>JAJMKA010000002.1:502741-640313 GCA_030563805.1 Ruyongia namnaoensis
AAAAAAAAAAAAAAAAAAGTCACGTGAGAAATTTTTGGGAATTAAAAAAAATTTTTATCTCATCTCTTTAAAAATACAAATAAACAATTAAATTTATAGAAATAATCATAAAATAATGTCAGAAGAAAGACCTCATAAGAAGAGTAAGATTGTTGACACATCTGCTGCTGAAAAAGTTGCTGAAAAGGCTGAAGATGAATTAAAGAAACATCCACATCCAACAGAGGATGAACATTTAGAATTCCATAATAATAATGAATTTAAAGGTTTTATACCAAATAAAACAACAGCTGAACAAGCAGAAAAATTAGAAGATTCCAAGAAAAATCCTTTTACTGGTAATAAATTTAGTCAAAAATATTTTGATATTTTAAGAGTTCGTCGTGATTTACCAGTTCATTCACAAAGAGCTGAATTTTTAAAAATATTTCAATCAACTCAAATTATGGTTTTTGTTGGTGAAACTGGTTCTGGTAAAACTACACAAATTCCTCAATTCGTTTTATATGATGACTTACCACATTTAAAAGGTACTCAAGTTGCTTGTACACAACCACGTAGGGTTGCTGCCATGTCTGTTGCAGCAAGAGTTGCTGATGAAATGGATGTTGAATTAGGTGAAGAAGTTGGTTATAATATTAGATTTGAAAATAAAACTTCTAATAAAACTATTTTAAAATATATGACTGATGGTATGCTTTTAAGAGAAGCTATGGAAGATCATGATTTAAGTAAATATTCAGTTATTATTTTAGATGAAGCTCATGAACGTACTTTAGCTACTGATATTTTAATGGGTCTTTTAAAACAAATTACATCAAGAAGAAAAGATTTAAAAATTATTATTATGTCTGCTACTTTAGATGCTGAAAAATTTCAAAGTTATTTTAATGATGCTCCATTATTAGCAGTTCCAGGTCGTACACATCCAGTTGAAATTTATTATACACCAGAATATCAAAAAGATTATCTTGATTCATCAATTAGAACAGTTTTACAAATTCATGCAACTGAAGGTGAAGGTGATATTTTATTATTTTTAACAGGTGAAGAAGAAATTGAAGATGCATGTAGAAAAATTTCATTAGAAGTTGATGAAATGATTAGAGAACAACAATGTGGTCCAATGTCAGTTTATCCATTATATGGTTCATTACCACCATATCAACAACAAAAGATTTTTGAAAAGGCACCAGAAGGTTTTAATGGTAGACCAGGTAGAAAAGTTATTGTTTCAACAAATATTGCTGAAACTTCTTTAACAATTGATGGTATTGTTTATGTTGTTGATCCAGGTTTTTCAAAACAAAAAGTTTATAATCCAAGAATTAGAGTTGAATCATTATTAGTATCACCAATATCTAAAGCAAGTGCACAACAAAGAGCTGGTCGTGCTGGTCGTACAAGACCAGGTAAATGTTTTAGATTATATACTGAAGAAGCTTATAAAAAGGAATTAATTGAAACAACATATCCAGAAATTTTAAGATGTAATTTATCATCAGTTGTTTTATTATTAAAAAAAGTTGGTGTTGATGATTTAGTTCATTTTGATTTTATGGATCCACCAGCTCCTGAAACTATGATGAGAGCATTAGAAGAATTAAATTATTTAGCAGTTTTAGATGATAATGGTGATTTAACAGCATTAGGTAGATTAGCATCAAATTTCCCATTAGATCCATTATTAGCAGTTATGTTAATTGGTTCAGCAGAATATAAAGTTAGTGAAGAAATTTTAACTATTGTTAGTTGTTTAAATGTACCAAATGTTTTTGTTAGACCTGCTAATGCTAAAAAATATGCTGATGAAGCTAAACTTCAATTTGCTGATCCAACAGGTGATTTTGTTACTTTATTAAATGTTTATAATGGATTTTTAGAAGCTAAAGAAGAAGGAGGAATTAATCAATGGTGTCGTGATAATTTTGTTTCATATAGAACATTACAACAAGCTATTAATATTAGAAAACAATTAGTTAGATATATGGAAAAATATGATATTCCAATTTTAACAACATCACAAGATGATAAAAAATTTACTAAATATATTACAAGAGCATTATTATGTGGGTTTTTTATGCAAGTGGCGTATAAGAGTGGGAAAGGTTATAAAACAGTTGATGGACAAGATGTTTTAGTTCATCCATCTACTGTTTTACCAGTTAATCCAGAATATTTATTATATAATGAATTAGTTTTAACATCAAAGACATATGTTAGAACTGTTCATTCTGTAAAATCAGATGAATTAAAGAAGTATAGTTTCTTTAGTGATTATAAATTTTAATCTAATTAGAAGCATTTTATATTGGAAAATTACTATAAGCATTAAATTGAAATAATTGTTAGTTATTTAGTTTAATTAAATTATTATACATAGCACATTAATTATATTTAGAAATGTATCACACGGCTTAAAGCTTATTTATTTCATTAACATGTGTTTATTTAACTGTAATTTGTACTACATTTGTACTAGTACTGTAGGTAATAATAGGAATAATAGTAATAGAATACCGAAGACCATGATAAGAAGATCATTATATAGTAATATACGGTATTTGATTTAAAGACGTATAATAGTACATAATATTGTCAATAAATACATTATTACCATATGATCTATAGCGCTAGATTACTAGATTTTGAATTATCAAGTTAGATAACACAATATAAGAGAAGATGTAATAAGAGAGATCTGAAATTTCTGAAATGTACATCAGTACCTCAATAATACAGAATACTATAATAATTCTATTGAGAAACGGGATATACATTCCTTTCACCGTTTTACCACTATTTAAAATACATAGTTGATGGCATTATCTTGTACAATTTATTACTTATTACTTATTGTAGGTCATTAGAATTTAGAATTAATTGAGATAAAATCGACGCCTTTTAAATGGAATACATTTGGAAATGATGATTGATGAACAGTTCTGGGTATACATTCCATTTCGTATTAGATATAATGTTGAATGTAGAAAGATAAGTTTCAAGTTTGTAGTAGTAATAGTTGATGTAGTGAGAGTTGAAATGTGATGTCCGTAAGCGGAAATAATACTAGAAACCGAGAAACCCGAACACCTCACACAGCCCATCATCGCCATCCCCCTGATGCATAGAAGTAATTGAATTGCCAAATATCGAATTGGGCACAGCGTTGGATGCTATGAATGAGAGACATTCTGAGGTATGGAAACTTCTATTTACTTCTATATCTGCTGGAATGTCTCATAACAAGTCTTCTCTACCAGAGTTGGGCCTTCTTTTGCTTCTTTCCACTAACAAAAATTAACTATGGGCGAAATCTTTATATTACTTCACTAATATTACAATTACAATTTACACTATTTGAATATTTGAATAGTAATGCTCTACTCAAGTGACATCAGTTCTTACTACTAGATGATAGCACTTACTTAGATCTACTAGTACTAGAGTTTTGAAGAGATTTACTTCCACAATACCGACACACAAATCTAAATCTATTTCTACAATACAATTAATACTACTATTACAATTACAGCTAGTAACAAGTAACAAACTACAAAGTAAACTATGGTATACCAACCTAATAATAGAACCACTGAGTACCAATAGCCACCAACATCAAAGAGCTGAACCCACAGAATACTCCACGAACTGTATGGGTCGGTGATTGTTCCTAGTTCCTACATTATTCAATCTTTTTAGTGTGAACTTCCTTATTGTTTGTCTCTTGGGGCTGTGGTTGTTGAAAATGTAAATATAGTCAACTGTCAGTCAAAGAAGCAGATAACTGTCTTTGTGTCACTGTGCCAGCTGAAAAAGAAAAGCTGTGGTATTGGTAGCTGGTATCACATATAAATAAACCTCTATACCACCCATCATCTACATTAAAACATCATTCACAATTCAATTATTCGTCTAACTCAATTCGTTCATCATCCAAAATTTTTAAAAATCACCAGCCAAAATTTTCAAAAAAAACGAAAAAAAATTCCCGCCCAAAAAATTAAAATTAAAAAAAAAAATTCCTTTATTATTTATTTTGAATTTTATTAATTCATTCAGATTTATATTTTATTTTATTATTATTTCTTTATTTTAATTTTATTTACTTTACCAAATACTTCAGAATATCTCCAAGCTACTGTCATCTTCTAACTACATCCACCTCTCAAAAAAAATTATAGTTTACTGATAGAAGAAGAAAGAACATCCCCATGTTCAATAGCAAACGAACGGTATCAAAGCCTGTGAGGTCCTCTCCCTTATCTGGGAACTCTGATATTCAAATCAATAATAATTCAATAATACAACAAAATCAATCAAATATTAAACCTTCAAAATTATCAAATAGATTAAACATTTCAAAAAATGATAATTTAACTTCAAATAAAAGTCCTCTTTCTCAATCTATAACAACTACAAATTCTTCTGATAATTCTTCAAGTTTATTTAAAGATTCTTATTCTTTAGTTGATCCAAAAATTAATGAAAATACTTCAAATAATGATAATAAAAGAAAAAGAATAAGGTCTAATTCAAATACTCAAAGATTAATTAGAATAAAAGAGGATAAAGATGAAAATAATTTTGAAAATAATAATAAAATAAATATTGAAAATATTATTAATAAAGATACAACAACTATAAATTCAACTAATAAATCTAATTTAGATTCAAATATATTAACTACAAATACTAAAAGTGATAGTTATATCTTGGAAAAAGTTAATAGCAATGATTATGATGATAAACAAGATTTAGAAGGCGATAATGATGATGACGATGATGATGACTCTAATGATAATGATGATGAAGATGATGAACAACTCTCCATAAAGACTAATGATGAAACTAATAACACTAATGATAATGATAATGATTTTGAACATAAAAGTTTAGATAATAATATACCCAAAGAATTACTTAATAAATTAGCAAAATTCCCATTATTTAGACATGCTCCAACAAGTTTTCATAGAGCTATTGCTGGAAGATTAAAATTAGTTCAACATCATGCTCAAGAATATATTGTTAGATATGGTGAACCTGCTAAATCTATGTATTGGATTTTAAGAGGTTCTGTTCAAGTTACTAGTCCTGATGGTGAATTAGTTCATGCTGAATTACACGCTGGTCAATTCTTTGGTGAAATTGGTATCTTATTTAATAGACCAAGAACTGCTACTGTTGTTGCAAAGACAAAAGTATTATTAGGTGTTTTAACTGTTGATAATTTTAATACTGTTTTACCTGATTTCCCTGTTGTTGAAAGATTAATTAGAGATGAAGCTCAAGAAAGATTATCAATGCAAGATAAAAGAATTAGAAATAATTTACCAACTAATCTTCATTCAACAAGAGCTTCAACTTCTGTTTCAATATCTTCAACTGCTTCTTCAATATCAAGATCTGGTGTTCATCATCATAAACCTCCTCCATTAAATAATAATCAATTACCATCAATGACAAATTTAATTCAAACAAATACTATTCCAATAATTTCAACTCCAACTAATAATTTACATGTTAAAAGTAGAAATAATAGTAAACAACAAGAATTTCCAATTATTCATGATGATGTTGATTATTCAATACCAACAAGAGATTTTTTAAGATCTTTACCAATGTTTACTTCTTTACCTTCAAATATTATTCATGAATTAGTTTTAGTTACTGAACCTCAAAGATACGAACCTTTTGAATATATTGTTAAAAAGGGTGATAAAGGTCGTGATATTTATTTTATTGTTAATGGTGAAGTTGAAGTTTTAGAAAATAGAAATGTTTCAACTGTTGATAATGTTATAACTCCAATGGAACATATTTTTGCAAGATTAAGACCTGGTCAATATTTTGGTGAAATGGCATTTTTACAATCTTTAAATGGTGATTCAAATATAACAAGAAGTGCTGATATTAGATCTGTTTCAGGTGTTGAATTATTAATTTTACCAGGTAATCAATTAGAAAATCTTTTACATAGATATCCAAGAATTGTTGATGAAATGAAAGAAACTGCAACAAAGAGAACTTCAAGAAATAATGAATCTTTTGAAGATGAAGAAATTAATCCTTCATCAACAGCTCCAATAGCTTCATCATCTAGTGCTATTAGAGGTACTGTTTTTAAAGATCCTTTTGGAAGTTGGAAAGGTTTTGGTTCAAATGATGAAATGAAACAATTTTGGGAAACTAATAATAATAATACTCTTAATAACAGTAATATTAACAACAACAATATCAATAATAATAACAATAAAATTGTTCATAATGATGATCCAAAGAATAGAGGTTCAATAGTTTCATTCAACCCAATTCCAAGAAGAGCTTCATCATTTGTTACAAATACCAATCCAAAAGATATCGAAGTTAATAATAGAAGAGCTATTTCACCATCATCTGATTTTTCATCATTTGCAAGTTCTTCAATGACTGCTACAACTTCTTTTACTTCAATTAGTTCAAATTCAGATTTCTCATTTAATAAAAGAAGAAGATCATCAATAGCTGTTACACCTGTTTGTCCAAAAGCTGTTGATCCAAATTCAATTGGTCCATTAACTATAAATGTTCCACCATTAAATCCAATTAATCCTTCATTAAATTCATTTCCAGGTCAAAGAATGCAACCTCCTCCTTTCCAATATATGAATAGAGCTAAAAGATTAAGATTAGCTTCTATTGGTGGTCAACAAAGACGTCGTTCTTCAGTTTTAACTACTGGTCCATTACCTGATAGAATTTTATTAAGAATTTTTCAATTACTTTCATTACCAGAATTAATGAAATTAAGAATTATTTGTAGAAGATGGAGACAATTATTATATGTTGCACCTGGATTTTTTGATACTTTAGATTTAACACCTTGGAATACTTCAATTGATGATAAAGCTTTAATTCAGATTACTGATTTTGTTGGTTCAAGACCAAAATTTATTGATATTTCAGATTGTTTTCATGTTACAGATGTTGGTTTTTGTTATATGGTTAATGAAATTGGTATGAGTGGTTCAATTCAAACTATTAAAATGAGATCTGTTTGGGATGTTAGCGCAATGGCTATTATGGATTTAGCTGTTCCAAGTGTTGGTCACCATCTTGTTGAATTAGATTTATCAAATTGTAGAAAAGTTAGAGATGATGTTGTTGAAAGATTAATTGGTTGGAAAGGTTCTTTTAGAAATCAATCAGTTTCACAAAATAAAAAAATTATTGCAACTGGTTCAACTAATATTAGTTTTATGAATAATAATGGTACTTATGATGAAGAACCTGTTCCTGGTATGGAAGATTTTGATCAAGATTTAGAAGATGAAAGAGGTAGTGTTGGTTGTGCAAATTTAACAGTTTTAAATCTAGGTTATTGTAAACATTTAACTGATAGATCAATGTATCATATTGCTTTACATGCTAATGATAGATTAGAAAGTTTAAATTTAAAAAGATGTACAACTATTACTGATCATGGTTTTGCTTATTGGGCTTATCAACCTTTCCCAAAATTAACTAATTTATGTTTAAGTGATTGTACTTTCTTAACAGATAAATCAATTGCTGCTATTGCAAGTTCTGCTCAATTATTAGAAACTTTAGATCTTTCATTTTGTTGTGCTTTAACTGATGTTTCAATTGAAGTTTTATGTTTAGGTTGTCCAAATATTAGAACATTAGATCTTTCATTTTGTGGTTCAGCAGTTAGTGATTCAACACTTTTAGCTATTTCATTACATTTAAGAAATTTAGAAAGTTTAACCATAAAAGGTTGTGTTAGAGTTACTAGAGCAGGTGTTGATGCTTTATTAACAAGTTCTTGTGCTTTAAGATATTTAGACATTTCACAATGTCGTAATGCTCATTATTATAGAGGTAATATTCCAGCTCCTGAAATAATACCAAATCCAAATTCTAAATCGGCATTTGTAACCACAAGTTATGATAGAATTGTCGAAATTGTTATTTAAATCATTTTTTCCCCTTCATTAGTTGTTTCTCTCTGTGTGCTTTTATTATTTTGATGTTTTATTTTTTGCCATTAATTATTATTTATGAACTCTATGCTTTTTTAAAGAAAGTCATATGAATGTTTTTCTTCTTTCATTGCTTATGTTTTATTCTATTTCATTTTTATTTTTACTTTACTTTATTTTTGCTATGTTTTTCTACTTGTTTTATTCAGTTTTAGTTCTTTCTTTCTTTTTTCTGTTAAGTTATCTTTACCTATATGAGTTTTTTGTTTAAATTTTGTTATTTGGAACACTGGTTATAATATATAAATGAACTCTTACAGTTATATGAATCGTAGAAATTATATGATTTTTGAAAAAAATGTTACAAATAAGATAAAACAAACAATAATTATATAATGAGAATTAATTAAATTAATAGATAGCAAAAGGATCTAATTAAACACAAATAGACAAGTTCATGATAATTTTTTTATTTTATTTTAAAAGACTGCAATATAACTATTGATACGATCCTTTTGATTTTGAGCAATACATTCAGCAATCCATGTAATATTACGAACTTCTTGTTCTTTTGATTTCATCCATGCCCAAATTGTACTGATTGAAAATTGTTGAGTAAAAGCATCCCTACAAAGTTCCATTTCTAATTGATAGAAATGATCTTCAAGAGTTGATTCTTGATCAGTTGTGTTGAAGAAAGCTTGATATTCATAAACAGTCTCTACAACTGATCTTATTTGTTCATTATCTTCAGCTTTAGCTAATGAATCTAAACCTGTTGGATATAATTTACCAAAAGATGGGAATAAAGATTTCTTTTCATCTGGTGATAGATTAGCTTCAAGAGAATTATATGCAATGTTAATTGAACGTCTATCAGCTTCAAATTCTAATAAAGATTTCATTATAGTAGCACAAGGTTCAGGTTGTTTTAAACAAAATTTATAAAAATCTTCTAAATATGCCTTGTATAATTTATTTCTAATAATTTCAATATTCATATCATCTAAATCTTCAGCAGTTAAACAATCTTTGAAGTATGGTGATAAAGGAGTATCAACTAAAACAGTTTGATATAATGATTCAATATCTGTTGCAACTGATAAAGTTGGTAAAGTTTCAAACCACCCTAATGGATGACATCTTTCTAAAATTTCAGATTTATCTCTTTCATGTATGGTACCAGTAATCATCAGAGCAACATTATCAATCATATAACCATAAGTTATAAAGTCCATGAATTGAGTTAATGGTTGAACAGCTTGATCACGAATATAATTAAATTCATCATATAATTTTTTAGCAGCATTATCTTGAATATCTGATGTTACTATAGGACTTGGAACATTTGATAAAAAGTTACCATAATCAGTTGAAGATAATTGTAATTTTAAATCTTCTAAAGTATCACATTGAGTTAAATTTAAGTATTGATTTGAAGTTAATAAACCATTTCTATAACCACGTACAACACCTTCAATGAAACCACTACACAAAAACACAGAGATAAATGTTAGTAAAACTGTTCTTTCTCGAGCAAAATATTGAGGTAAAGTGTCATGAATAAACATACTTGTCGATATTAAAGTAGATCCCTTCCATTGTATAGACTGTGGTTCTATTATTTGTAGGATAAACTATTTATAAAAATTCCTTTATCTAATTCTTTCCTTAATCTTCACTCCTGAATTTTCAACATTCAAAAAAAAAAAAAAAAAAAAAAAATAGAAAAAAAAATTTGATCACGTGGTTTGAATTCCGACTTTATTTATTGAATTCCGGTAAATTATTTCATTTCTACTTCTTATAACTTGAATTACTTTTCAGTTGGATGGTTTAGTTATATTATACATGGTAACAAAAATCAATCATTCATATTAATATTTATGTATTTCTTTAACCTTTTTTTACAAAAGAATTTAATTGATTTTTCATAATTCTGAAAATGTATAAATCAAGTTTTCATTACCTGAGAATGAGTGAAATCAATAAACGGTTAGATATTAATAGTATAAATATTATAGCATATCATCTTCTCGAATATTATACACAAATACATTCATTTTATACCAATTAAACGCGTTAAATTTAAATCTAATATTAAACTAAAAAGACATCTCAATACTTACACCCATCCGAACACCTCAATTGATTGAAAAATTTCACAAAAATATTTTACTGCTATAACTCTTTACTATCTTATAGAGACAAACACGCTCTAAATCACTAAATATTCATATACACAATGGGATTCCTTAACCCAGGAAGAACTAAGAAGAGAAAGAGAATATCTGAAGAAAGTTTAGGTTCATCTAGTCCAAGTGTCACGAAAAAAGTTACAAAAGAAAAATCAAATGAAGTATCTTCAAATAAAAGAAAAATTATAGAACAAGCAAATAAAAAGAAATCAAAACCTTCAAGAGAATATTCAATATTAGAAAAGTTCCCAATAGAGATAATTCAAAAGATATTTGTATTTACAGGAGTTAATAATCTTCCAATAACGAGTAAGACTTTATATTATCATTTAACACCATCTCCATATATCATTTTAGATATTATAAATCATCATTACATCTATGATTTAAATAGTTCTATTGAAGATTCAGAAATGAACACTTATAAAAAGAGATATGCATTAGATAAAGAAGTTTTAGAGTACAGATTTATAACAGCTGAAATATTATCACAAGTACATTTTGATATAGTAATGCCAAAAGAAGTTATCTCTGCTGAAATTGCAAATAGATTAATTTTATATCGTGATAAATTAAATAAAAGATTATTACAAGTCATGGCAAGAGCTAATACAACTCAAGAAGAGATAAATATTGAAATTGATAGATTAGCTAATCATATTTTCAACCATCCTATTGTTAATGCTCTTGATCGTTTAGCGTCTCATAACAACAATGCTGAGAGAAATGATAATATTGAAAATCGTAATGAAAATGGAAATCAAAATGAAGAACAAAATCAAAATCAAGATAGACAAGATAGAGATAATGTTGGATTTGAATTAAATAGTGGGTTATCAGACTTACCATCACAAAATTTACAAGATTTTAATCAAAGATTTTATATTGCACCTTATGACAATAAAAAATTGAAAATAATAGAATATTTGCATTCAAAATCTACATATTTCATAAATGGAGGAAAAGTTCTATCAAATGCTATTAAAAATGGTGAAGACATTGATGTTTTAAAAAGACTATTAGACTGTACTGAGTTAATGAAAGTTGATGATATAGAACCAATAATTGAAGCTTTTGAAAGATCAGACTTTGATATTATTAATTGGATTTTAGATAGTTTATTACCAGATTCAAACTTATTAAATGATGATGAACTTTGGAAGTATATCATCCAGAAGAAAAATTCAAAATATCTAAACATTTTAGAAAAGAGGGGAGCTAGTCCTCATAATGATACTATACACTTTTTATAATTACTAGCTAAAGGGAAATTAAAAGTTAATGTTACTTATTTACTTACAATCAATTAATCAGTCAAAGGGTGACTTGAAAACAAACAAAACAAAAAAGTTTAATAATGATTTAACGAATTATGAAATGATAAAATTATACTATATATATAAAAAAAAAATTGAAATTAAATACTTCAAGTTGGGAAAAATTTGATAGTTCTGTAGAAAAATAAAAGTACGAGCAACAACAACATATATAATAAAACTTAAGAAACTCCTTATAAATAAAACATTTTACCTATTAATTAACTTTTTCTGACATCATTTATCTCACTAATATAACAACTTTAAAAATAATTAATATCAATCTTGATCTGAGAATTGAAAATGTCATGACAACTTGATATAAGTTATATTTAATAATATTGTTGTTGCTGTTGGTGGTTAATTTGTTGTTGGTCTTGGAAATGGATTTGATGTTGGTGTTGATGTTGATGCTGTTGTTGAATATGGTTATCTTGGTTATCTGGTATTTGTTGATGATTTTGTAAATCTTGTAAAACTGAACCTGAAATTGAAACAGCACCTGTATTAAATTCATTAAACCATGGATGTTGTAAGGCTTGTGCTGCTGATATTCTACTTTCTGGTCTTAATTGTAATAAGTTATTTAAAAGATTTAAAGCCAGTGGATCAATACTAGGTATAATATTTCTTAAATCTTGTGGTGTATAGATTTCCTGTGTGTTTCTAAATTTTGGTAAAGATGAAACACCTGGCCATGTTCTTTCAGTTGGAGTACCCATTAATTTGAATATTTTATTTAATTGATCATCATCTGAAGAACCTGGGAATAATGGTCCACCTAAATACATTTCTGCCAATATACAACCTGCTGACCACATATCAATAGAGGTTGAATAATTTCTTGATCCCATTAAAACATCTGGAGCTCTATACCAAAGAGTAACAACTTCACTTGAAAAGGTATTAACTGGTATACCAAAGGCTCTAGCTAAACCAAAATCACCAATTTTTAATTCACCTTTATTATTTGTTAAAAGATTTTGAGGTTTTAAATCTCTGTGTAATACACGATTTTGATGACAAAAATCAATACCTTTTAATAATTGATACATAAATGATCTGATTGTTTTTGGGTCCAATACACCATTATTACCATATAAATCCATATACTTTTTAAGATCTCTATCTAAATATTCAAATACTAATGTTAATTTATTTTCAGTATGAATAACATCATACATATTTAGAATATTTGGATGTTTCAAATCTTTCATTAAAGAGATTTCTCTAATAGCAGTAGATGGTGTACCTTCTTCTGAATCTAAATTGATTTCTTTCAAGGCCACAAGAGTACCTGTAGTTCTATTACGACCTTTATAAACTGTAGCATAGGTACCTTCACCTAACTTTTCTAATCTATTTATACATTTGGAAGATTTATTGTTAGTAATTGGTTCTTTGTATCAATATAAAAAATATTGTTAAGTATTCTAATGGTACATACTGTTGGAATCTAAATGATAAATAAAATTAATTTTTGTTAGTATAACTGTCATAAATATAGATTTAAACCACATGCGGTCTCTTTGAAACAGATCAAAAGATAAACGATTGAATTAAAGAAACATTGGAATGATGATATATCATTTTTGAGTAACATACTGTGACGCTTGACCTGCCATCTTTGAATCTATTGTGTAATTGAAGTCTTTGAAAGAATGGACAAACTCAAGAAAAGAATTTTAAAACGTATTAAAATAATTTTATCGAAGGAGGTTTCTTATGTGCTTTTTTTGGCTTTTTAATTTTGGCTTCTCAAATCGAAAGAAAAAAAAAACTTCGAAATCCGACCAAATCGACTCACGTGACGTCAAGTCGGAATTAATTTTTTTGTTTTTGTTTCTGAAAATTTTTTGGAAAAATGGCACAAGAAGAAGTCAGTCACATCAAGAGAGGTTACAACAAAAACCATAATAACACAAGATATTACAGGGTTAATTAGAAGATTATAGGATGTCTGAAAACAAGGACAACAAAAGTCTTCAAGGGCCAAATATTAAGGACAAGGTCTCAATATTGGGGCCTGAATGGGTAGCTCTTTATGAAGCTGATACTGAATTCAAATCTGAACATTTTGAATTAGCTCTTCGCAATCTTATTGAACAACCTAATATTAATTCTACTGTCATCTTAAGAGCTGATATTCTAATAAAAAATACTTTTGAATATTCAGAAAATGATGAAGATACAAAGATCACTAATTTTAAGAGCGAACTAGCTGATCAAAAACCTGATATAAAAACAAATTCTGAAGATGAGATTGTATTAGAAAAAAATTTAGATGATATTAAATTAAGAGAAGTTCCATTAGCTTTAACATCTAGACCTAATGTTGAGTTTGTAAGAAGAATAATACCTAGAAATCCATTCAAAGATTGCATAATAAATCAAACTTGTTTAATTTTATCTTTAGATGATCAGAAAAAAGATGATTTAACCTTAGTCGTTTATCAACCTCATATTTCTTCAGTTGAAGATTGTCCATTTTATTTACCATCAGTTGAAGCTGTTGGTATCTTATTTAACTCAGAAACAAATAAGTTATCATTACATTATTTACCTTTTAATTATCAAGATCCACAAACAGTGATAGATTTCAAAAAATTTGATTCTTCTAACCGTGATGTTAGAATTGCATATAGATTATTACAAACCGCCAAAAAGCACTCAACTGGTGTAATGCAAGGTTATCAAAAAAGAGTAAAACATGATTTAGTTGTTCCAAAAGTTTCATTTCAAGATCGTTATATTGCATTAAAAAAGAAGTATTCAAAACGTTTAGTTGATAATTGGGTTGAATCAACAGATCCAAGAAAGCATGTATTTGAAGATATTGCAATTGCTGCATTTTTAATAGAATTATGGAATAAGATATATAAAGATAAAGATGAATTTGAGTTCAGAGATTTAGGTTGTGGTAATGGTTTATTGGTTTTTATCTTAATTTCTGAAGGTTATAAAGGTGTAGGTATTGATGCAAGAGCCAGAAAATCATGGAGTATTTATCCTGAAGATATTCAAAAGAAATTAAAAGAAGAAGTTATTATTCCATCTGTTCTATTGAGACCTCATCCAGCCTATAAAAATTTTGCTCCACAAATTACAGATAATGGTAGAGTTTTTCAAGTTCCTGTTACTAATTCTGCATTTGACAAAAAGGGCGGCATTGATGTTCCAGTTGTTGCTTATTATTCATCAGCTTCTTTATTAAGAGCAAACTATGTAAATACTGCTCAATTTCCTAAAAATACTTTCATTATTGGTAACCATTCTGATGAATTAACTTGTTGGATTCCACTATTAGGATATCCATTCTTAGTTATTCCTTGTTGCTCTCATGCTTTATCTGGTTCTAGAGTTAGATATCCATCTAAAAAGTTTGATCCAAAACAAAATAAACCAACATCATATGGTGCAACCTCAACTTATGCTGCATTAGTTGATCATGTTGAAGATTTAGCTAAGGAATCAGGTTGGAAAGTTGAAAGAGAAATGTTGAGAATTCCAAGTACAAGAAATGCAGCTATCATTGGTTACGAGAGAGAAAAATATAATACAAATTCAAAATCAATTTATGATATTCTAATGATGGAAGGTGGTGCAGAAGGATGGGTTGAAAATACTATGACTTTGATGAATAAAGATCCTCGTAATCATTGAGATATGTGTGCATCCAAAATTTGACAATTTATAGAGTCTATATAGCATTGTTTTAATGGCGTTATGATTTCCCTTAATATTCAAAATATAATAACTACGTAGATAAAACTAGTTTACTATATTAATATGTATTAATTCTAGAATTATGCAAAAACTTCATAAATAAAATTTTAATCTTTTTAAAATAAATATTATGCCTATTTACCACCTTTCTTATTTTGTCTTCTTTTACGTTTTAAACCAATAATTCTCTTTATATCATCAGAAGCACCATTTGGTTTTGAATCTTCTGTTGAGTTTTCAGCAGGTTTTTGTTTTGGACCTTTATTCATATTACCTTTATTATGGTTCTTCTTACCACCCTTTTTATCTTTCTTTTGTTTTTTATAAGATGGTTCATCCTTAGTAACATCTGCTTCTTCAGTTTCACCGTTTTCTGAAGCATCACGTTTTCTTTTATTTTCTTGTGTTACTTTTCTTGCTTGTAATGATCTTTCTTTTCTTCTCTTAACAACACCTGCATTTTCAATAGCAAATTCTACCACTAGATTTCTTTTACTGACACCTTCAAGTTCAGCTATTTTCTTTTCTTCATCTGTTAAACCTTCAAGAATTTCAGCAGCAGTAACTTCATGAGCATTTAACCATCTTAGACACATTAAAGCAGTTTTGTGGTCTCTTAATTCAAGGAAACCATAACCTCTACTACGACCAGAATCACCTGAACCTTTAACTTCCATAATAATCTTTGCTTGTCTCACTACACCTAATTTCTTTGATTTATTACTATCTAGATTTTCACCCCATCTTAATACTTCTTTTGTTGATCTAACAATTTCTTCTTTACTCAATGGTTGTCTCTTATCTTGTTTTACTTCAGTAGCAAATTGAACAACAGCTTTTCTACCTAAAGCCTTTAAAGCTTTAGCAGTCATAGCTCTTGGAAGATTTCTAATAGCCAATCTTGTCATTGATAAATGTAAAGAAGGATTTTTGTTTAAATGTTGAACTCTAAGTTTGTATGATTTTTCTCTAATTTCAAGATCTGATTTTGTTAATTTTTCAGCTAATTTAGAATTCTCTGTTATTCTACCTTCATTTAATAAATATAAATTACGTCTATCTTTTTCATCTGGTGCTTTACCAAGTAATTCACTTCTCTTTTTTGCATTCTTTTCTGTTAAAATTGAAGCTGATTCTCTGTTAACAGCTGGTGAGATTGATAAAATACGACCTTGATAGACATATAAAGGAGAAACATCATCTGAAATCAAAATAGATGATGTAGAACTATCTGGTGCATTCTTTAAACATTCTTCATATGATATTTTGTTGTAAAAAGCGACGAAGGCAGTACCTTTAGCTAAACCTGTAGATTTATCAATAACTGGTAAAGCATATTTGACAGCACCAAACTTTTCAAAATGTTCTTTTAAAGTTTCTTCATCAGCATCATATGGAACATTACGTATGAAAATACTGAATTGTTCTTGTCTATTCTTCTTTGGTCTTTCAATTTCTTCTTCTTCTTGTTCGTCTTCTTCTTCACTTAATTCTTCATCACTATCTAATGAAACATCATCTTCATCATCACCATCTTCAATATCAGCTTTTGAATCGTCACCATTTTCTTCGTCCTTGATTTGTTCTTCTAGTTCTTCTTCTTCTTCTTCTTCATCATCATTATTTTCTTCATCACCTTCTTCTTCTTCTTCTTCTTCTTCACTTTCATGTTCTTCTTTATATGTTTCCCACTTTGATTTTTCAATAGCAAAATCAACAGCTACTTCTCTGTCATTAATCTTTAAACCAATACTTTTCTTAATAGCTTCTTCAGCAGCTGATTGTTTCTTCATTGTAACAAAAGCAAAACCACTCATTCTACCACCAGCTTTTCTTGGAATAAAGGCATCAGTAACAGCACCATATTTTTGGAATATTTTCTTTAATTGATCTGGATCACGAACTGACCATGGTAAATTACGAATAATTAATCTTGGTTTTCTCATTTCAATCTTGCTTTTATCACCAAATTTACTTGTTTTTTCAGTTTGTTCACCTGCATCTTTACGGTCTCTTCTTTTAGCAATATCTACTCTTAAAAGACGACCTTTGAATTTTTCTTTTCTTGATTTTTCTAGAGCTAACTTGGTATCATCATCTAAAGAGAAACTAACAAAACCAAAACCTCTTGAATTCTTTTCAGCATCTGTTACAATGACTGCATGTTTAACAGGACAGAATTGAGAGAAGAAGTTTGATAAATCTTCTGAAGTTGCATCGAATGGTATAGAACGGACGAATAAAGTCTTTAAATCAAGATGGTCTTCATTAAGTTCACCTTTAACTGTTTTCTTTTCATTAACAGTAGTTTCAGACATAGTTGAAAGGTTGTTGGTATCTTGTAACTTAAAGAAATATAATTAAAACCATTTAAAGAGCTCATCTCAATGAAAATAAAATTTTTTATGTAAATGGCAGAATTTGGTTCGGACACTATTTATTTCTGGTTTTTGGGCCAGATAGATCACAGAAACTTATTTTATAGATAAATACTAGTGCTGTTTTTATTCTTTTTGTAAGATAAATTAATTTACAAAGAGTTTAGTATCTGTTAACTGGAATGTATCTTTTGAAATACACATTTTTCTCCTTTAAAACTATTTTTGGGGCCATTTCCTCCAAATTTTTAGTGTTTTCGAAGTGGTTTTCTAATTTTTTGGATTAGCTGGAGGAAAAAAAATAATGTTTTGATTTCACCTTTATACATTAACACTTTTTAATGAAGTCCAATTAGCTATGAATGAGGATGAAGAACTGCATATTGACCACAATTATATTCCAGGAGATGACTTCAGACCTGTAATGCCACCTAGACCTACAAAGAAACCTTCATTATCTCATATAACTATTGGAAACTCAATCAAAAACTTGAAAGTGTCAGAATTACAAGCACAACCTACAACAGAGATTAACTTTCAAAATGTTGGCAAAGAAGAGAGTATATTGAACACTGAACAGATATACAACACATTAAATCATTATGACTCAATAAACCACGATGCCTCTACACTAAAAACTGATCCAACTTTGACTATTTATAGTGATGAAGAAGATGATGGATTTGAGAACACGCTGGGCCAAATTTTAAGTCAAGAAGCTAATGGTAATATTGAACGTGAAAATAGTCCTTATTTAAGTCTTCCATTAGATTCAAGTGTATTAAAAGGTTCGAAACAATTCTTTATGTTATCAGCAGCAGGAAAACCAATATACTCAATTAGTAGTAATAAACATGATAGCGAGGAGAAAATTATTGGTTATATGGGAATCATTCAAACAGTCATCAATGCATTTATACTAGAAGGTTCACATTTAAGATCATTTGTTGCTGGATCAACTAGATTTACTTTACTTAATGAATCTCCTATAATTTTATTAGCTGTATCTTCAATTGGTGAAAGTGATTCTGAATTATTAAATCAATTGGATTTACTACACACATTTTTATTAGCCACATTAACTAAACCACACATTGCTAAAGCATTCAAGAACAAAGAGAGTTTTGATTTAAGAAAACATTTAGGTAGAGCTGATTTATCAGGATTAGATAACTTATGTCGTGAAATGATGGACGGTAATTCAAGTGTTTTAGTAGGTGCATTACAAACAATAAAATTAAAAAGATCAATCAGAGATAAGACTCGTCATATATTATTAAAGAACAAGACTAAGAATGTTCTGTATGGTATGATTGTTGGTCCTGAAGGAAGATTGATCAATGTTTTAAGACCAAAGAATCATACATTACACACAACAGATCTTCAAATATTATTTTCTTTAGTATTTAATCAATCCAAAAATAATACTGCTGATGAACAACAATTATGGTTACCTATATGCTTACCAAAATTTAATCCAAATGGTTTCTTATATGTTTTTGTTAAATTTATTAGTGAATCAATAGCTTTGATATTAATAAGTGCAGATAAGAATGCCTTCTTTGAAATGAGTGATTGTGCTACAAGTATAATTAAACACATGGATAAATACCAAATAATTGAGAAAATTTCTGCATCAATAGATCATGGTATATCAACAATGGATATACCTGCTCCATTAGTTTATCATTTCATTTATAAATCTAAAAGACATCTACAAATAGTTACACCAACAAATTCCTGTTCAAAAAAAGAATTGATAATTTTAAATCGATACTACATTAAATTGCATTCAGTTACGAATAGAAGACTGACAGGTAAAATATCAATTGCATATTTGAAATGGGATCAAGATGATAATACCAATGGTTTAAGTAATAGTTCAAGTAGCATATCAAATAATAATAACACAAATAATAATTCAATAGCTGGTCTATCATGGATAACACCAAATTATGAACTATATTTAATCACTGGAAGTAATACAAAAAGAGAAACACTGGTTACTAGTGCCAAATCAATTGTTAACTGGTGCAAGAGATATGAAGAAAGGTTATTCGTTTGTGAAGGTGCCATATTTTAAATCTACTTTTTATGATAACTTTATTTAATAAAATTATACACATTTTCTGAATTGCTAAATTTCATATACATATATTCATTACTAATCAAATGAAATTTCCATTTAATAAAATATTAATGATACTTTTTGCTTTATAATCTCTTTTGTAGCGTTTAATTTAATTGTTAGATGAAGGTCAAATTGTGAAAGCGGTGATTTTTTTCCCACAAAAATAAAAATGTTAGATCAAACAAAACATTGAATAACAACAACAAAAACAAATATAATTGACAACAATATTCTGATCTTTTCATTCAATAATATCTCCCACTAATAAGAATGTCAGAGCAGAGTTTGAACAGAAAAAGGAGTACTTCTACTCTTACAAATACAATAACGTTTGCTCACACAAGAGCAGGAACGTCTTCGGATCAAGATCCTGATACTAGTTCAACTAATACTGCAGTAAGGACATCTACAAAGACAAATAGTCCATTCCATTATCTAAATAAGAACAACTCATCATCTACTATCCATTCCCTTTCACAATCATTATCCAATGTTGGTTTTAATTCTATAAATGCTCAATCACCAAATCTAAGCATGACAGAAATCAATACTGCTAATTCAATATCACCATCAATAGGAAGAAAAGAAAATGCATTAACAAGAGCCAAACAATTTGCTAAAAATAAAACAAAAGAACTGAAAAAGGCAAGTAAAGAACATCATATTGATCATTTACATCATCAAAACATTTTTTCAAAACATCATCATCATCATAGTGGGTTATCATCAGCTTCATCAAATTCAAAAGTTTTAGACTCTGGAAGTACACTTTATTCATTTGATACATCACATTCATCAAATAATATTAATGCAGATAATGACTTAATAATGAAAAGAGTTACTCTATATGAATCAAATTTAAAGAGTCTTTCATTTGAACAAAAGGATCAAATTGCTGATGAATTATGGTCAACATTAAATTCTTTATTAATACCTTTATTTAAAGTTGAATTGATGAGTACAAATTCTAATTTAAAATTAAAAACACCAGTTGAGGATCTTAATAGAATATTGAATGTTTATTTAAGACTGAGAATAGAGAATAGAGTTGGTTCAATTTCATTATTAATGGAAATTCAAGAACTGTTTAGAAATGGGTTAAGTATATTAGAAAATGAATTAAGTTTTGATGAAAGTATTAATGAAAATGGGATTTATTATAGATTAGCAAAGACATGGGATTATTTCTTTGCAAAAATTTATCATTATTTATTAGCAGCATTTCTGCCTTTACAATTAGAATTTGATGGTATAGGTAAAATTTTAAAAAATCCACAAGTTTATTGGTATGAATTTACTCATAGAGATATTGATAATACATCAACAACAACAAAATCAATACAATTATCAACAAAGAGTTTAATTCTATCAGCTTTTAGAGATTTTGTTGTAATACCTTATTTTGAATCAGGATTTGATATAACTGGTATTGATAAAGATATAAGAAGATCGTTAATCCAATGTTTTGGTATGATGAAAGGGATACATTCAGTGAATTACAACCAAAAAGTAATTGTGCACTATCTATTACTATTAGAACAAGGCATATCAGTGGCAAAGTCGAACTAATATTTATATACAAACTATTCAATCAACAGAAGCAACTGTAGCACATAGGTTAACTACCAAAATTTAACATCCGAACATCATTGAATTTTTTTTTCTCTCCCAAAAAAAAAAAAAAAAAAAAAAAATAACGACGAATTGAAAAAGTTGAATTGAGTATATTTTGAAATATAAGTTTGATCTTTTCAAATAACTTTAAGATATGTTGAAGGTTAAATCTATATTGAGTGGTATAATAGTGAGACCAGCTTCTTACATACAGACACGTTCTGCCTCATTAATATCCAACTTGAAGCCAGCACCAGGTTCTCAAAAGAGACGTCAAATTGTTGGTAGAGGTCCTCAATCAGGTAGAGGTAAAACTTCAGGTAGAGGTCAAAAGGGTCAAGGTGCAAGAGGTTCAGTTCCAGTATGGTTTGAAGGTGGTCAAACACCATATTATTTATCTGTTAAAAAGAAGACATTCCAAAAACCTTTAGATCATGATTATGTTAAATTACCTTTAAAAAGAATTATTGATTTTCATGATAGAGGTAGATTATCAGATTTATTACCAGGTCAAGTTTTAGATATGTATATGATGAGAAAACTTGGTTTAGTTCAATATCCAGCTAGAAAATTTCAAGGTATAAAAATTACATCAGATGGTTTTGAATCTTATAATTTACCATATAAAATTGAAGCATCAAAAATTGCACCAGAAGCTCTTCAAGCTATTGAATCATCAAAAGGTCAATTTATTGCCCGTTATTACAGTAGATTAGGTTTATTTGCACACTTAAGACCACAAAGATTTTTAAGAAAATTTGGACGTTTACCATTACAAGCTAGACCAATTAGAGCTAAAGAAATTAAATATTATAGTAATCCAGAAAATAATGGTTATTTACATGTTGAAAATCATCCATATTTAGCTATGATTAATGAATCCAAGATAAGACAAAAGAGTGATAGTGGTAAAGCTAAGAGAGATATATTAGATGAATTATTAGTTAAAGCCAATACTGAAACTTATGAACTTCCATCTCAAGTATTAACTGACTTGAAGAGTTATAAAAAGGCATTGGAATCTAGTGCTAAATAGGTGCTATATTTCTTCATTATTAATATTATTTAGAATCACAAACCCCTCATAATAAACAACTTACAAAACCAACTTGTATATATAATTACACTATTTTACAATAACAACTCAGTAGTCAAATAAACCAATTAACAATGAGATAAACTTTTGTCGTTGTGCGATTATATTTCAGCTATTTGATCTTTTGTGGGTAAAAAAAATTTAAGTGACGAAAATTGTTCGAAGAAAAAAAAATTTGTTGGACAACTTTAATTTTATTTCAGTAACAATTCAGTTTTATTTAACAACAAAATCAACAATTAGCCATGATGCAAAGACAATTAGCTTCATTCTCCAGAGGTCTAGTCTCTAGAGGTTTACAATCATCCACTTTAGCTGCCACTGCTCGTCCAGCTGCTATTGCAACCATGCAACAAACCAGATTCTCTCAATTACGTTTTTATTCAGAAAAGAAAGAAACTGAAGAACCAAAAGAAGAATCAAAAGAAGCTGAAACTCCATTATCTGATGAAGAAGCTAAATTAAAAGAATTACAAGAAAAATTAGAAAAGAAAGATAAAGAAGTTGCTGAATTTAAGAATTTATATTTAAGATCAGTTGCTGACTTCCGTAATTTACAAGAAGTCACAAAGAAAGATGTTCAAAAAGCTAAAGATTTTGCTTTACAAAAGTTTGCTAAAGATTTATTAGAATCCATTGATAACTTTGGTCATGCTTTAAGTGCCATTAAACCAGAAACTATTGAAGAAATTAAAGAAGTTGCTGATTTATATGAAGGTGTCAAAATGACAAAGAATGTTTTTGAAAAAACTTTACAAAAACATGGTTTAGAAAAGCTTGAACCAATTGGTGAAGTCTTTGATCCAAATTTACATGAAGCTATCTTTGAAGCTCCACAAGAAGGTAAAGAAGTTGGTACTGTTTTCTTTGTTCAACAAAATGGTTATACTTTAAACAAGAGAGTTTTAAGACCAGCTAAGGTTGGTATCGTTAAAGGTGATGCTTAAATACACTAATCTTTTTTGAATTTATTAATGACCATGAAGTGTTGATCTTTTGATTACTTTTTAGTTTAGAATATCAATTCTATTATTTTCTGACACATTATATTAATTATGAATGTGCTTAATATTGATGTGTTGTTTTTTTGTATTTTTATCTTTTTCTTGTTGCTGACTGCTTATGTTTTAATGAATTATTATGAATGTTTATGACATATGTTTCACACCTATTTACTTACTTTATATTGGGTGGTTGACTTATACTTACCTTAATTAATACTGCTAAAGAGAAGTAAGCTACTTTTTACAATTTGATGAATGGAAAGAAATAAAAAAAGTTATAATTAATCTTCTTGTAAATATATACAATCCAATTTCTGTTACTGTTTCTTATCTCTAGATAGTAGATATCTTTGTTATTAAGTACGTATTTACTATTTAATGTTGTAGTATCAAATTTGTCACATTGATGTGTCAACTCCTTTGACATTTCACCTAATTTAATTTTGCCGAGTAGAAAGAGTCCCTGCCTAAACCCTCTGCCTAGCTGTCTGCCTACTCTGCCTGGCCTACACGGGACTCAAGCTTTTTAGCCGCTGTTCACTCACTATTTTTTTTTTTTTTTAATTCTGAAAAGTAAACAAAGAAAAATTCATTTCAAATCCAAATTCAGAAAATCTTTAAACGCGCTGCTCTTTCTCTCAATTAAAAACTCTTCTTCGACTACACATTCAACTGGCTTGTACTATAGACCGTTCATATACACACTCTATCGTACTTCATCTCATCAGCACTTACTCTACAGGTATCACTTGGCCCTAGATCTCACTTCTTTTCCAAATTTAGACCATCGTTTTTCTATTGCTTGAAAGGTGTTCGTTTACAAATTTGTTGAGAGTTATTTTAACACAGTTACAATTCTAGAGACTATTCCAGGAAAGACAGAACAGAGAGGCTAGTTAGCTCAATTATTTATATCATATCATTTGCTATAGTCCCAATTTCATCTACATTCTTCTCTTCTTTTAAAAGCATTAGTTGTGTTTTTTGTGAAGTTTTTAGGCCTTTGTTTACATTTTAAAAATTTCTATTCGGTTTAAAAATTGTCTAACTATTGAACAAAGAAAACTATAGCAACCATATACAAACTTTTCAAAATATCAAGATATATCTGCTAAAGAACTATTGTGATATACATTTATTTATTCATTCATTCATTTCATCTATTGATTAGATCAGAATCTATAATTTAAATTGCGGGCTTTTTTGTTTTGTTAATAACATATTCAGAAAATTTTATTTAAAAAAGCTTATCATAACAAATAATATATCATGACTGCTTCAACAGATCCAAATCAACAAAATAGACGTCAAAGTTTTAAAAAACCAACTAAAGAAATTAGATTTGGTTCCTATGTATTAGGTTCAACTCTGGGTGAAGGTGAATTTGGTAAAGTTAAATTAGGTTGGAAAAAAGATGGTTCACAACCTTCTCAAGTTGCTATTAAATTCATTAAAAGAGATTCAATACCAAAAGGTAGTGATAAAGAAAGTAAAGTACACAGAGAAATTAATGCATTAAAGAAATTATCACATCCAAATATCGTGGCTTTAGAAGAAGTATTACAAAATGATAAATATATTGGTATAGTATTAGAATATGCTTCTGGTGGTGAATTGTTTAATTATATCTTACAAAATAGATATCTAAAAGATTCTTTAGCTGCTAGATTATTTGCTCAATTGGTTAGTGGTGTTTATTATATGCATTCAAAAGGTATTGTTCATAGAGATCTTAAATTAGAAAATCTTTTATTAGATAAACATAAAAATATAATTATTACAGATTTTGGTTTTGTTAATAGTTTTGGTCCAAATCATGAATTAATGAAAACTTCTTGTGGTTCTCCTTGTTATGCTGCTCCCGAATTAGTTGTATCTGCAGATCCTTATGAACCAAGAAAAGTAGATATTTGGTCTTGTGGTGTTATTTTATATGCAATGTTAGCAGGTTATTTACCTTTTGATGATGATCCACAAAATCCAGATGGTGATAATATTACAAGATTATATCATTATATTACAACTACAAGATTAACTTTCCCAGAATATATTGAAGCAATGCCTAGAGATTTATTAAGAAGAATACTTGTGTCAGATCCAAAGAATAGAATATCATTAAGAGAAATTAGAAGTCATCAATGGTTATCTCCACATGCTCCATTTTTATCAGTCACTCCTGAAGAATGGGATAGATCATTATGTAAAACTCCATCTGGTTCTAATAATAATAACAATAATAATAAGACAAGAGTTGAAATGAATAATTCAGCAAAGATAAGATCACAATTAAATAAAGATATGAGAAGATATTCATTAATTGATACAACTTCATCACAAAAGACAAATTCTTCAAATATGTTTGCAATTCCATTACCTCCACAAACATCTTCAAATCATGCAGTTGCTTTACCATCATCTGCTTCTTCTACATCTATAAATGAACAATTAAGATTTAGTCCAAGAACAAATCATTCAAGATCAGATTCAATTCAATCATTTAGTTCTGCAACTATGGCATTACAAGCAGTTGTTAATGCTGATGATATTAGAAATAATGTTGAAAGTAAGAAACATATTCCAAGATCTTCTACTCATACAGGAGTCTCTTCTTTAGCTGGTATGACACATCCTGGTGAATCTCTAATAGAATCAACAATTGTTGAACAAAGTCCTGCTAATTCACCATTCAAGAAACCATTGGAACAACAACAACAACCACAAGAATCACAACATAATGAACAATCAAAGACTATTTTAACACCACAACAACAAGAATTTATTGTACCACAACTTCCAAGCAAGATTCAAGCTCCACAAACACAAAGATTCCCTGCTGCAAATAAGAGAAAACAAAGACCAACATCATATCATCCATCATCTGTTGCAATGTCAAGTGATCTATATAAATTTACAAATAATAGCAATCCAATTTATGAATTTTCAAAATCAAATGTTGGTATCGTTAAATCTGAATCATCAACATCAATTGCATCTTTATCTAATGTTAAAATAAGTTTACCATCTGTGGATCTATCATCTGCTGAAGGTGACATAATTAAACCAACATCACCATCTGTATTAGCAACCAAGAACTTACAACAAAATAATCAAACTAATGTTAATGATGGTATTCATGATGTCTCTGAAAAACTACAAAGATTAACAATGAATCAAGAAAATGATCATAGTGTTCTTAGTGAAAAGAGTGATGATAATTCTTCTAATGTACAAGTAAGAAAAAGAGATGCTAATACAAGTGATACAAATGTTAATGGAAACAATAGATATAGTGCTATTATTGCTGCTGAATTTGTTATGGATAAAATATTTGGTTCATCATCAGGTTCTTTATCTAATGAAGATTCATCAAAGAAGCCAGAAATTATTAATGATGAGAACAAGAAGGTTGAATCAAATAGTATGAAATATGGTGAAGAAATTAGAGCTCCACAACCTGCATATACTTCAAGATCAGATTCTAGAAAAGTTTCTAATTCATCAAAAGTTTCATCAAATTCAAAAACTACAAATAGTTCATCAACATCAGCTCAAATCGCAAGACCAAATCAACAACCTCAAAATAAGGCAAAGAGATTTAGTTTCTTGGGATTCTATTCTTCTAATATTGAAAATGAATCAAATACTTCATTGCCAGTATCACATCATTCAATGACTACAAATGCTACAAAACGTTCAAATAATAATAATTCTAGTTCTAATGTTAATCATGTATCAACTAAAAAGAAGGTATTAGAACCTTCAAATAATGCTAATATTATGGTTGATAAAAACGTTGAAAGAGTTAAAAATAATCATATTGATAATTCAAAGAGAAAATCATCAATTCCTGGTTATGTTAGTTTTGCAACACCAAAACCTGAAAAGGAACCATCAACTGCAAAGAAAGTAATGGATTTCTTTAAGAGAAGAAGTATGCGTGTCTAATACAAAGTATGTTA
The DNA here is from genome assembly GCA_030563805.1 of Ruyongia namnaoensis. Classification (NCBI taxonomy): domain Eukaryota; kingdom Fungi; phylum Ascomycota; class Saccharomycetes; order Phaffomycetales; family Wickerhamomycetaceae; genus Ruyongia; species Ruyongia namnaoensis. The sequence continues at coordinate 530,131 of JAJMKA010000002.1, forward strand.
TTTGGATATTTATTTTTATTTTATACCCCTTATTATTATACCATCATTTTATGTTTATCATTTATTGGCTTTTTATATACCCTTTTATATGTTTGTATTACCATTGTTCAGATTCTTCAAAATCTATAATGACATTTCCTTTTTTTTTTAATTACACAATATGTGTTCAATGGTTTTAATTTTTAATAGTAACGATTCATTTATTTAATATTTTGTTAATTGTAGATGTTTAGTTAAGAATGCTATAAGATAATATGAAACCTTATATATTATGAAGTCTGAACATTAAATAATTTCTTTGAGATGATTAATATTTGCGAAACAAAGTTTACTGCTGAACTACAATTTAGAGAACCATATTTAATGGAACCTAGAAGATTTTTGATTACACAAAGAGTACCCATATTTTTTTATATTAAATACTTCCTTATAAACTTTATGATGGAAAAAATAGGCAATAAAATGGTTGATGTAGACATGTAAAACAAATTCGTAAATGTTAAATTAAACCCAATAAAATATTCGTTCTTTCTGTATTGTAAAATGATATTATTTTTTTTTCTAATATATTAATTTATTTGCAGAATGAATTTAGATGTTTGATGGATATAAGAAGATACGAACTGAAGCACCGAAGGTCTTAGCTGGTAAGTTTGACTTGAAGTTAGCTCTGACTAAACCTGAGTTACCGTGAGTTCTGGTAACTTTACCCCAGATGACTCTGATCTTTGAACCTCTAACTTCTTTTGAAGCTCTGTAGACGTAAGCAATTCTCTTACCTAAGTAGAATTTAGCATCTTCACTTGAAGCAACACCTTCAACCTTAACTAATGAGACGTTTGGGTTGTTGACACTCTTACTTCTTTGGTATGATACGTGTTTACCTTTAACGTATACTATAAAAATTAAATTAATTGTTAGTAACTATTGATCTTTTTAAATCTTTAAAATTAAAGAAAAAAATAAAGTTAGAATTAGATATTAGGGAATAGATTATTGAGAAACCTTGAATAAATAAGTTATGAATAAGTATAATATAATGTATATGTTCTTGAAGTTGTAGATTTTATTGGAATCTATGTTGCTTTGATATTATATTGTTGTGTTATGGTGGATATTTTATTGATTAATCATTATCACTTGGTTGGTTATTTGATCATTTGAATATAAATATTTATGTCTAATTATTTGGATGTGATTCATATAGTTCTATAGGTCCTAATGATAGAGATTCCTCTGTCTTTTCCTTTAAAACTTTCACCTTTATATTGAAACTATTCTCTCTATTCTTTACTTTGCAAACATAACAATTAACATTGAATAAAACATGATAAAAATATGAGATTTTCTTCTATCCAGTTGGTTCCAACAATAACCTAATCTAATTATCTATTCCTCCTTCATCTTCTTGAATATAACATACATCTATGAGATTGAGCCATTTTGTATTTTTGTTGACGGTTCTTGATACTGATATTTTTGTTCTGAGTGGTTGAAAATTCAATTTTTTTGTTTGAGTTTCGCAGTGTTTCGTGGTGTTTGGATTTCCTCACTCTTGAAACAAAAACAAAAATATTGTGACTGTTAAATTTGAAAACATTAGGACACCACTAGAAGCCCTGAAAAAAATTAACAGAACACGTGACCGATATAACAAAATAAAAATGCCCTAAAGAATTTGCCCTAAAATTAAAAAATATTGGGATTTTCACAAAAGAAATTTTTCAAAATTTTCATCTAGGAAAAAAACTAATATAAAAGGACCGAATTCCCACTTAATTTTGTAGTTTTCTTAATTTTTTCTTTTCTTTGTCGACGTACTTCAGTAAGTATTGATACTAATACTTTTAAGATATTTATTAATGTTTTGGATTTGTCCTTCAATTGTTTTTAAAGTTTTATTAGTATATTACACTACAGATTATTTCAATTACAGAATCACTAACACCTTCCACAGTAGGATCATTTCTATAGTTTACGTCCCTCTTTGACTCTTCAAAAGAGCCACTGAATCCAACTTGGTTGATGAGTGATATACCTTTGTGCCCTAGAGTGAGAATTTATTTAGCTTGTCCACAATCCTTAGCGGTTTGGTCATCTTTATTTCTTTGCCTTTATACTTTATTACAGTTTTAATTTATTAATTCTTGTATGTTCTTAAAGGAGCGATGATCTCTACCCAGTTTATGAACTTTTTCGGAAGGGATAGACCTTGGGTGGGTGCAAATGGCAATCTGACAAGTCCCAAACCATCTTTTAATTTATATCTTGATAAAGTTTTATCATATATTTTAAAATATGTTTGAAATATTTTTTTAAAATAATTTTTCTTTTCTACTTATAATTTTTTTTAAATAAAAGATAAATTTATATTGTAACTAATATAACTATATTCGTAGACTGTTGAATGATAAACATGAAGTATTCAATTGTTTCATATAATTAAAATATTAAAGATGATCTGCAAAGTGATGAAGTTTTTTTCAAAATTAAGACTTTGGATCAATATACTAGCTAAATTCTCTAAAAAGGAACAACACAAAAAAGGAATAAAGAATCAAGCTGAATAATGTTATAATCCACCAACTATTGATAAAGACATGACTTTCATATTGTCATCACCATCATCTTGTTAATATCATTATCATTTAATCAATAATTGGTTAAATGTCATTAATTCATCAAACATTACTTGTCACCATAAAGATCACCTCCAACACAAAATATTCAAGAAAAAAAATACTGAAAAATTAAATTTGATAAATAATGAAAGGTAAGTAATTAAGTTAGAGTTAGAATATTGAATGACATATTATAAATTGATATCACTATGATTTATAGATCCATCTTCATATGACAAACATTATAAATAAAACTGTGAAAAAATAGAAAGAGTATAAGAAAAAGATGGTTTAAAAAAATTTGATTAAGTTCATAAAAATGTAGTAGAATAATTTAACAATATAAGTTTAATACTATTAATAATGAAATAATAGTATATGAAAACAAAAGGAATAGAAAAGAAATGTAATGTTAAATAAGTTTAAAAAAAAAAACAGAACGCACATATGTATATAGTATTTGAGTTTTGAATAAACAATAAAATCAAAGGAGTTTCAATTGATATTGAAAAGTTATAATCTTCATATTCATTAATTTCATGATAATAAAAACTCTCTAAAAAAACAACACAAATAAAACATCTTTATAATTAAAATGAAATAAAATTAAAAAATCTAACCTAATTTAATTTAAATTCAAATTTAGATTTTAATTTCAGTTTCAGCATCCCATTTAGCTCTCTTGAATCTCCAATGAGTATATGGTGCATCAGATTTATCATCTTTATCATTAGTTAATGTACCACTAACAACATTTCTTCTTGAAAGGTGACTTAATGAGGTTAATGCAAATAATGGATCAGATTCTTCACCTGCTGGTGGTAAATCTTTAAAGTCTTCTAATTCAAACCATCTTTGTTCCCATTTTATACCTAATTCTTGTTCTTTCTTTCTTAATTCTCTTTGATTAACTTCTAATGTAGATTTTGCTTGATGAATACTATCAAAGTTACCAACTTTAATAGCTTCAGCAACTTCATGCCAAGCTTTACGACTTTCTAAATCATTTTGTTCTTCAATTGGTTTAACAACTAAATGTTGTGGTTCAGCTTCTTTAGCATCATAGAATAAACTTGATTCTTTTGAAGAAGTTGAAGAACCTTTATGAATAGTTGATTTACCTGACCATTGACCATGTATAGTATATAAGGCCTTTTCTTTTATATTTGATTCAGCTTTATCTTTAAAGATTCTTGCTTTAAAAGTATTCTTTTTACCAGAGAAATAACCACGACCAGAATATTCAATAACTGATAAATAACCGGTTGATGATTGAATATATGATTTACCTTCTAATTCAACAAATGGTGAAGCTACTAGCAGACCTTCAATATGTAAAGGTGGTAAAGTAATTAAGAAAGTTTCATCAATATCTTTAAATTTAAGAATAGCATGACCAAATTGTTTAACAGTAATTGAAGCAGTTGAAATTGAAGCTTTAATAGCATTATAACCTTGTAATTCAACATTATTTTTATCATTAAAGATGGCATAACCAGTAATTGGAGGATGATGAGAAACTTGTTCAGATAATAAAATAGTTTCACCTAATTTACCATCAGATGATTTATCTTCCCATTTACCAAGGAATAATTCACCAAGGAAAGGATTTAAAGGTTTCTTTTCAGAACCTAAACTTTCATTTCTTGAACAATATTGAGATCTTAAAGTAGCAATAAACCATTTTGTAACGGCAATAACACGTTCAATTAAAACATCTTCATCAGTTGAATCTTTATCACCAATAAAAGTTGGACCAATTAATAAATCTGGATGTTCACCCCAAAATTGAGAATATTCTACTAAAGAAGTTGGAGATAAAATGAAAGGTGGAGCTGTTAATGAAGATAAATCACCATTATATGAGGCAATTGACTTTAAGAAAGAAGTCCATGAAGAAGAATGAGCTTGAGCAGAAGCTGAACTTGATGGTGATGACATTTCTTTACTTTTGTTGTGATGTTGACTATGCTTTTCAGGCGAAGCTGTTGTTGATGTTGATGTTGTTTCCTTTGAATTTGAGCTTTTATGAAGAAACTTCACTTTGGGCAGCAAATATTAATAGTAGTTAACTTTGTTGAGTAAATAAAGTGGGCTTTCTAGCTTTTCTTTTCGTTCACTTTTTTTCTAAAAAAATTGACAGCAAACAATGGAAAATACACACTTTAAAAATTCGTTTATAAACAAACAATTGATTATAATGAGTTGATATAGATGATGAATAAATGAATAAACTTAATCTATAGCTTTGAATTTAAATGGGGAAAATCAAAAATATACTCCTTTAATAGCTAGCTAGTAGTAGTAAGATTAATGATTGATGATTGATCTTAAATTAAATTAATTAATAACAAAACTAAAAAATCTCCTTTATCCTTAAAAAAATAAATAATCCAAAATAAATGTACCCTTTCTAAAAAAAACCAAAAATCAGGCAGGGGAATATGTTCAATTGAAGTTATTTCTATGAATGTATAAGATCCGGTAGAGTAGTAACAGTTATCAGATAGTTTATTTAAACTTTTGATGGCTATTAATTTTGAAGTTTTTTGATTAATTGTTTTTTTTCTGTGGTGATTTTTTTTATTTTTGAGAAGTTGTTTTTTTTTATTTTTTTTTTGGACGTTGATTTTTTTTTTTTTTTTTTTGGTCGAAATTCGCGATTTTTAACCGGAATTGACGGATGTAAGGGAAATAGAGTGTTATGAAAGTGTTATAGAGTATTGGAATAGTTGAAGCGTCAGGTCTGTAGACGGTTTATGTTTGGTGGTTAGTGGTGTGGTGAGTCGTTGGGAAGTGTTGAGTGTTTGCTAGATATTTGTTGTGCTATTGCTTTGCTTCTTTTCTATATAGTTCGGGAACGCTTTCTCTTTATTTGCCGTTACTATTTGACTAGCGCTAGTTAATACTTCTCAAGTTTCATTTGGGGACACTACCATCACAGATCTTAAATTTATTTTGGTTAAATATCAAACAGAAAGTTTTGTAATCCTATAGATAAAAGGAATGATGTAGACCCAAATTTTCTTTTTTTCCTTCTTTGTAAATTAATTTGTTAATAGTACCACAATGACTTCTTATTACAATAAAACTAATATTAAAGCAAACAATATTAGAGTTTCTTTTACCTCTAAATTAGAGAAATGTTTTGACTTGATTGATTTGGAAACCCATCCATTGTTTCAAACTGATGAAAAGTACTCTAAAGATTTACAGGATCAAAAACATCAACCAAAATCTCATTTCCAAGAAGGAGAAGACGGTTTATATATTCCTAAGAATATAACTAAACCTTCAGAAACTTCATTAAATATTAACTATATTGATGATTTTAAATTTCAAATTTCTGATTTTGATTTTCTTCATAAACATAAACACAGATTTAAAAAGTTAAGTAGACATTGTTTTGAAATTGATACTTTTATTTTACATCGTGCTTTAACTCAATGGTTTCTTCATACTAAAGTTTTAAATCCAAGTCTTGTTTATACAGCTGTTCAAGATGTTGAACTAAAACCTGTTTTAAAAGAGCAAGTTCATTCTTTAAAGAAGAATAAAATTGATAAAAGAGTTAGACAATTGGTTATAGTATCATCTGATATAATTGAAGATTCAATTACTAGAAAACCAACATCATCAACATTAAATAACAATTTTGAAATCAAATCTACATTAACTATTAATGATATTAAGGAAATCTATAATAAAGTTTTAAAAGGTGAACATAATGATTATGAATTATCCATTTTATTTCAATTTAAATATTCTGATGTTATTATTTATAACAGATCTAATAATACTAAACAAAATCAAGAAACATCTGAATATATTAAGATTGTTAAAAATTCATTATTTAAACATTCCAAAAGAATCAATAAAAGGTATAATATTTTCATTTGTAATGATTTAAATGTTGAAAAATTAGATATAAAATTTCTAGCAAAAATTCCACAATTCATGAAAGAACAAAATGACATATTTGATATAAACAATTTCCATTCAAATATACTATTACATCATCAATTATCAACAATAGATGCAAAGAGTAGAATAACACAACTTGGTGAATCAAATATATTCATTGGTGATTCCCCAATTTGTTTACAAAATTTTAAACCTGAGGATAATGAGTTTCAACTTATAATTAATTGTGGTTCTAGAGATTCTTTTCAAGATGGTAATGATTTCATTGAATTGATAAATATTGAAAATTGTGATAAATTTGATAATCAACTTTTTATTATTGAAGTTCCTGATTTAAGAACATTTAAAGAATTTTCAAATTATGATATAATTTCAATTATTAACCTTTTCAAAGTCATTGATAATTTCACAAATAATTTGGGTCAATCAGTTTTGATACTTCCAAATGAAGACAATGTCACATTTACTTCACATATGGTTTTAATTTGCTATCATATATTCCAGTTCCTTGAAACAACAGAAATATCGATAACCAACTTAGTTTCAAAATTTGAAAAGTCTATATTTATAACAAATGATCAATATAATTTGATAAAGTCTCAATTAGAACCATTTTTGATATATTATTCCTCTAATATTGAATTGAACTCTGAAAAGATTGGACCAAAGAGATTAGCTTTATCAAATCCAAATGATGTTGAATCATTAGAAACCATAAATTCATTAATACAAAGAAATTATCAAACCAATGGACCTGATCTAAACAAACATTTAGAAAATTACTTCCAATCTAAGAATAAAAGTATTCATAGATTACCAATTAGTTCATTGAACCAAAAAGTCTTTATGGGTGATATTAATGATATTAATAATTTGCACTTAATGGATGAGGTTTTTGGAATTGAACAAGTTATAATTTCATTTAGCAAACTTCCAAAATGGTTTTATAAAGAAACACATTGTTCTAAATATAATTCAATTGAGTATGAAGATGATGGTGTAATGAGAAGGGTCAAATTTTATGATGTAAAAGCAGGTATATTTAAATCAATTAAAAGAATTATTTCAATTGAAGATTCAATTGGAGGTAGTTCAAAAGAATTTGAAAGTTGTAAATCAAAAGTCAACCCATTTTCAATTATAGTAGATCATATTGAACGTAGAGATCAATCTTCAAAGAAATTCTTAGATTATAAAACTTTCATTCAAAGTGATGATAATTTAGAAGATGGATTGGCCTTTTCAATTTTGATTGCTATGAAATTTTATAAAATGTCATTCTTTAGAATTTTCATTTTAGTTGAACCCTTCTTCATAAACTATAAAATACATTTATCTACAAAGACAATATTTGAATTGATAAAAGTTGAAGATCAAATACTTGGACAAAGAGAATTTGATTTTGGTTTTGTTTTGAAGAATGTTAATTTGGTTTTTGAGAAAGGTAATAAAAAGGATGTACCATTTACATCTGAACTCTAGAACTTGGGATATTCTTATTATGAAATGAATGCTTCTTGACATATATTAGAATCTAATGTCCATTAATATATAGATTTCTTAAAAGTTGTTTAGACCCTGTTATAAAGAGTAAATTCATATTCAAAATCGCCTTCTTTCAATTTAATTTCTTCAATATCTTGATCAACAAATTCTTTTAATTCTTTAGAAGAAGCTTTTTTAAAGTTTTCTTTAATATAATCTTGATTTAAAAATGTATCCATTTCAATTTTTGTTTCAGTATTTAGATGTTCAATTTCAGTTATTAATAAATTATCAACTAATTTATTTACTAATGAATGGTTATAAATTTCACAACCACCTATGATGAAAATCTTTTCTATTTTATCATTTAATAATAATGATGATATAGCTTCATCAATTGAATTTGAATATTGAATATTTTCATGTTGTTCTTTTTCTAATGTTGATAAATCTTGCTTTGTTAAAATAACATTATGTCTATTTGGTAAAGGTCTGAATTTCTTTGGGATTGAATCCCATGTCTTTCTACCCATTATAACAGCATTTAGTTTATCAGTTGATGAAGTTGTAGAAGTAACGTTTCTAAAGTATTTCATTTCTTGTTTTAATTTCCAAGGTAATTGATTTTTATATCCAATACCAAAAGTTGGTTGTAATGCAGCAACAATAATAGAAATTTGTTTTGAATTGGTCATTTTATTGTATTATTATATATGAAGAAACAGATTATATGTTGAACTAATGGAAATTTTGATCTTTAAATGAGGTTGATAACTTATATTGTAGATTTGAATTGACGCGTCTGATTTTAATTTAAACAGTGGAACTAGGTATTAAAATCTGTTATAATTTGGATATTTTTGGTATATTAAACAGTAAAACTTCAACCTAATAAACTCAAGTATATTGAACTTTTGTTTGAATGTTATTTGACTGACAAATATTTCCAAATAGTATTGATTCTTAACTTTGTTAATTGTTAAATTGTGTTGATGAGAAATCTAGAAATCTATTTTTTCAATTTTCTTTTTTGACAAAAACAAAAACTTCAAGATACAAAAATCAAAATCAATAGAATATTTAACTACAATTATTTGTGATAAACCACCTATATTACTGATTTATTAAACTCATATAGAATTTCATAATGACAGAAGCTCCAAATCAAGTGAATTCAGAATATATCAACAGTTTTTCAACACAGCTACAGCCAGACTTTGGTGACGAATTCTACATGATGACAACGCTACCAAAACAGAGCCCATTGAATATTCAAACAAAGAACAGAGTTCCTATAAGCATATATTTATCTAAAACCATCTCACCAACTGAATTTGCCTGTTATGTATATGCAATTTATGATGTAAGTACTATTATTATTGGTTTACTAAAAATGAAAGATTACTAACAATTGATACACCAATTTATTTAAAATAGGAAAGAACTGATAAAGTATATGATACAGTAATAGAATATGCAGATGAAGACTTACTAGATTTAGCAAAGAAATTAGCCACATTTATATCAAAGAAATACAAGACACCAACTTATGTCAATATTAATTATGGATTTACAATAACTGATTATATCAATGTTTTAAAGTCAGTATCAGAATTTATTAAAGAAAAGTTTGAAGAAAATTAATAAAGTATATAATTTGTGAAAGATACCAATAGCAAATGATTCTATTTCAATAAATTAATGGTTTTAATGAACAAAAATTAGTAATTTAATGGTTTTGTAGTATGTTTGTGCGCTTTCGGTAATTACCCAATTAGGATAATTTTTCTTTTTTTTTTTTTTTCACATAAAAATTTTTTTTAAAGATGAGATGAGTTTTTATTACTATTAAGTAGTTTTTCACTTTATTATTAATAACAAAAGGTTTACATTCAAGTCATAATGGAAGTAAATAGACCATCTCAGAAGAACCAATCTTCTAGAAAGACCAAGAAGGCATGGAGAAAAAATATCGATATTGATGATGTTGAAATTGGTTTAGAAGAAAGAAGAGAACAAATTCGTACATTAGGTGAAACTATTGATAAAATTGATTCAAGTGAATTATTTACTATTGATACTGAAGGTGATTCTAAATTAGTTAAAAAGACAAGTTCAAAACCACAAAAAGTATTAAAATCAACTGAAATTTTAGCTCAAAGATCAAAAGCTCAAGGTTATAGCAATCCACATAAAAAATCAGATAATAAAATTGATGGTGTTAAAAAGAAGGAACTTCATAGATTAATGAAAATAGCAGGTAGAGTACAGGGTGAAACTGCAACAAAGGCTATTACAGAAAAGGAAGGTTTAGTTAACACTAAAGCTTATGATGTTTGGTCTAATGATTCTGAACCAAAACCAAAATCTAAAAAATCTAAAAAACAAGTTATGAAGCCAGAAATTTTAGAAAAATACAGTTCAGCAAGTTGGACAGCTGCTAAAGTTATTCCTTCAACTTTAAAGAAAGCTCCAATAAAAGTTAAAGAAAGGGAAGCTGTTCCAGATGCTGGTAAATCATATAATCCATCTTTAGAATCATGGAAGATGTTAATAGAGAAAGAATATACAACTGAAAAAGCAAGAGAAGACAAGAGATTAGAATTAGAAGCTCATAAAGCTAAAATCCAAAAATTAATTGCCACCATTGATGATAAGGAAGAAGAAAGTTCAGATGAAGAAGAAAATAATGATGATGAAAATAATGATGATGAAGATGAAGATAGTAATTCATTAGGTTTATCAATCAACAAACCTGTAACATTAAAGAAGAAGACTAAAACACAAAGAAATAGACAAAAGAGACATCAAGAAAGAGTTCAATTAGAAAATGAATTAAAGGCTATAAAATCACAAATCACTGAATTACAAAAATTAAATAACATTAGAGAAGAAGTAGATAATCATGAACAAAGAAAAAGAAAATTACAACCAGAAGAAAAGGCTCTAAAGAAGAATAAATTGGGTACTAAACATCAAGTAATGGAAGACAATTTAGAAGTTAAATTATCTGATGAATTAACTGATTCCTTAAGAAAATTGAAACCAGAAGGTAATTTATTATATGATCAAGTTAGAGCCTTACAAAGTACTGGTAAGGTTGAAACTAGAGTCCAATACAGAGGTAAGAAGAGAAACTTTGCTCCAAAAATTACTGAAAAATGGACCTATAAAGATTTCAAATAAGTGTAACATCATTAATATTGTTTTTTTTGCATCAAGTCATTCAATTGTATATTAAAGGGTTTATGGGTTTATATTTATATTTCATATAGAGTGCATTAACGTCTATCGTGCTTTCTTTTATTATTGATAAATACATGCTATATTCTAGCTATTTACTTATTTGTAGTTGTGTTGTACTTTGTAGTATTGTAGAAATACAAAAGCAAAAAATATCACATGCCCGAAATCTGATTTATTCAGTTCAGATAAATAAATTTACTTCTTTCTGAATTTACTAACGACAAATTGCTTTAACTACTAATAAAAGATTCTCTAATCCTATAATAATGACTCGTACTGATGATTCTACAGAGGCAGGACAGTCAACAGTATCAGAAAGCTCTCAAAATGAACTTGTCGTCAAACCTTCAAAACAACAACCAAAAAGAGTCATGCTCACAGATGAAGAGAAGAAGAGAAATCATATAGAATCAGAACATAAAAGAAGACAAGCCATAAGAGATACATTTGATAAACTGTGTCATATAGTACCAGATCTGGATCCTAAAAGAGATCATAGATCAGAAATACTGATTTTGAACAAATCTGCTGAATTTTTAGCTGAGCTATACAAAGAGAATTTACAACTGGTGAAGAAAATGGAATTAAAAGGATTGGAAGTTGAATCCAAATTCAAAGTCATAGATGAATCAGCAATACCCAAGCAATACTTGATGACAGAAAAATGATTTATATGGAACATTTATAAATGGTTAACAAACTATATAGTTAAGCAAAGATGAATTCCTACAGGTTAAAATTTAGTTGAATATCTTATATTTGACTGGCAACTGGTTTGGCCTAAATATTATCTTTGATAAAATATGGCATTAAAATTTCAGACTCTGAATTATAACTCTCAGCAATAAAGGTGAAGGAGTTCTATCCTTAGACCTTTATGTAACCATAACCTTGGTTCTCTGTTATAAAAAAATGGGTATTGGTTCCTATACAAATTCTAGTATTTGGAGTGCTCAAAAGGACATGATATAAAATATGAATAAGATGTAATACCATATATCTTCATAGACTGAATACATACTCGTCCTGAGAAGGAGATAATACTAATGTTATAGTGGGAAGATACCTCTAGTAGCAGAACTGTTGCGCCTACCGAATTTTGGAAATACACCAAAAAGGGAAAAGTAAAAAAATCAACGATCAAATAATAGGTTTTTCTTGAAACAAGTTGAACTTTTCTAAGATTTAAACGCATAATTGTATAGCATTGGTGAATTGTCTATTTGTTTTTCTTTTATAAATTGAACAATATGTACAATCCTAATGGTTTTCAACAAGCTGGCCAGTATGGTTCAGGTGGTTATCAATCTCAGCAACCCCTAGGCTATCAACAAACTGGTTATGTTCAACAAAGTTATGGTCAATCTTTTCAACAACAACAACCATTGTACTCTCAACCAACTGGGTACGTCAATCAAGCACCATTGGCTTCTCAACCAACTGGTTATCAACCTCAATTCCAGGCTCCTGTTCAACAACCTTTAATGCCTCAACAAACAGGGTTTACTGCTGCAGCTCAGGCAACTGCTAAGAATAATGATCTTAAAATCCCAAATATTAGATTATCATTCATCTCTCAACAAGATCAACAAAGATTTGAAGAATTGTTTCGTACTGCTGTTCCAAATAATTCAAATTCAATTACTGCAGATGGTGCAAGAGAAATTTTATTAAGGTCAGGATTACAACCTCATCAATTAGCACAGATTTGGGAATTGTCAGATTTAAATAAGTCAGGTCAATTACTTTTCCCTGAATTTGCATTAGCTTTACATCTTTGTAACACTGCTTTATCTGGTCAAACCATTCCATATCAATTGGATTCAAGAGTTAAAACTGAAGTTGAAGGATTTGTTGATGCCATTAACTTTAGTGTTCCAGATGATCAATCTACTAAAAGATCAACTCCATTTGATAACCTTACATCAAATACATCAACTTTAAACCAAATGAGTGGTTTACAATTTCAACAACCTCAAGCTACTGGCTATCAAGCTCCGTTAATGGCTCAAGCTACTGGTTATCAAGCTTTACAACCTCAAAGAACAGGTTTTCAACCAGCTTTACAACCTCAAGCTACTGGTTTTGCTCCTCTACAACCTCAAGCAACTGGTTATAGACCTTTACAACCACAAACCACAGGCTTTGCTCCATTACAATCACAAGCTACTGGTTACACTCCTTTGATGCCTCAAGCCACAGGTTATACTCCACCAGCTATGTTACAAGCTCAAAAGACTGGTGTTGGTAATAGTTTATTTCAATCTAATTTATTACAACCTCAACGTACTGGATTTGTTGGTTTCAATCAATATCAAAATATGCAACCACAAGTTAATCAAGAGTTTATCAAACCATCTGAAAAGCAATTATTTAGTAAAATTTTTGATACTTATGATTCTCAAAGAAAAGGAACATTAGAGCCAAGATTAGTTACAGAGATTTATAGAAAGTCAGGTTTAAATCGTGGTGTTTTGGAACAAGTTTGGAATTTAATTACTACTCCTTCAACTGTTAATTTAGATAAAGAACAATTTTCTCTAGGTATGTGGTTAATTTATAGAAAATTAAATGGAAATGAATTACCAGCACGTTTACCTGATTCTTTATTACCTGAAAGTTCTAAGATCTTAAATAATGTTAAAAATCAATTGATAAATGGCAATATTCGAGGTAACCATAAGTCTTCTGGTGGATTTGGTTCAGGTTTTGTTAATCCACCAAAATCTACATTCAATGCTAGTTCATCTGATTCTGATAAATGGGATGAAACTGATTTAGATGATTTAAAGTTAAAGGTTCAACAAAAGAAAAGTTTATTGGATTCATTGAATTTAGAAATTTCAGAAACTGCTATTTCATCAACTGATTCAAAGGATGCAAAAGCTATTGAAGATTTGAAAAATAAGATAAAGTCTTTACCAGAAAACTCAGGATTATCATCATCAATTGAATTAAAGGATAGACTTAATACACTTGTATCTAAGGTTCCAAGTTTAATCAATGAAATTTCAAGAATTGATAATGAAATCTCAAATTCAAGAATTGAAATATATAAAATTAAAAATCCATCATCTGTTGTTGGTACTGGTCCAAATGGTGAAGTCACTGAAGCTGATAAGAAGAAAGCTAAAAGCAAAGCATTATTAGCTCAAAGAATGGCAGCTTTAACAGGTAAACCAGTCAGTGAAAACTCAGGTGATTTTGATAAGGAACAAGAGAAATTGAATCAAGAAATTACCAAAATCAGAAGTGATAATAAACAAAATCAAGAAATCATATATGATATTGAAAAAACTATTAAGACTATTTCAGATGATGTTTTAGGTTCATTAAGTAATGGAACAGATGCTGATAGTTATAGAAAATTTGAACTTGGTGTTGGTGTTGAATCAGAAGTTGCTGATTTTATTAGAGCAGTAAGAATTAATAGTACTAATGATGTTAGACCTTCTTTTACAAGTAACACATTATCACATGCTTCAAGTACACCTTCTGCTCCTGTTGTTTCTCAACCTTCTAATATTAGCAAGCCAGTTGCCTCTGAAGCGTCATATTCTAGTTTTACTTCTCCTACAGATAGAGCAGCTTATATTAAAGAACAAGCAAAGAAGAAAATGCAAGAAAGACTTGCTAAATTTGGTATTTCTAGACATTCAAGAAGTGAAGAGGTTGCTCCTTCTCCACCTCCAAAACCAGTTCAACTACAAACACCAGTTTCAGCTGCTGCTCCTGTATCAGATAATAATATCCAAGAAAAGATTCAAGCTAAGGAACCTGCACCAGTACCACCTAAAACTTCAAAATTACCAGAAGTTGTTAAAGCTCCTGTCCCAGTACCTGTTGTTCCAAAATCTAGAGAGCCTGTACTTGATTCAGATGGTGAAGAATTAGATGAAGAAGAGATTAAACTTCGTGAACAACTAAAAGAGAAAAAGTTAAAGAAAAAGGCAGAAAAAGAAGCCAGAATTGCTCAACTAAAGAAAGAACTTGAAGAAGCAGAAGATGAAGATGAAACTACTTCTTCCCCAGCTCCTGTTAAAACCTTTGCTCCAGCTCCACCTCAACCAACTAAACCTCAAGTTAAAGAAGAAACACCTGTTCATAAACCTATTGCACATCATGAAACAAACCCATTCACTAAACCACAAGTTGCTCAACCTCAACCACAAACTGAATCAAAGAATCCATTTGGAAGACCTCAATTCTTTTCAAGTAATTCTAATACTTCACAAGTTCCGGTCTTTGATAATAAGACTATAGAAGCTCAAAGAAAGGCTCAACGTGGTTATGACAATGATAGTGATGACGGTTGGGGTTCAGATACTAATAAATCTGATGATGAAGATGAAGGTCCAAATCGTCAAGGTGCTGCTCATTTAGCAGGATTGTTATTTTCCGGTATGGGACCAGCCAGAAGTGCTACACCTGTTCAAACACCTACTAGTGAATCAAAGCCTTCTCTAATTGCAGCTCCAATACCATCTATAAAGTCTACTCCAACACCTATTGCTCCTCCTGTTCCAACTATTCAATCTGCTGTTGCTTCTATTCCAGTACCAGTTGCAGCACCAATACCTTCTGTTCCTTCAGTCGAATCAGTTATTCCTCAAGTTGAAAGTATTTCATTGAATGATATCACTCAAAATGATAATGAAGAAATAACTAATGGATCTAGTTCTTTTATACCACCACCACCACCACCTTTACCTACTAGCACTTCACCAGACTCTTCTGAACAATCTGATGATGATAAATTTGTTGACTCGGTATCTACTCCAGTTGAAACAACACCAGCACCTTTTATTCCACCACCTCCAATCCCACAAACTTCATTTGCTGATCATGTACAAAATTCAATACCTTCATTGCCTGAAACAGCAGCTCCATTACCGCCATCATTACCTGAAACTGCTGCACCATTACCACCATCATTGCCTGAAACTGCTGCTCCATTACCACCATCATTACCAGAATTTGCAGCACCAACCATTCCAGAAGCTCCTCTACTACCAGCTGTTGCACCACCACCACTTCCAGAAGCTTCAGCTCCAATAGCTCCTTCGTTGCCAGAAATGCCAGCACCACCTGCACCACCTGCTGTAGCAGCTTTACCTGACTTCTCAGCTCCATTTCCACCTCCTTTACCAGAATCAGCTGCTCCTATGCCACCAGCTCTACCATTCACTGCTGCACCACCAGCTCCACCAGCACCACCAGCTCCTCCAGTAAATGCATCTATTGCTGCACCATCTGCTCCTGTTAATTTAGCTGGTGGATTACCTTTCTTAGCAGAAATTCAAATGCGTAGAGATGAAAAGAATGTTATTGGTTGAGCATCTAGAAATCTTTGCATGAAAAGATAGATATAACTGTACTACTACTACACTGATATATTTTATATTTTATATTTAAACTTTACCTATGAATACTTGAAAATTACAATATTGAAAAAAAAAAAGTCAAATTAGTTATTTGTAAACTCTTAAATACTTTTAAATCAGAACGATAAAATGCATTCATATGGCACATCATTTAGAAATACACAGAGCGGTATACCCACAAGGTCAGCTACAGGGACAGGTACACGTCCTCAAACTATCCAGAAGGTTCCAGAGAGAGTTATTTGTTCTGTTGTTGAATCTGGATCTGTAGATATCACTGTTGGTGTTTGTTTTGCAAATCTTGCCACTGGAGAAATTGTTTTGAGCAGTATTTTAGATTCACAAACTTATGTCAGAACAATACATAAGTTTCAAGTACATGAACCATCTGTTGTTGTTCTTCCCCTGAATTATATTAGCCCAGTCACTAATAAGTTGGCTTCAATCTTACAATCAAATATCAAATCAGATTCAAGAATCATTACATTGGACAAAAAATATTTCAATGATGTTACAGGGGCAGAAGATTTGAAGAGGTACTGTTTTGAAAAAGACTATAAATACTTGAAAGAGGAACTAAAGGATAAATATTATGCTTTACGTGCATTTTCTGCTGTTATAAGGTATATTATTATTGAGAACTCTAAACAGGTTACTTTCAACAAATTTAGAATAAAGTATCAACCTTCTGAAAGTACAATGTTCATAGATACAAGAACTATTCAATCTCTTCAGTTAATTGATGATGGTAACTTTGGTAAAGGACTCTCTATCTTAAAATTTCTTGATTCTACAGTTACAAATATGGGAAAAAGAGTACTTCGAAATAACTTGTTGCAGCCATTAACAGATATTAACAGCATTAGATTGAGATCGCAGGCAGTATATGAACTAATAAATGAAGAAACTTTATTTGAAGATATTCGAAGTGAATTGAATCAAACACAAGATTTAGATAAACTATTTGCAGAATTGTTATCAAGTCCTGTTCAGAAAAGCTCAAATAAGGAAAGGGAAAATTCAACGCAAAAGATTAATTATATAATTATGGTTAAGCAAACTGTTATTATTGCTAAAAAGATTGGATCGCTTTTAACAGATGCAAAAACTCCACTTTTAGAACAAATCAAAGCTATTTGTGAAGATGAAAATATTGATAAAGTGTTAGAATTGATAAATGAATATATTAATGAGGATTGCGTCTGGGCTTCTGGAGCTTTAGATATTCGAAATCAAAGATGTTATGCTGTTAAATCTGGAAACAATGGACTTCTCGATGTGTCAAGACAAATATATGAGTCAGTTGTGGAAGAAGTCCTGGAATTAATTCAGGAAATGAATGAGGAAAATGAATTTGAAATAAATCAGAGTTATAGCTTAAATAGGGGATTTTTTGTTACAATAAAAGATGTTCCATTAGAAGAACTACCGCTGAAATTCATCAACAGAGTCCCTAAGAAAAAATTAATTGAGTGCACCACTATGGAATTAATGAAGTGCAACTCAAGATTAGATGATTCAGTTAGGGAAATAACTATAATAAGTGACCAAATTGTTACAGAAGTTTTAGATAAAATCACAGATTTTTTGCCTTCGTTATTTATTATGAGTGAAGCAATCGCTCTACTAGATTTAGTGCAATCATTTGCAAAAACTGCAATAAATAAGAAGTATCTTTGTCCAGAAATAAACACTCAAAGTTTATTAACAATTAAGTCAAGCAGACATCCAATTCTTGAAACTATTATAAAGCCCTTTGTTGCTAATGATATTTGTTCTTCTAAAAGTGCTTCAAGAGTACAAGTCATTACGGGAACAAATATGAGTGGAAAGTCTATTTATTTGAAACAAGTGGCTATTCTTGTGATTATGACGCAAATGGGATCCTTTGTACCTGCTGAATATGCAAGTGTACCTATATTCACAAGTCTTAAGGCACGCTTGTCGGTTGATAGTTTTTCAATAGGTCTGTCAAGTTTTGTTAGTGAAATGAATGACATGGTCTGTATCCTTGAAGATTTAGAAGAGACTAGTTTAATTATAGTTGATGAATTAGGAAGAGGTTCTAGTATCAATGATGGATTCTCTATTGCTCTTGCAATATGTGAAAGTTTGGTCCAAAGCAATGCTACAGTTTTTATTTCTACTCATTTCCATGAATTATCAGAGACTTTAAGTTCAAAACCAGGTGTTTCACAAAATCATATGAGTTCTGATTGTATAGGAAATGAGCTTAAGATGAGTTATAAATTTGCAAATGGTCCTACAGATGCAAAGCAATATGGTATTAGATTTGCAAAAAAATTTTTAGATGAAGATGTAATTAGTAGAGCAAATCAAATATCAACTAAGATTGAACTACAGTACTCAAATAGGAAAAAGAATTCACTTCAAAGAGCAAAAGAGATTCAAGAGTTAAAAAAAATGATAAACTTAGTTGAGATTTTAAAATATATTCACCAAAAGGAAACCATAGATGCAGAATTGTTATTGGGTCTACAAGATGAATTCTTTCAAAGTTCTGTAAATTAACCATATATAAATGTTACCAGTTATTGTTCTGGATCTTGAATTTAGAAAATTTATCACTAATACTATCAGGAACTTTAAATTGTTCTTTAATTAACTCATCAATAAATGTTGTTACTTTTTCAATTTGCTCAATTAAAAGGTAGTCATCAGTGTTCATTTTCACATATGACAAAACGGTTTTCAATTTAGAACCATAACCAGAAGGAACAATATTAAGACCACCAAATGATAGTAAATCATTTATTAAAACTACAGCAGCTCTTTTCATAACAACCTCCTTTTCTAATTCCAATATACCGATTGAGCAATCTAATGAGTCTTTGATGAAACTATCAATACCAAGAGCATTTATACTTAAAGATTGACCAACTAAAGACATAGCTGACATCCGTATTTTATCATCATCTTCAAAATCTCTTATAATATTAAGTGATGTTGACACAACCATTTCTGCTATTTTACCAGTAAACAACTCACCAGACTTGTTAATGAAATTTAATAACACTTCACCAATCTTTAATCTATCATCCAAATTTTCCTTTTTAGTGCTATAATATTGTGTAAAAAACTCTATAGATTTCAAAGGATCAAATTCAGTTAGTTCATTTAAACTCTTTATAACACTTAAATAAATAAACGGTTCAGAATCATGAAGTTGAACAATATGTAAATCTAAAACAAAATCCAGTGTTATTATCTTTGACTTCTTTATGATTAATTGCCTTAATTGGTATAGACCATGTGCTCTGATAGGCACTAGTGGATCATTGATATTGATTATTGCTTTCTCCAAAAGTTCTTTATCTTGTAATTCTTCGTCGTTGTTCTCAGAAACAACTACCTCTTTATCTTTGTTATCTAGTATACCATGAATCCTCTTATTTAATGAAACACATTGCTTATTTTCAGGGTATTTTAAAAGTGAATTGGCAATATCTAAAAGAGTCTGTTCAAACTTAATTAGTTTTATTGGATTAGTTTCTGATATGATAGCAGATAATAACTCTAATAGTACATCTAAGTTGTCCAGCCCAGAATCCTCTTCATCATCAGAGTCTTCATCATCAGAATCTCCATTATCAGGGAAACTCTGTTGGAGTTTATTTTGAAACTCAGGATCTTTAGACTTAGTGGCAAATAAATTTTTAATCACTAATAAAACATCTTCAGGGTCATCTAATAATGCATCCTTGAAATTATCATTTATCTTTTCTAAAAATTTTAAATCAATTAACATAATAAAAGGATTTTCATGTTCAAATAAATCATTGTTATTATATGTATTGTTAGAATTTGTATTATCCTTCAAAATCCATCTGTTTAAAACTATTAAAAACTGTATCTTTACCATTTTAGGATCTAATTTTTTAAACAAATCACTTATTAA
Organism: Ruyongia namnaoensis; assembly: GCA_030563805.1. Classification (NCBI taxonomy): domain Eukaryota; kingdom Fungi; phylum Ascomycota; class Saccharomycetes; order Phaffomycetales; family Wickerhamomycetaceae; genus Ruyongia; species Ruyongia namnaoensis. Next base: position 550,710 of record JAJMKA010000002.1, read on the forward strand.
ATTTATTCCCAAATCAATATCATCAAATATTTGATTGGCAGAAGGGGTATTGTTTTGTTTTTCAACTACAGATTTCTTTACTATTGAAGTTAATGAATTTTCAACAAAGTTTGTTTTAAAACACCAATCATCACCATTTGAATTTATTAAGTTAGAAATTAAAAATTCCAGGCTTTTCTCATTATCAGTAATTGTAAAATATGATATTAGTATATTGGATATTATTGAAGAGTATTCTAAATTATTTTTTTTCAAATAAAACAGATAAATCCACAAATTTAAGATTATTTTAGAATATAATAAATCCATAAATTCAATAGATGTGTCTTTTGATAGTGATATTAGAACATTTATAGAATCATTAAGCTCCTTTTCTTTGACAATTGTTGATCCAGGTTCAAGTTTATCAATTTGTTGAAATTCATCTGGATTTAAAGATTTCCAAATTCTTTTAAATAAAAAATCCTCCACAATTCTCTTATTCTTATTGAATAAATGTTCAATAAAATTAACAGCAACAGATGATAAAATTGGTCTATTTACAAAAATTAATATTTCATATAGTTGCTCAAATAAACGATTAAAATAATCAATACTTGTTATTTGTTTTGGTTTTGATGATAAAATTCTATTCACATGTTCAAATTTTTCAATATTTATCTCCTCATCATCTCTTATCCCCACGATGAAATCAATTAAGCTCACTACACCATTTGATCTTTGGATAGTAATTATGGGTAGTCTTTCACTAATGAACTGTTGATATTTAGGAACAGTAGTACTTTGTAGTAAAATTGTATAGATTGAAAATAAATTATAAGTTTGAGCTTGAGATTCAAATTTCAAAAAATCATTATACAGCTTTGGATCATATTCATGTATCAATACAATAAGACATGTTAAAACATCTGTAAATCCACCACCTTTCATTAAGAGTTCTTTGACATCACCACCTTTATTGAATATAATTTCAAAGTTTCTTACAACCATTAATAAGATTTCGTTATTACTGCTATCTTTAGACAGTTTGAATGAATTGAAAAGTTTTGATTTCTTTTTAAATGATTTTAATCTTCTTTGGTCTAATGGTACACCAACTCCTTTTGGAAGTGCAGGGTATATACCTTGAACAATTATCAGATTTATTAATTCTGAGAAATATTTCATATCGTGTAATGATATTGTGATTAAGTTTTGTTTTTCCTTTTCTTGACTCTCTTTGTTCTGTTGTTGTTTAGCCAGTGATAAATCTTGTATTCTCTCTATCAAATCAAAGCAATGTTTTAATACAACTAAGACTTTTTTGTCAATTGAGATGACAGTAGAATCATCGTTATTTATTTTGCTGTATAATTGTTCAATTGCAGAATCTGTAGAATCTTCAGTCAACTCAAGGAAATCTGATACTTCTTGGAAACATATGTCTAGTTTAGAAGGATTTATTATGTCTGGGACATTTAAACCCTTCTTCTGCTCAGTCATTAAATCTATGAAGTGAAGAAACGTTGATAAAATTCGATTCTAATAGTAATTTGTAAGTTGAAGATGTCTTCTTAGAAAAAAAAAAAAAAAAAGCACTAACAAAATTTTCCAGAATTATTAAAATCAATAAATCAACAACAACTACTGAACTACTGAATGTTTCTACAGGTTTATGGATGTAACTATTTTTATCAGCACTGTTTACTATTTGTTTTAAACTGCTCTAAATAAAAGGTATCTCAGGATCAACAACAACAGTGGCACCTTTCATATGTAAAAGTTTTGGAACATGATTAATACTCTTCCCTAATTCTGAAAGAGCATTATGATTATAGTATCTGGGTATCCCATGAGGGAACTTAAATTTGAATCCCCTTATACTAATCTGTGTCTTTAAGGCTTTTGTGGAAGAACATTCTTCTGATAGATACTCACCTTTCAATTCTAAAGTTGGTAATTTTTCAGTTTCAATTGAACCAGTATCAAATCTTTCATTATTAAATTCAAATCTACAAAGATTACTATTAAATCTATTTTCCCATCCTTCAAAATTAATCACAAAATGTTGAGAAATATTTGGTTTAACTCTTTGAGGTCCAAAATAATTTTTCAATGCAGCTGTTTCAGCTCTATGAATATAAAATTGTTCTAATGAATTCCACTGTTCAAAATTTTGGCTGAAATCTAATATTCTATTAAATCTTTGATGGATATTTGAAATATCTTGGACCAATCCTATGTTTATTGCTAATGATTTCAAGTGTTTACATTTAATATAATTCAACAAGTTTTGATCTTCTAATAAATCTAAACTTCTGTTGTTATGACTAAGAGATGTAATTGCAAATGAATCACAATTCCAAAATAAAGCAGAAATATCATTAACATATCTCATAGAGGCACCATCTACACATGTACAACAAGCAATCAATTCATTAAATTTATTATTTGCCATAAAATTCTCAATCTCTTCTTTGCTATAATTATGGTGTTGGTATGGAAGTGGTGGAATTTCAATGAATAACTTCTCTAGATTAAATTTATTTACATTTTCTTGAAAGAATTTTAAATCATTCCATATTAAATCATTTTTCACAATCAATTCATTCAAACCATCTAAATTTTGAACCAAAAGTCTAAATGCTATGGATGTTGTATCGTAAAATTTTACTAATGAATAATCAGATTTATGATCAGCTCCTTCTAATTGAACTTCTTGAAATAAATTATTGTTACTTTCATCAATACAAACTAAGTCAGGATCTCCAATTTTTTGAATATTATTATTCATAGTACAATTATTTTCATTATTAATAAAACGTTCAAGACCAAGTTTTTTAGATTTTGTGAATTTAATATAGTGACTCTTCACCATTAAACCAGTTGGTTCATGTATTTTCACATTACCATTATACCTCATATAATCAAATTTCTCAAATAAATCATCAAAATCATCTTTTAAATTAAATCTTTTAACATAGAGCAAATCAAAATTTTGTAAATCTTTAAATGAAGCAAAATTATCATCGTTAAAAAAGAAATGATCATAATAATCAGTTGCATAATTAAAAAAATTAAAGGCTCTAGTTGGACTTCCAATTTTAGCTTCAATACTTAAGTTAGGAATAATCGATTGTAATAAATCATTTCCATGAGCTAACCATTGTTTAGAATCAGAAGTTAAAGAAAAAGCAAAAGATGATCTTTCATCATAAAAATTATCAATATTTTCAATTGATATACTATTATATTCAACAGGGTGTTCTCTTTCTAGAGTTGCCAATCCATTGTACATGTTGATAAATTTATTTGCTGGATGTTTTCTTTGAGATTCTTCTTGGTTGCCAATCAATGGTGTGTCTAAATAAGCTCTTGTGTTGTGTAATATTAAAGTCTCAATATTTCTTAATTTATAATCACCACTTAAGTTATAGATGTCTTGTAGATCATGACCATCAACTATCAATTCAGTGACTGACTCAGGGAATAAACTGTCATGTCTAGGAATATCAAGTTCACCACATTTTATCTTCATATCTCTTAAAGTCAATCTTTTTAGGTTTGGTAAATTTATTCTATCAAAATTGATTTCAGATTCAGTCAATGTTAAACTTTTAAGACTGAATGATTCAAGATAAACAGATGGTATAATAGATGAAAGCATGATTTTATTTAATGATAAAGTTCTAATTTCTGTGTGTAACTCTAAAAATATTGGATTTTTGATATTAAATGATTTGCCAGAATCAGAATTTAAAGTTGATAAAAAGATACTTAATTGGTCAATAATTTTTTGAACATCTTTCATATCAGCAACTTCAACTGTTAAAAATTGATATCTACAATTAAATGAAGCACCTGATTCAATAAAATCTTCCACAGTTCCTTCAAAAATTTCTTGATATACTAATTCAAACTCTTTAGAATAGTGAGATAATAACTTGAAAAGGGAATAAATTTCACTCTTTTTATTATAGAATGAACTAATATTAAAAATGATTTCAATAGGTAATTTCAATAAATTTGTTATAAATTTTTCATCTATTTCATGAGAAGGTTTTTCTGTAATATTTGTATTGGAATCGTCATCATCAATTAAAGAAAAGTTTGAGTTTCTCATTAATAAATTTTTATCCTTGTTGAGAAATTTAGAAGTTAAATATTCACTATAAGTTAGAAATGACATAATGATTCAGCTCATTAGACACTTGATTAAATGAGTAATGAAGATTGATTTTGAGAGGTTTTCATTTTAAATAGTATTTATACCAATTGAAATCAAGAAGCTCTTATAAAATCTGTTGTGCCCTTGAAGATTCCAAACAGAACTTTCGAATTTCAGTCCATTTCAGAGACTAAAAATGAATGTAATGTTTCATACATGATATATTCTAATATTCTTTCTATAGTTATACTAATGGGTACATCATTTGATAACTTTAACAACCCAATTAATCTATATAGTAGTAATTCTAATTTTTATAGTTGTAAAATAAAAATAAACAAAAAAATCGAATTAGGAAATTTTTCTTAAAACTGAACATCCCAAACATTTTCTCTTTTTTTTTTTTAACTTTTTGTAAACAAAAAATGATTGATGTTCAAATATTAGAATAAAAAGTCTTTTTGTACAGTAAAATTTGTAATAATGACTGAAGATGATGAATGGTCTAAGATCTCCATTCTTATATCTAATGATCCAAACAATTTCAGTAATTGGGAAAAGCTAATTAAATCAAGTACAAAGGGCCTCTCAAAATTATCAAATGTTGAAAGCTTTCAAAGATTTAGATTATCATATGAACAATTATTATATAGATACCCAAATTTAGAAAATTATTGGATAAATTATGCTAATTTAGAGTATAGATTGGGTAATACAAATAAAATGGTTGAAATATTTGAAAGAGCATTAAGTATTGGTAATTTAAAATATTCTCTATTAATTTGGATTGAATATTTAAATAAATTAACTTATACAATTGGAAGTTTAAATTATGAAGAATTAAAGAAATATTATCAAAGAGCAGAATTAAATATTGGTTTACATTTTCATGGTAGTCAATTTTGGATGATGTATTTAGAATTTGAATTAAATTATAATGGTAAAACAAAAATTTATTATAATATGTTAAAAAAGATAATTGAAATACCAAATTATAATTTTGCACATTTCTTTAAAATTTGGTTAAAAGAAATTGAAATAATTAATAATAAAAATATATTTGATATTGTAAGTTTAACAGATATTAATAAAAGGTTTAAAATGAATTTAAAATTTAATGAAAGAGAAGAAAGATTTAGATTTAATGATTTTGAATTTTCTGAATTATCATCAAAATTAAAAAAACATTATACAGATCTTTATATAACAACACAATTTAGAACATTTGAATATTTCAAATTTGAAAAAAATATTAAAAGAGATTATTATATTCCATATCATTATAGATCATTTCAAGAGATAATAAATTGGTCAAAATATTTATTATATATTGAAAAAAATGGATCAGAGAATCAAATTAATCAATTATATAATAGAAGTTTAATAAGTTTAGCTAATTATCCAGATATTTGGATTCAATATTCAGATTATTTAATTAATGAAAAGAATGATTATTTAACAGCAAAAAATTTACTTTATAGATCATTATTATTTTTAAATAATCCAATTTCAAGTCATGAAGTTATAATTAAATTAATAAAATTAGAAATATATTTTAAAGAATACTTGAGAGCAAAAGATTTGGTTATAACACAAATGGAATACATAACACTTGATACACCTATTAAAGATAAAGATGGAGATCAAATTGTTGATAATGATGAAACTGAAAATAATGAAAAAGAGAATATTAATGTTGAATTATTGATACAGTTATTAAACATTGAATTCATAATCAATCAAAATAAAACTAAAGATTTAAGTTCATTTAAAGATTCCTTGATAAGTATGATTAAAAACTTAGAATATAATTCAAAAATCACAACAACAATATTAAGACATATAATTACAAATTTCAAAAAATTAAATTTAAACCAAGAAGAAACTTTAGAATTGTTAGAAACATTCAGTGAAACAGGTAAATTCAATAATGATTATAGATTCTGGTTAATTTATTTCAAAGAATTGTTGATCAAATCTGATGAAGATGAAGAAGCTAAAACTAAATTGTTTTCAAAATTTGAACAAGTTTTAAAGGATTTTAAAGATCAAAATAGCAAAAAAGTATTACAAAATTGGTACAATGATAATTTAGCCTATATATTTGACAATGGACAGTTTGAGCTATACTTCAATGCAGATTGTGAAGCAACATTGATCTGAAAAGATTTTTGAATATATGGCATTAACTATTTTGTGTCAAATTTTGTTAGTAGACATAATGTAGTACTAGTGATGGTGAATAATGGTTAAACATCTCGAGATACCCCCTCAATCCTCAATCTTTTCAGTTTTAGATTTCACAAACCAACAGTGCGCACCAGAAACAACAAGTACCACCATCCTATACCAACGTTCTTATACTCTCTCAGTTGATGACAGCTTAATCAAGAACCGTTGCGTGGTGTTTGCAGCCAAAAAAAAAAATGATGTCCAAAAAAAAAAAAAAAAAAAAATCATATAAAAGGAAAATGATTTCAGCAGGATAATAAACCTATCTAATTCAATAAAGGTATACCCAATCCCTCTACTATTTACTTAATTAACAATGTCTTCAGAATCTAAAATCGGCTGGTTAGCTCAACTTAACGTCACTGAAACCCCAGATGCTCAATTGCGTCGTACCTCAATCATTGGTACTATTGGTCCAAAAACTAACAGTCCTGAAATGTTAGTCAAATTAAGAAAGGCAGGTTTAAACATTGTTCGTATGAATTTCTCTCATGGTTCTTATGAATATCATCAATCCGTCATTGACAATGCTCGTAAGTCTGAAGAAATCTACAAAGGTCGTCCATTGGCCATTGCCTTAGATACTAAAGGTCCAGAAATTAGAACAGGTACAACTAAAGGTGATGTTGATTACTCAATTCCTCTTGGTCATGAAATGACTTTCACTACTGATGATGCTTATTTAACTAGCTCAGATGATAAAATCATGTACATTGATTATAAAAATATTACCAAAGTTTTAGAAGTTGGTCGTGTTATATATATTGATGATGGTGTCTTATCATTTGAAGTTTTAGAAATTCCAAATGAACAAACTATTAAAGTCCGTTCTATCAATGCTGGTAAAATTTCTTCCCATAAAGGTGTTAACTTACCAAACACTGATGTTGATTTACCAGCTCTTTCTGAAAAAGATAAAGCTGATTTAAGATTTGGTGTTAAGAATGGTGTTCATATGGTTTTTGCTTCTTTTATTAGAACTAGTGATGATATCTTAACTATTAGAGAAGTTTTAGGTGAAGATGGTAAAGATATTAAAATTATTGCTAAGATTGAAAACCAACAAGGTGTTAACAACTTTGATGATATCTTAAGAGAAACTGATGGTGTTATGGTTGCTAGAGGTGATTTAGGTATTGAAATTCCAGCTGCTCAAGTTTTCGTTGTTCAAAAACAATTAATTGCTAAATGTAACTTAGTTGGTAAACCAGTTATTTGTGCTACTCAAATGTTAGAATCAATGACTTATAACCCAAGACCAACTAGAGCTGAAGTTTCAGATGTTGGTAATGCTGTTTTAGATGGTGCTGATTGTGTTATGTTAAGTGGTGAAACTGCTAAAGGTAACTACCCAGTTGAAGCTGTTACAATGATGCATCATACTTCTTTAATTGCTGAAAAGGCTATTGCTTATAACTCAGTATATGATGAAATCCGTAAATTAACTCCAAAACCAACATCAACTGAAGAAACCATTGCTGCTTCAGCTGTCTCTGCTGCTGCTGAAAACAATGCTAAAGCCATTGTTACTTTATCTACTTCAGGTACTACTGCTAGATTAGCTTCCAAATACAGACCAAACTTACCAATTATCATGATCACAAGAAACCAAAGAGCTGCTAGATTTGCTCATCTATATCGTGGTGTTTATCCATTCATCTATGATGAACCACAATTAGAAAACTGGCAAGATGACGTTGAAAAACGTTTAAGATCAGGTATTGAAGAAGCTATTGACTTAGGTATCCTTAACAAAGGTGATAATGTTGTTATTATCCAAGGTTGGACTTCAGGTGTTGGTCATTCAAACACTGTTCGTTTGATTACTGCTTAAACAAGCTAATTCAATCTTTTAGAAAAAAAAAACAAAAAGCAAAAGAAATGCCTGAGTTTATAGACATTTTTCTTTTATTCTATTTAATTATGTTATTAGTTACTGGTTTGATTATTTGATAACTTTAAAAAGGTTGTTCTTGAGGAATTTATGGATGTTGAATATATATCTTTTTATAATAAATAAATTTATACAAATTATATACTTACTCATTGACGTATTTACTTTTAACCATTTCTTTCGTCATTATAGATCTATTATATAACCTGTTTCGTTACAGTAACTCATGATTGATTCCTTTGTATGCTGATATATTTGAATCCAAGAATCATTAATTTGAATATTACCATTTTGTTTCTTAAAAATAACTAATTCCATCTTTTTCAAGATATTTAAAGTCTCAATTAAATTATCAAATTTTAATCCATCAAGTAAATAATCATTAAATAATTTTAAATCTCTTCTATTTGGTCCTTTAGTACTTGAATGAATTATCCACTTTTCTATAAGTTCTAATATATCATTAGGTCTTGATCTTTTTTGGAACTTTTTTGGTGACAGAATTGACTCAAAATCTTCAAGTTTAACATTTCTATTTTCTTTATCATCATCCCTAAATGGATCATCAGTTATAACAACACCATCTTCCTTATCTTCAGTTTCAATTATCTTATATTTTTCTCTTAATTTATCAGCTTCAAGTTTATTAATATTTTCATATCTTTCCCATTCATCAATAATATCATCTCTAATAGAAGATGGTAACTCTTTAAGTATTTCTTTATCAATTTTATCAATCTGTTGAATCTCTTGATACTTTGTAGGAGACTTTCTTGGAGAAACATTATCTTTGGTAGGACTTGGTCTTTTAATTTTAGTAGGTGATTTCTTTATTGGTGACTTTATACGAACATATTGAAATTGAGAAGCATCACCAGTTGGAAAAACTTGTTGTAAATAAGTCTTATATGATTTATCCTTTCTTGGTGTCTGTGGTTCTTTCTTACCAATTGTAATATGTCTTCTTCTTAATTCATCACGTAATTCTTCTTGAATATCTACCGGTAATGCATTAAAGACATCAATATCAACTTCTTTAGGTATAGCAGGTATTGGTTCATAAAGTCTTCTCTCTTGTTCGATAATTTCATCTCTAACAGAAGAAGGAAGTTCATTTAATACTGAAGAATCAATATCACTAGGTATTTGAAATTGTGTATGACTTGATACATTGGAATTCTCTAATGATTTTTCATTTTCAGTTGCTACTTTTTGTTTGGGACTTTGATGTACTTCATTGTTTAACTTTTGTCTTTTGTTAAAAGTCTCTAAATCAATCTTTTTAAATGGTAATCTCTTTTGATTTATTATCTCAGAAGCATTAGTAAGTTTTGATACCTGTATTGAAATACCTCTTAACTCTACAGGATCACATCCTAAATAACGATAAAGAGTTCTAGTTTCAGTAGCAAATACACCAGCTTCAGCTGTTGGTACACCTAATCTTGAACTTTTTGAATACATATCACATTTACCACAACCTAAATATTTGGGAGGATCAATAGGAGCATCTTCAGATCTCTTTAAAACTTTAAGAGTCAAATTAGCACCCACCATTTCAAGTTTGTTTAACCTTGTAGTCATTTCTTTTGCTAAATCAAATACAAATTTATCAATTTGTTCAATATTATCAAATCTTATACCCCAATTAACATCAATTGAAACCGATTTTCTAACAAATTCTTGTGGATTTTGAGAAATATCAATAGATGTGTTATCAATACCTCTAGCATAATCAAATAATTTTGCTCCTGTTTTAGAACCAAATAATGTAATTAACTTAGCTTTTTCCAAAGTTTGTAAATCTTTAACTAAAATCACATCTTTATTATTAAATTGATACTTCAATCTGTTTGTTATTGAATGTCCAATACCAGGTAAATCATTTATTTTAACATCTTTTAAAAAATCATTTATTAATTTAGGATCATTCTTTAAATAAAAAATTCCATTGGGTTTTGCCTTTCTTAATGATAATTTTGCTAATAAAACATTTGAACCAATACCAACACTAACAGAACATTTAGTTTCATCAAAGATTTCCTTTTTCAAATTTCTGGAAATATTGTTGATTTGAGTTTCAATACTTGCATTTTCATCAATTAAGCAAGATATATCTAATAAAGCTTCATCAATACTAACAGGGGAAACTATTGCATTATTATTTAAATTCAATAAGATTTCATAAAACTTTTTTGATATTAATTCATAATTTTCAAAATCATATTCAAGACAAACTAAATCAGGACAAAGTTTTTTAGCTTGATAAACCCACATACCATTTTTTACACCAAACTTTCTACATGCATAATTACAACTTGAAATATCAGAAGTTGAGTTGGTAGTTTCGTTATTTGAATCAGTGTTTGGATTAGTTTTGGATGAAGTTGAACCATATGAAACACAAACTGGAGTATTTTCAAAATCTAAATCAGGATATTTTAAAGCTGAAACAGTTGCAAAGAAACAATCAAAATCAACATGCATAATAAATTTTTGTGATGGATTTTTACTCTTATTCTTTTTAATCTTATCTATTTTAGATAATGATAATTTTAAAAATTCAGATCTTAAATCAGATTTCCAAGTACTTAAATGATGTAATCTTGATTTTTCAAAGAAAGTTTTTAAAAAATCAGGATGTTTTGAATCCATAACCATACCATTATTTAGATTATTTTGTATTTCTTCACCTTTTGATATATTTAATTCATCATTTTGAGAATATTTTTCTTCTTCTTCTTGGGTTAATGGTATTAAATCAATATCATCATTTTCATTATCTATATTTTCATTTTGATCTTCTGTTGTTTCATTATCATTTTCCTTTAATTTAAATGGTAAAGATATTTGTCCGTAATCTAATTCAATTACAGAATAATCAAACCAATTTAATAATTTTCCAGCTTCAATTGAATCTAAAATCCATTCAGGTTTTATAATTTTATAATTTTTGAATTCAATTTGTTTTCTTGGTGTTATTCTTGAAGCAATTATATGGGTAATTTGACTTTTGGAAGATAAATGATGTAAAAATTTCCCACCATTTAAAATGATTAACTTATGAAGTGTGTTGATATTCGGTCTTGTATAACCATTAACATAAAAGATGCAATTTTTGAAAAGATCAGAAGTATTTGGATTTGAATTGGAATCTTTAGAACTTTCATTGACAATCTTGTTCCACTTAAGATATTGATCATCTTCTTCTTGCTGAGCTTCACCTTTTCTTCTAAAATAAGCATGATAATCACTAAATTCAATGTTATCTATTTTATTTTGTCTTTGAATATCTTCATATAGAATTGGTTTAGATGTAGTTTCATTTAAATTCACTGAAGAACTAGTACTTTGAGGAATTTGAGCAGCTTGAATTTGATTTGATTCACTATCACTACTCTTCAAAGTTGCAGGAAATGAAGTATTGACTATATCATTACGATCACTAGTTGTAGAAACTTCATTAAGATCTTTTGAACCTGCCTTCTCTTGACTTAAACGATTAATGAATTCTAATAGTTCATCATCGCCTAGAGAAGTTAAAAAACTTTTGTTGTTGGTTGATAAATTTGTAATATCTTTCTCTGTATGATCAGTCAGTTGAACTTCATCTTCAGATACCATAAGGATACAACTTCATTGAGTTGATGTAGGTGATCTATAGACGCCACCCACCAAAATCAAAAATAAAAACAAATATTTACACGTGACATCCCAACACCTCCTTACACACCCTCGGAAATCCTTTACCGACTTCACAAACTCCACTTTTTTTAAAATGGATCCGAAAGACCGAAAATAAAGTAGAGAAAGAAAAAAAAAACTAGAAAATACAAAAAATCTATAAAGGTTAATTTTTTAAACTTCTTTTATAAACAATTCTATTTCAATAATCTATATTCTATCTATTCATATAAACAACTATACACAATGAGATCTTCACAACAACTACTAAAATACATCCCAAAAATCCAATTCGTTGGTAAACACACCAAAAAACCAGTTACAAATGAAAGACTTCCACATCCAATGTCAAATGGTGTATTACCAAATTCTTCAATTAATGCTCAAACAAAAAGATTAACTTCAACTTCTTCTGTTAACAGAAACATAAGTAACAGATCATTAAAGGATGGTGAATTAGCTTCCGTACTAGACTTACCAAAGAGATTCCAATTCAAAGAATTATCTGCTAATGAAATTGAAGCTATAAATAATGGTGGTATTTTTTAAATTTCACAAAAAATTTCTTTACTGGTGACCAACACAAAAAAAAATAACAAAAGAGAAGGGAAAAGGTTCTTTCTAAAACATCTACAACATTCAAAAATATAATATAATTTACAACAATGCTACATTGGTATAAATATCATACAAAATACATTCATTGATAAGAGATTAATTTTTATCAAAATTCAGTTCTGGGAAATATGGGTTTAAATGCATTTTTTGAAAAATGCTACACAATTTTTTTTTTAAAAAAGCTATTTACTTAGTTCTTTTCAAGAGAATAAGTATTGCTTACTACTATATACTCATCTTATTTATATCATTTATTATTTATACAATATATAAGGTTCTTACTAGTGGCAACTCAAGTCTTTTAGCTTTAAATCGTCTATGGATTTAAGCGTGTTTTTGTTGTAGGATTCTAACCAATCAACTAGAGTTTTCATGCCCTTGGAGTCCTACTCTATACTATAACAATTCCAAATTCTCGACGAAACCCAACTCTTAGACCATATAAGTGTGAAGATTCAATACTTGAGATACTCACATCACACATGTATTATGATCTATTCATTATCCATTGTAGCCTGATTGTTTTTCTATTGTGTTAATTTTTTGTTAGCAATTTTCTCAAGAAATCGGTTAAATAAAAAAATGAATTCTGGTTAAATAAATTTTTGGAATCTATAAAAAAGATCACAAAAAAATTGGTTGATAACAAAATAAAATAACTTAAATCAATTTATCTAAAAATCACACAATCAAATACAAATACAAACTCAAGTTCAATGATACTACATACAGGTCTAATAACACGCCAAAGACTATCTGCTCGTTATGCTCATCATATCATCAATTCAATAAGATCAGTTAGCTATATTAACAATTCATCTATGACTGATTTCCCCTTATCAAATTATGGAGTAAACAATAATTCATCAAGATTGTTATCAAGTTCAGTAGATGTCTTTACAAAACTATTGTCAGAACGTATAATATATCTATCTGGTGCTATTGATGATTCCCTAGCTACAAATGTTACTGCTCAACTCTTGTATCTTGAATCACAATCTTCACATCCTATTAACATCTATATCAATTCACCAGGAGGTTCGGTAACAGCTGGTTTAGCTATTTATGATACAATGCAATATATAAGATGTGAAATATCAACAGTGGCTATTGGACAAGCTTATTCAATGGGGTCTCTTCTATTGGCAGCAGGTAGCAAAAATAAAAGATTTGTTTTACCAAATACAAGTATAATGGTACATCAACCAAGTGGTGGTTTCCAAGGTCAAACTTCTGATATTGAAATTCATGCTAAACATATCATTAGAACAAGAGAAAGGTTAAATAAGATCTATCAAAGACATATTAAACATGGTCTTAAATTATCAGAGATTCATGATTTGTTAGATAGAGATCGTTTCTTAGATGCACATGAAGCTGTTGAATTAGGTTTAGCTGATCGCGTTTTGGAAAGAAGAGAACTGATTTCTAAAAACAAGGAAGAAATTTAAGTTTAAAAAAAAGGTTAGGAACTAAGGAGGTATTAGGAAATGATTCAAAATATATAACATTTTGTCAATTGAGCTGGATTCAATATTAATAATTATATTTATTTTAAACATCAGAGATAATAAGGAGGAAATTTTAAGAGGAAAAGAATTGCTGTTAATTTTAAAAATACTAAAAGAAAATTTTATTTATCCAAAAAATGTATGATTATTTTATGCTATCATATATTGTAGAATCAAGAATATTTTGATCTTATATTATCTAGAAATTTACTGAAAATTTTATCACCAATCAAGGGTCGAATTGCACTAAAATGTGAATAAAAAAACTGACACAAACTAAAATAAAAAATTTATATTTTCCTTAAAAATCGCCACCAGAAATATCAATTGATCTGTTGTTATTATTGATTCAATTTGACTGTTTATAGTTATGTCAGTTCAAAGATCACAACAACAGCAACAATACTTGAAAAAACCGTACCATGTTAGCCCAAATAGACAATATAATAACAACAATAGGAGATCAAGCACCTCTTCCAAATCTTCATTGTCTTCAAAATCAAGATCAAATTCAAATTCAACTTGTGATAGTAACACATTAAGAAAATCTGTATCATTTAGTAGTACAAATACTACACCAAATACAAGTATTTCTTATATTAGTTCAGATTATGATTCAATATTTGATCCAAATTCTTCAACTTCAACTGATATATTTTTACAAAGAGATTCAAGCGCTTCCTCAAATGATCAACTACTTCTATTGAATCTGTTAGATATTGAACAAAGAAGAAATAATTTAATCAATGTTGATAAACTATTCAAGATATATAATGATCAAGAATATCATATTGATCCAGAATTAGAATTGAAGAAAACAAGACTCAAGCTAATTGAAAGCCTTTTTAATTTTGAGATCTCTAATAAAGTTAATGTTGATAAAAGGTCAAAAGATATAGATGATTTTGATGATAAAGATACAACTACTAGCAGTAATGCGGATTATTATGATCAAAATACTTCAATTCCACAATTCAAAGATCAATTGCCTACCTGTTGTGATAAACTCTATACTGAAAGAGATTTCTCCACAAAAACTACATTCAATTCCAATACTAATATTCAAATAAACCAATTCAATACAATCAATCTTAATATATCTTTTAAGGATGAACACTCAATCAATATTTCAAATGATAATAGAAAATCAAGTAATGGATCAATCAATTCAGTTCAAATGATTGGACTTGCATTAAGATTAAAAGAACTAATCTGATCTATTCCTTAACAAATAAAAACTCCATAAAAAAATAGATTTTCAACTAGAACATTTTACAAAAACACAATACTAATGACTAATTTCTCTGCTATATAACGAACATCTGCTTCAACAGTGCCATATTTATAATTCATGATTCTAATTTATTCAATCTACCCAATCTGTCGATGTAGCGATGCATTTCCTAATCGGGAAGGAGTAACACTTAACCGAAAATCGCAATTTTTCCACAAACGAATATATTAGTAATTGTGGGAAAATGTTGAAAAAGTATAAATATTTCAACACATTCTCAATTCTTTCAAATTCAGTTAGAAATCATTTACACTCCATCTATATAAATAAATCATCTTAAAATCATGTCAAGTGTCTTAGTTACTGGTGCTTCAGGTTATATTCCTTTACACGTTATTTCAACTTTATTAAAGAAAGGTTACAAAGTAACTGGTACAGTTAGAACTCAAGCTCAAGCTGATGATTTCCAAGCTAAATTCAAAGCTTTATACCCAGAAGCTCCAATTGTTAAATATGAAATTGTTGAAGATATTGCAGTTGCTGATTGTTTTGATCATGTTTTCACTAATAAGGAAAATCAATTCGATTACGTTATTCATTGTGCAAGTCCATTTGCTTTTGGTTTTGAAAAATCATTTGAAGAAGCTTATATTAAACCTGCCGTTATTGGTACTACTTCAATCATCACTGCTATTAAGAAATATGGTTCATCTGTTAAACATTTAGTTGTTACTTCATCATTTGCTGCTATTGCTAATAGAGATAAAGGTGGTGACAAATCATTTATTCATACTGAAGCTACTTGGAATCCAATAGAATGGGAACAAGTTGATCATGAAGCTAAAGCTTATACATTCTCTAAAAAGAAGGCTGAATTAACTGCTCGTAGTTTAATTGCTGATTTACAAAAAGAAGGTAGTTCAATTAGATTAACTACTGTTAATCCACCATATGTTTTAGGTCCACAATTATTCCCAATTGATCGTCCAAAATTAAATACAAGTGCTGAATTCTGTAACTTAGCTTTAAACTCAAAACCAGGTTCAGGTTTATTAACTGCTCCAGCTGGTTTAGGTTGTGATGTTAGAGATGTTGCTTTATTACATGTTTTACCATTAGAATTAAGTGAAAAATTAAATGATAAAAGATTATTCCCAGTTAATGGTGCTTTCTGTTTACAAACTTTTGTTAATATTATTAACAAGAACTTCCCAGAAATTAATGGTACTATTGATGAAACTATTGATGACAGTGAATTCTTAGAAAAGACACAAGCTTATTATGATACTTCAAAGACTTTAGAATGGACTGGTATCAAAGCTTGGACTCCATTTGAAAAGACTATTGTTGATTCAGCTGCTCAAATCATTGAATACAGATCTAAACAATAAGTAAACCTACAGAACAAAAAAAAGTGTTTTTTAAATTTAAATATTCTTTAATTCATAAAATCATAATAATTATTTCATTTCATTTCCATTCAAGTAAGTTCCTGGAACTCTTCTTTTTTATATAGTATGTACAAAACTCAAAAAAGCACAAAAAAACAGTTCAGTCAATATTCCAACCTTGAATATATTTATTTGTTGTTTAAATTTTTTTGAATCACCAACTTTCCCAAAGAATGGTTCTTTGTAATTTCCCATCTTCATTTTTGGCAACAAGATGACCTTTAGTAATTTTAACCTGTTTAGTATGATCATGATCAAAATGTCCTTTAAATATAATTTGACCTTCATGATCACCTTTATTATTCAGAGATAAACTTAGTATGTTTGAACTACCTAAGAACATTAAATCATAATCAGCTTCTTCTTTTTGATTTAAGCTTTTAATCTTAAAATCATCAATATCTAATCCACTACTATTATTCATTAAACCACCAATTGGCTCTAAATAATCTTCATAAATCTTTTTAACTCTAATAGTTCTATTAATTATATTTATTTTAAAATATGGGAAATTATCAATTGGTTTAATTTCAAGACCTTTCAGAGATGGATTCTTTTCTTCAATCCAAATATTAAATTCAGTCATTTCTAAAGTTAATGGTAATTTAAATTTTGTTTTAATATATTCATCAAAGTTCAATTTTTCTAATAATTGTTCCTGAACTTCAAATTTTATTAATTCAACATCAGTTATACCATCTTCTGGTAAAATATCTCTCTTTTTTGAATTAATCCAAATTGGTAAAAAGACTGATGTCTTATGAGCATAAATTTTATAAGTTGTATAAGCACCAATACTTAAAAGAGTTGATATAAGTATTATTGAAGCAGCATTTGGGCCTTGTTGTCTTTGATGATGATCTAAAATAGCTTGATTTAAACCATTTGGAATTCTATTACTATATTTTCTAACATTGTTTAAAGTTATTTGCTTCCTTAGAGTATTTCTAAACATATCTAAATCTAAGTATGGCAAGGGTATTTGCTAATGAATTGAGAATTTGTATTAAATATTATTGATGTTAATAGAATATTGTAATGATTAATGTGTGAATGAGTATTTAACAATTACAATATATCTATGGATTTATTCAGTTTGCTTCTTCTTTTAAACAACCACAAGCACATCTCCAATTTTTAAATAATGGAAACTGTCGATTTTTATGAGATTTAATAAATGTTCGGATGTACAGCTTTTAGACCAAAAATTTAATAAAGATACTTATAGCTACATTTTAAAATTTAATGATTAAAAATTAGAATATAGATTAAAAATACAATCAATTAAGAATAAATAATATGAATAAATGACTTTTTTTTTAATAACAAATTAAGAATTTTCCAAAACCTAGAAAGAATAGACCTGAAAAATCATGCAAAAGAATAATAATTATAACACAGCTAGCTACCACAAAAATATAAAATAATAAATATAGAAAAACCTTTTTTTAACCCAAAACTGCACTGATACAGCTATTAATGACATGGAATCTACCTGGAACATCTTTACCTTTTCTTCTTTGTTCTTCTAAGTAATTGACTTCATGTTCTTCAATTTCTTCAATACCTGAAAATAAATCTGCTTCACTTGATTTAACAACAGGAGTTCTATAGATAACTTTGTATAAGATGTATAAAGCAACATCAATAAAGATCATTAGATAATAAGTAAAGAAGTTTTGAATATTCCATTGACCTGGTAAGAAAACTGTGTAACCTAAACAACCAACCATAATACCAGTCATAATTAAACCAAAAATTGCAGTATAAGGTTGAAACCATGATCTATAAATAAATTGTCTTCTATCAACACCTTGAGCATTACAAGCACGATAGAATGCTAAATAAGTAATACACATGAAGAAATAATTCAATAATTGACCACCAGTACAAAGATTAATAATCCAAGCTAAAACTTTTGCAGTTGAATCACCTAATTGTAATAAACTTAATAAAGAAAATAAAAATGAAATACCTAAACAAAAGATTGGAATACCATTTTTAGTACAATAAGTAAAGAATTTTGGTGCCATACCATTTAAGGCCATTGTATAAAGACTTCTTGATGAACAATAGACATATGAATTACCAGCTGAGAAAGTACATAGAACACACATAGCATTAACAATATGAGGTAAAACTTGAATTCTTAAATTGTTCATAGCAATAATATAAGGTGAATAAGAACCATTTGAAGTTGAATCTGAAGCAGCTAATTCTAATAAAGTTGGATCATTTGAAGGAACTAAAATACCAACACAGATAGCACCAAATACGTAGAAAACGACTAATCTAAAAACAACAGTTTTAAAAGTTCTTGATAAAACTTTTCTAGTTTCTTGACCAACTTCACCAGCACAAATAGAGATATATTCAGGACCAACAATAGTAAAGCAAGCTTTATTTAGAGCAGCCATAAAACCATGGAATCTACCCATTGAACCAGTAGCAATAGTTTCAACCATTGGACCTGGATTATTCCAATATCTAAAACCGAAAGCATCATGATCAGGATTACCACCAACCATTGTAATAAAAGTAAAGAATAAAAGACCAATAGCTAATAATAATTTAAAAATTGATAAATAAAATTCAGATTCACCAAAATATTTAACACTAAATAAATTTAAAATGAAGTATAAAACAATTTGAATCATAAAAGTAATTGCAGGTGAATAATCACTTCTCCAAAATTGAATCATACCATTAACAGCGGTAATTTCAAAAGGAATATAAATTGAAATCATAATGAAATAATTATAACCAACAGTGAATTCATAAGCTTTACCAACACATCTACCAGCCATTTGAATAAATGGAGAATCTATTGGAATATGACAAACAACTTCACCAATACTTGCACAAACACTTAAGATAACTATTGTCCAAATAAAGAATGCTAAGAAAAGAGAGAGAGGACCACCATATAAAAGACCAGTTGAAATGGTGACGAATAAACCAGTACCAATAGAACCACCGATAGCTATAAGATTCATTGTTCTTGAAGTTAAATTTCTATGTGTTCTATTTTGATTTTTAAATTTTTTATTATCATCATCATCACTACTAGTTTCACTTGTACTTGAAGTTGAAAAAGTATCATTTAATTCATTTTTTTTAGAATGAGTTGAGATTGAATCTAATAAAGTTTCAGTTTTAACAGTTGATTCTGCAGTTTTTTCAATATCTATGGAAGAAGTCATCTTGTATTAGAATATTGATAAATTTGGAATTAATACTTATAAAGTTTTGAAAAATATTAGGAATGAATGAGAACTGAGAATAATGAAAGGAATGAATAATATTAAATAAAGTATGATATTATTGAAATTGTAGAATTATTTGGTCTTAATAACTTGAGATGACCTATATGAAATATGAAGAAGTAAAATAAATGAAACAATTAAATCAAATAAGTATAAAATAATGAGGGTATCGATGCACTTAAATACTTAAATCAAAAGTCACATTAATGAAAAAGTTTTTCCCTTTTAATTTCACCTATGACCTATTAAAACTATAAAAGGTGAAAAGCGTTTTATTCAATAACCCAAATTACAGAAATGATGAATCTTTACTTTGAAAACAATTAAGACCAACTTTTAAACAGAGCCCTGGACGCCCTAGTCTACCACACACGCTCAAAACTTCAGTGAGCAGCCAATCATATGGCAGAGTTCTGGGTATTTAATGAGCCTCTTGAAATGTGTCAAGACCTTCATCACCTCTTAGTCCCAATTTGTCAAATATATTTCACCTATTTTCTCATTTTCTTATTGTTAGGAAGCTCAAAGTGGTTAAAATTTTTTATACTGGTGTTAAATTTGAAGCATGATGTTGTAATGAGACTAGAGAGAAATACTTGGAAGTTGGAAGAGAAGTTGAGGTGGTGAATCGTAAGTGAGTATGTGTGTGAGTCTTTGGTACTACAATATTACAATACAAAAAAGATCCAGGAACCATACTTTATATATCTACATTCAGTAACGATTTTAGCGTTGACAGTTGATTGATAGTTGTAATCCCAATGGTAATTGGTGATACTACTACTTTAGACCTAGTGAAAATTTTTTAATATTTATACAGCCAAAAACAATCCAAAACAGCCTAAGTTAAATTGTTAAAGCTCATTATTTGTTACTGTCCAATTACGTGTTGCTTTTGTACCTTTTATTCAGTTTTTTTTTCACCTATAAAAATCAAAATCTGGAGTCTTTATTGACACAAAATCACCACAATTAAAACCACAAAACTCAATACAATAACTACTAAACACAACTGTTATAATTCTCTACTCTCTTCTGCACATAATATACACCTATTGACATTGAATTGACCACAAACTTCGCAATTAACTACAAAATTCTCCATAAAAATTTTTAAACAGCGAAGAAAAAATTTTAATTAGCAAACTCACAATGACGTCATTCTTCTTCCCATTCTCACTTGTCTCTATACAAAATATCTACAACTTCATCAAAATATAAAAAACTATTCCAATAATATTATACAAACATATATATAAAGACTCTAATCTTCTTCTGACTTCCAGAGTAGAATTAAATAATTAAAATAAAGGGGAAAAGTTTAAAGAAAAACACACAAAAATAAAAAGTTCAATAAAAGTAATTTGTAAACCACAAAAACAACCTGGTAGTATTAAGAGACTATTGGAAACCACAATTTAGTATTTAAAATTGTAGTATTTTAAACCATACTTTTAGCTGTATCAATCACCTTTTGGATCAATCCACCTTCTTCAGTTTCAGCTCCAGTATTTTGACCACAACCTTCTCCAAAACTTCTAGGTGTAATATTTCCATCATCTAATGAACCACCTTGACTTGTAGTTTGATATCTCTTATAATTACCAATAGTGTCATCTTCTTGTGCATCATAATATGAAGATTCTGTATTTGGATTACTACCACTAAATCTTCTACTTCTGGTAGATAAAGGTGATTGATTTGGGAAAGAACCTGGAACTTGATTGGAATTACCACCAACACTATCCTTCTCCATACGTTCTCCATAAGATCCAACTTTAGAACTTCCACTAGTTAAACCACTAACTCCAGTAGATTCAATTGGTATATTACTATGTGATGGTCTTGTCTTTGTAGAACCAATACCTTCAGTGATTGGATTTCTATTCTTACTTGGATCAACAACTGGTTCAATACCATTCTTTGATAATCTAGAATAATCTTCTTCTGTTTGAATAGCTCTAGGATCACCAGTCTTATAATCAGTTGTATTTGAACTTGGATTATTGATACCTAAACCTAAAGAACCACTGGTTTTCTTGTTGTATTTACTAGTATCAGTGGTAGCGCCTGAAGCTCCATAACCAGCAGAATAACTTGCATCTTCCAAAGTTTCACCTTTACTACTACCCTTAGAACCTGAAGCACCAGTTGAAGCAGTTTCATACTTATTACTAGCTTTATTCAACTTTTTAGAATCAACAGTAGCACCTGAAGCACCATATCCAGCAGCATATGCAACATCATCTAAATTTTCACCATTACCAGAAGTCTTACCTGAAGAAGAAGAACCATAATTTGAACCACCAGTATTCTTATAATTCATCATCTTGCTCTTGTCAACAGTAGCTCCAGAAGCACCATATCCTGCTGCAAATGCAACATCTTCCAATTTTTCAGAACCACCAACTTGAGAAGATTTTGCTAATTTACTTTCAGCTTCAGTTCTTTCAGTAGCAGTTTTATTCTTTGAACCAGCACCAAACATTCCTATTCCAGTAATAGTATCTTCTTTTAATCTTTCATTTGCAGTAATTCCACTATCAGAATATTTAGAATCATCAATAGATTTATTCAAATGAGCAGACTTGAGACCTTGAGTAGAAGAATAACCAGTAGTTCCTAAAGGTGAAGAATTTTCAACAGCACCTCCAACAGCTAAACCTTTACCACCTGTAACATGTTCTGAATAATAGTTTGTAGCTTCATATCCTTCAGTATTAGTTAAATCATTCTTTGTTTTTGTGCTTCTTGAAGGTTTATAAGTATCACTAACACGACTTGATTGGTCTTTGTTAAGTGCAGCATTAGCAGCTCTCTTTACAGAATCATCAGGAACACCAGTATCATAACCATGAGTTACATTACCATATTGATCTTTAGTATAATGTTCATTATGAATTGGTAAAGTGGTACTCTTATTTTCAAAAGGTTCAATATTATCAGTTAAAGGGTTTGCATCAGTATTCTTGGTTGAAAGTTGAGTAGCACCTCTTCCACTATCAGCAGTTCCATATTTAGCTTTATCTTGATAGTCAGTACTTGAAATACCTGCACCACCAATAACTCCAGCAGTTGCACCAGTACTTGTAGCAGCGGTATTGTCAGTAGGTGATCTACCAGTGAAAACACCAGTAATACTATTATATGCATTATCCCAAAAACGATAGGTTGGTGCTTCAGTATTACCTTCTAGATCTCTAACATTTGTTTCTGGATCAGTAATATTAGAAGTAGCAGCATTGGTATCATATGGACTTGTTGTAGAATTTCCAGTCAAATCTCTAACTTTATTTTCACCTTTTGCAATATTTGAATCATCAACTTTTGAAGATTTTGATTTAGAAGCACCGTATCCTAAAGCAGAACCACCAACAACACCAGCACCAAGTGCAGCACCGGTTAAACCAGCATTGTTTCTAGAAGTAGAAGAATTAGATTTACCACGACCATAAGGATCCATTTCATCAATAGCATCAGCTGAAGAATAGACTGTTGATTTAACAACTCTTGAATTACCATCATGAGGTTCTTCTTTAATAGTACCAATATTTTTCTTTGAACTGTAACCTAATTTAGTGGCATCTGATGTAGCACCAGAAGCACCATAACCAGCAGCATGAGCAACATCATAAGGTGTTTCACTAGTAGAACCTGGATTGTTAGATGAACTACCAACATTTGTAGACTTGTTGGTTAAACCTTTTGAAGTTGAAGCTACACCTGCTACACCAACACCAGCAGCTCCTAAACCAGCAGCATAACCAATATCATCCATAGTTTCACCAGTCTTAGTATTAATAGGGTTAAATGGTTTTGAAATAGCTTTGTCAGTTCCAATAGCAGCAGCTTTACCACCATATTCAACATCTTCTAGAGTTTCATTATCAACATTTGGATTTTTGTTTTTGTTTGAGAAAAAAGAGCGCTTAGTAGTCTTTTCTTGAACATAGTTATTACCATAAGTATCACGAGAAGAAGTATCATAAGTATCTTCAGGATATCTCTTTTTTTCCTTCTTTCTTCCCAATAATCCACTGCAACAAGCAAAACCAGATAAGAAAGAACTTAAAAGTAATAAGAAAACTGAGGTCCAAAGAAAAGCAAACATTTTCTTACCAAGGCTGGCAGATTTACCATCATCATGGAAATCATTACGACCCTTGACATAACCAGCAGTAATAAGACAAGCACTTAAAGTAGTAAATAATAAAGCTAAACTAGTACTGAAACCAGAACCAATACCTGTAAATAATGAATTTGGAATAAAGAAACCTAAAATAACTGGTAATAAAGCAAGAATTGTAAACAATAAACCAATTAACAAAAATGCCCAACCAACCTTAGTCAAATAATAAGTAGTGCCATGTTTTGATGTTAATCCACTTGGGACACCATTTGAGGAACCAAAATTTGAAACTGGTGATAATGGATAACCTGGAGATTTACTTGAACAATCATAATTTCTACCATTGGAAACACCACAACTATCATAAAAGGTCCATCTTGTAGTATCATGAGGAGCAGAAGAAATACCACTTGTATCAGCTTGTAACCAGTAAAACTTCCCCAAAACTGAACTTGTAGAAGCACCACAAAGGATATTGAAGAATTGAAGCAATCCTGCACCTAATAAGAATAACAATGATAATATGAATGGCCAACGCATTATATTGAAAAAATTTTAATTAAAAGTAAAACCAAAAAAATAATAATAATAACTTAAGTTTTCTTTAAATAACTAAAGGTTTTAAATCTTCAATCATCATAAAACTTCTGTTACTCTTGCTTTATATATAACTAATTTCATAAAATTTTATTTTAGCAAACTGGAAAAATTTAAAATTTGGGCAAGGAAAAAAATGTGACAACCTTAAATTTAAATAATGACAATAGTTAGAAATTTCAATTTTCCTAGAAGAATTATTTTGATTTATTAAGTAGCAATATTTATGTATCAAATCCAATTTATATGGATAATTTTTTTAGAAAGAACCTCATATCTCAATTTCGAAAATCAGAATCTACATACCTATTGGCTACTGACTATATGATGCAATATTCTCTTTATTTAATTTCATAAAATAACTATTATCGATGTAATCACTGAAATTACTGAAGTATAACTAGTTAGGAATTAATAGTACAGTGTCATCATTTTAAAGTTGCTGTTGTTTGGAAATGATTGCTACTTTAAATATTTTGTGTAATCGTTATGAACACATATCTCTACTAAGATACTAAAGGATTTTTAAAGTATTCAAAGTTCAAAGTTGAAAGTTCATAATTCAAACAATAATTTAAGTTCATTTGAAATGGTATGGTTAATACTTTAAATATTGTTTGAAATTCTAAATCTTGAACTACTACAAAAGATTTTAACGTTGATAAATGTCTTATTAAAAGTAAATTATATAGATTTAGTCTATTTAATCTATTCTCCAAAAGTTGCCACAAAAAAGAATAAAACAAAGAGATTTTTTTATCTAACTGTAAAAATCATTTCAAAATACAAATAGGTAAAACATCAAATAAATCACTTAAACAGTTTCACCTACCAACTTAATTTTACTAATAATCAATCTGTAAGAAATCTGTACAAAATCAAAATTGTCAATAATCTACTTAAAAACTATCAAAACAATTTCAATTTAAATGAACTAATGGAGATCCAAATTACCTATTTACCAAGCTTTGAAAAAGCACCCATTAAATTTCCCAAAAATGAAAACAACTTCAAAAAGGTTGAAAACCAAATATCCTCTAATAGTATAATAACAATTTTAATAGTTCTTTGAGCCCTTAAATTTTACTTATGCACCTTTTAAAATTATATTAATATCGAAAACCAGCACCAAACTTTATAAAACCAATTACCATCATTGGAAGGAACTTCAAGCAGCAAAATTTTGTAGGTAAGTTCACCCTTCGTAATCACTGCAGCAGATTCTTAAAAATTAAATCATTGAGTAAAAACTAAAATCAGAGAACCAAATTTTAATCAACTATAACCTTTAGGATCATAATATCAAAAGATTTAGCTCCAAAGAAAGTAAAATATATGAGCTTTAAAAATTTTTGTGATTCTTTTTTATTTTATTTTATTTTTTTTGCCCTAATAAATATCCGTGTCGCCAAAAATGCAAAACGGGCGACATGGGGGTCGAAAATATCAACCACAAACTTCAAAAAATCACCACAAAATAATGAAAAAGTAATTTATTAAAGTGAGACTTTCTAGATAACTATTTTAAATATATTAAAAACGATTTAAGATGATTTCAGGTTGATTTGAGCACTTCATAAAATCTCCAAATTTTGAAAATTTCAAACATTGAGATTCCACAGTACCTATCACTGGTGAATTAAAAAAAAAACTGAGTGAATTTTCAAACTTCTATTTTTGATATTTTGAGTATATGAATGAGAAATTATGATATATATTTAGTGATATTTAATATAAAAAGTATAGGTGATTATAGATTTTTTTGTTGTTTTATCAAGGGTTCTTTTTTACATAGAGAGTACAATTGTTAAAATCCATACCCCATACATTTTGTTCTAGAGGAATTCAGGAACAGTAAAAAATTAGTGTACAAAAGCTCTTAATCTCTAGAATTTTTGGAGATTAAAATGGGAGTAATCATATACCCTGGACCCTTTCTATTTCTATTATCATTTACTTTATTCTATAACTATATACAATTAACACTATTAAATATCTAAAAAGACACACCAAAAGTTTATCTGCGGTTCAGGTTTTTTTGTTTTAAAGATTTTGCCAAAAAAAACCAAAAAAAAGGACTATAATTTTGTGTATCTTTTAAAAAAAGAGGTTCAGTTATTAGAATAAAACAAAAGAGATTATCTTTGAGAATTATTTCTATAATAATCTCAAGGGTCTCTTCAACTGATTTTCAATTTTTTATTTCAATTAAGACTTTTGCATCATAGAGACAGCATTTTTAAGAAGGTAAAAGTTCATAGGGTTTAAAGAGTGTCCATTTCCGTTCATCGCCATCATATTACAAATACAAATTGATAATTAATTTTTATTTGAATTTGAGTATTCCTTATATAAATACTTTCATCAAATGAGTACAAATAGGTATGTGTTTTTTTCCATAGATTTCTAGTTATTTTTTTTTGCCCCTTCAATTATATTTATACTAACCATTTTTTTCAATAGATCAAATATTGTGATCTTTAGATTTGGTGATAATACTTCAGAGAATATAGAAATGGATTTACCAAATATTCAACTTGGCAATGATTCAAATACTGAAAATGAAGGTTCATCAAATCCTTCAACAGCTAATGAAGATATCAACTCAACAACAGCAATGAATAATAATAATACTTCAACTTCTATTGACAACCTTACAGGTGTCACAAACCAGATTTCAAATCCAGAATCAACAAACATAGCATCAACAACTCCAGCAGCCACAACTACATCACAAGCTTCTCAAACTACAACTGATTTACCAGCCGCTGCTTCTGAATCAACTAGTGATTCTAATTCTAATACATCAGGTAGTTCAAGTACATCAAATTCTAATACTACTGGAAGAACAACAACTACAAGAAACACAAACAATTTAACATCAAATTCAACTGCAACTCCAATACCCATTCCATCTGTATCTCCTATTTCAACTTCACCTGGATTTAATTTTCTAAATCAAGTATCTTCATCATCACCATCATCATCATCATCTTCCACAGGTAGAAATTCATCAAGTTCGAACAATGATAATATCATCCAAAGAAATATGATTATCTCTGTCAATTATGCATATCAAACGGATGCTGATGGAAATATTTTAATGAATGGTGCTAATGGAGAAATTCCTAGTCCAACTGGTACTCCTGGTGCTACAACACAAAATGCTGATGGTAATAGAAGTAGAATTGGAACTTTGATATTAAACGTACCCGATATACCTGCAGATACAAGTTCAAATGAACAACTTAATAGTCTTGTTGAATTTGCTGCTTCTATTGCTATTAGTGCCATTGCTGCTGGTATTAGAAGATCAAGTGGTATTAGCAAGACAGCTTTTAATAAATTTCCTGTAAAGAAAGTTTCTGATCTTGAAGATAAAAGATGCTCAATTTGTTTTGATGATTACTTACCTGATAAAGAAGAAACTGAAGTTAAGAATAAAGATGGTAAAAGATTAAGAACTGATGATGATGAAGAAGAACAAGAAGAAGAATCAAAGAGAGATAATATACCCACAAATAAAAAATTAAAGACAAATGAAAATACCTCTATTCCTACAGGTAATGGTGAATCTAGTTCTACAAATGCAACACCAACATCAACAACTACTCCAGTATCTCCAACTAGAGCCACTGCTACAACCACAACTGCTGATAATAATAATCCAACAAGTCAAGAAGAAGAAGAAGAAGAAACCAAGTATACACATGTTCCAGTTGAACTTCCATGTGGTCATGTATTTGGTCAGAATTGTCTTTATGAATGGGTTAAAGAACACTCTACTTGTCCTTTATGTCGTAGTAGGGTTTCAACAGAATCAAATCAATCATTACCACCAACTAGAATTAACTTACCAAATATTTCAGAAATTATGGGGAATAATGGTAGAAGACCATTGATTATTGCATTAGATAGTTCAGGAAATACAATGACCGCTATGTCAAGAGATGGTTTAGAAAGAGTTCAAGGTAATGCTAATACTACTACTACTAATAATACCGCTACAAATACCACTGTTACCACTGATGATGAAAACAACAGTAATAATAATAATGATTCAAATAATATTGACAATGAAAGTGATGAAGCTGGAAGATCAAGAAGACGTATTGCATCTATTCATGTTTTAAGAAGATCTCAATCTAATACTAATGGACCAAGAGCTAATACTACTAGTACTACTAATAGAGAGAATAACAATAATCATAGTGATATTGCTAATAGCCCATTAAATATATTTAGTAGTGGTGTTATGAGCCATAGAACAGCAACAGGTGTTGAAACTACCAATATCAATAATTTATTTGGAGCACCAGGTGAAGAAAGAGAATCATTTCTTGAAAGATCAAGTAGGTTACTTTTCCAAGGATTATCAAGAAGAATAAGAGGTGGTAATCAAGCTAATACTAATAACAGTAATGGTGATTCAAGTAGTTCTAATGCTGATGAAAATAATGAAGGACCATCTAATTCAAATTCCACTGGTGATAATTGATAGTTTGAAATTAAATTATAAAAGATCAATATATTTTGGTGAAGTGATGATGATTTTTTTGTTCATTCATACTTGAAGATTGAAATAAAAGAAAAGAGATAAGAAAGAAGAAAAGATGACACCATTTTTCTTGTTATTGTTTTAATTTTTTAGAGTTTTTTTTTCTTTTTCTTTTTTTGAATAAAGATCAAATCAAAACCAATAAAATACTTTTTAATGACTGTGATGATTTTGGGAGGTGTATAGCATTTTAATTTTCATCTATTTTCATATTGATTTCCTTTCTATTATTTTTTGTAAGATGGTATTGAACTATTGATATTCTTTGAGAAACTTTTGAATAAATGATGTTGGTGATATATGGTGGTTGCAAAAAGGAAAACAAAAACAAACAAAACAAACAACAAAAAGAGAAATACAAAAATAAACAAAGAAATAGAACAAGGGCCTTTGATCATCGATCTGGCTTTTGATATTTTGGAAAATTGGGATTCTTTTATTTGTTTTTATGTTTTTATGTCTTCAGCGGTAACAGAGGAAGTAAAAAGTTTTTTGGACAAAGTTGCAAAAGATCGATGTAAAAGACAAAGTTGCACACTTTTTACCAATTTGATGAAGTTCTTTACTTGTTGCTAAAAGAGGATGGATGATTACTGTAATTGGGTATAATTTTTACTTTTTTGTTATTTTTAAAATTTGCAGGTACACATTTTTTATGCAACTAATTATATAGTTGAATTAGGATCCAAAGCTTTGAAGGCCATGTAGTTAATTTAAGTTTAAAATAATAGTCAATGAATAGTGAGCTATTAACTATTCAATTGAAAATATCTATACTTTGATATGATATAAATGGATTGCTCGGTTGGTTAGTCGTGAAGTTTATTCAGGAAGCCAGAAATTTAATATGAAGATTTCCACATAGTTAAGAAAAGAAATATCATAGAGGGCTCACAATTTGAATATTTTAATTAGCTCTATTTTAATAAAAGAATACGGATATCGAAATTATGAATCAGTTGATAATTTAAACCTTTTGTTATAGGAATTCATAAACCCATCATAAGATCATAAGTAGTGTTGAATTTTTTTTAGTTGCCATCACCCATCACCATACTTTAGAAGAAAACCATAATTCTGGAAGAACACTGGAACAAGAATATGAAAGAGTAATCGAATATATAAAAACATAAGATCACGGCTTGATATTATATAATGCCATTCCGTAGGGTTCCCTGTAGTTTTATTTGTTGAGATTATAGTTTTTGTTGTGTGTAAATTGTTATTGTTACAATGTGTATTCAATTTACTGTTTGTGGTAAGAGGTTTGCCCTGAAGCGCTCTGTTTAACAAATAACTATATGTAATTAACTATGGCAGGTTCGGGTTGAATGGTTGAATTAAACAGTTAAACAGCTTCAAACGGGAGCAACATGAGCTCTTTTAATTAAACCAAGTTGGTTATAACGATATGGTTAATGGTTGATATGTTGATATGATAGAAGTGGGAAAAAGTGAAAAAAAGTAGCTGGTTAAACAGTTAAGAGAGAGGTAAAACTGCTTAATAAAATGAAAAAGCACCTCTCACGTTTACAATTTTTTAACAATTTTCGTGTAGATCATATAGTGAAGAGTCAGCGAGTCATAGTGGATGTAATTTGTTGTTTAGTAATAGTAATAATAGTCGAATAGATCAATAAAATTAAGAGAGTGTACTTGATATCAATTTCCATCCACCAATAAAAATTTGAAAAATAAAAATTGTTCAGCCAATAAAAATGAAGAGCCTTTGGGTTGATGAGCCTAAATTTTAGAGCAAGTCTGCCTAACTTTGTGAGGAGCTCCCTCTAGCGTAGGAGGATCTCCGCCTAGGCAAAATGCTGTAGCCCCAGTAACGTAGAAATAGATTATTTGTCCCAATTGTCCATAGAATACTTTACCCCATTTTCAGGACAGCCGCCAAGATAAAAGTTACCGATTGTTGTATTTTCGGACATTCTTTCTTGTTTTGGTCTTTAAACCGAACCTCTCAGCTTTTAACGGGAACAGACAAAATTTAGGCTGGCTTGCTGGTTTCTGTGGTTCCCAGCTTAACTTTGCTAGGCAGAGAGATCAACGTGTGCCAGCGACCGTAGGCAGCGTGGGTCGCCTTCTAGACAGTATCTTCCCGCCGACCTCTCTAGGCTCTCCTCTCTCTACTCTCTAGGCAGAACTTTTTTTCTTTTCACTGATAGCTGATTAGAGAGAGAAAACAATACAGCCGTGCGATGATGAATTTTTCGTTGATAAGTGAGCGATGAGTGTTGACATATCATCTGCTTTACGAGTCTCTTCCCCTGGAGTCATCTTACTATATAGACTACATCAACTCAATTCCTCAAAATAAAAATATAAATACCATTTATTTCTCTCAATTTCTTCAACTTCAGATACCACCATGTGTTTCCATCTTGACTATAAAGTGACTAACCTCTATCAGCTTTAATTTTTTTTTTCATTTCATTGATACCTTATGATTTATTTAATCCAAGAATTTTAAAAATTTCTCGAGCCTCGACGTCAATCCAATGAAATATAAGTACTTAGTAATGAAGAACTTTAGTTTCTATGTTTCTATAATAAACTTTGAATGTTTGAATGTTTGAATATAAGCTTTTCATTAAGATATAGAACATAATTCATTTGAAAATTTTTTTCTAAATTGAAATATTGAAATATTGAAATTTGAATAAACACTTGAAGATTTGAAAATACTTTCATTATTATCTTCTTCTAAACCCACATCACAGAAAGATTTCAATAGTAATACCATAATTTCTATTTCTTATTCTTTAATTCGTATTGAAAAATGAATAATGATCACCATAAATCATTAATTAATTAACTAATTAATCAACCTTTATCGTTATCAGCTAGCTATCTTGACCTCATGTTAAAAATATTTCAATATTAATGATATGAATAGGAGATGAAATGATACTACCAATAAGTATTAACAAACAACTAGTTAACTTATTTAATTAACATGCATTCAAATTTCACATTTTGATAATAGAGAACAAAAAGATAATAATAAATCTTCAGTATTAAGAAAAAACTTGACTTCTTTTCTTCTATCAAAAATTTAGTAAATCACCAATCTATTATCGTATTTTCTTTCTATCTAATTTCTCCTCATATCATCTATTCATCTCATCTCATCTCTTTCATCATTCGCTTCTTCTATTAGTTAGCGGACATATAGACCTATTTAAATATTCAATTCTCTTCAATTTCAATCAATGGTACCTCATGTTCAACCTTATCTTTTTTTTTCTTTTAGTGAAGTTTGGAAAAAAAATTTCATTAGTTAAATAAAAGCTTCTGTAGCAGTAGTATTAATGACTGGCACCTTTTATTTGTCTATTGTTGTTCTATCAATATTTCTTTTAGATTCAATTGCATTAATTTAAACTAAATTGATTG
This sequence comes from Ruyongia namnaoensis, assembly GCA_030563805.1. NCBI lineage: Eukaryota > Fungi > Ascomycota > Saccharomycetes > Phaffomycetales > Wickerhamomycetaceae > Ruyongia > Ruyongia namnaoensis. The sequence continues at coordinate 583,436 of JAJMKA010000002.1, forward strand.
ATGATGTACCTGTAATATACATATACCATATACCTAATTCTTTTTTTACACCTTTATCTTCTAATCTTCTGACTTTATATGATGAATTGATTGATGATGATAATATGATGATAATAAAGCATGAACCATCAAAAAGATTAACTAAGTATTGAACTTTCTATTAGTTATAGTGTTATAGTAATTGAAAATATTTGTAACTGAAAAAAAGTACCAAGTGTGGAAATAATTTCCAATTATTATTATTGTTAATAGTCAAAAGACCAAGTATAAAAAAACTTATTGTTACATTCAATTCAATACTTCAAACTATTTCCACTTCTTTGAATTAACACTATTAACCAATATTTAAAGTTTTATAATTCCAAAGGTTATAGGTTATCATCAATTACTCTTATACTTCAATTTAATTTCTAAATCTTTTAACCAATTTAGTATTAACTATTAATTCAGTTATCTTTTATCACCAACCTTAAAAACAATTGTTATTTTACTAGACATATATATCTTTAAAATTGAAAAATTCGTTATCTCTGTTGCGAAACACAAAATTTCCTATTTTGTAGAATTTGGCGTAAAATTTTTAACGCGGTTATTTAGCTTTGTCAGCCATGTAATTTTTTCTCTCAAACTAAAAAACTAAACGCTGTAGTCTATGAATGGCTGCCTGGAGAAGTGTAGGTAACCATGGTGATGGGTGATGCTGTTGATGCTGATGATGTGTGGCAGTTGTGAATTTTTCTTAGGGTTCATTTTTAAATTATACTTCTTTTAGAAATCAGTTGTCAATTATAGAGAAAATGAGTTGAGTTATATAACTACAATAATTAAATATTTAATTAATAGTTATCGCTTTTATAACAATGATTGATTGATACAAATCAATTTTTGGGAGTTTGGTGCTTTGATTAATAAAACTATTGTTCTTTTTGAGAAAATAATTAAATTGATTTATGGAAAATGGGTCATAGGAATAATTAGTAATTCAATCCAATTAGCGACTTGAATGAAAAGTAATTTGTCTTTGTCAAATGTCAAAAACAATTTTGATTTGATTTGATGATTTGAATTAACGTCTTTTTTATCAATATTAATTAATTTTTTTAGGTCGCGTTTTCGTGTAGCGTTAGCTTGATTGTTAAGTAAATTGTTAAATTATAGTTAAAGTTATCTCTCAAATTTTCTGATTGATAGGTGTAAATTTCTATTAACATAGTAACTCTATATATAGTAAATTTATCTAAATCATTTTTTGACTGGTGTGCAATAGTATAGTATTCATGTTGAGAAAAATAAACGCTCAAAATTAATTGATTTTCGCTATAAAAAATTACTAGCACTTTATTTAACTCTTTAGGCTTGATGGTTTATAATTTAATTACATCAAATTTTTGTATGTAGATGATAGAGCCAGCCAACCAAACATCTTTTAACCACCATCAACTACGTATTGAGTATTGAGTATCAATTTACCTATCAACCTCAAAATAAAAAATTACCTAAACTAGAAACAAAAAATATCGAATCGGTAAAATTATAAACTTGTTTAAACTTGTTACCGTTCAAACCGGATCAAACGTCAAATACGTTTAGAGGAACAGTTTTGAAATTAAAAATTATTTAGCCAGTTCAACGGTTTGAAGGGTTTTAAAGCTTGGACCAATTAGCAAATAGCAAATAACAGAAGAGTACAGGCACAAGAGTTTATTAAGAGTGGACCTTAAAAAAAGATCTTTAAAGTCTTGAGAAATTTAATTTTCCAAATTATTTAAAGCGAAAGAGTTTAAATTTTTAACTATAGAGAGGATTGATTGTTTTGACTTTTGAAGTGGAGGAAAATTACACTTTTTTGTTAATCAATCAATTAATCAATTAATCAAAAATTACGTAGTTGAAGTTAATTTTTTTTTTTCAAAGCAGCTGAAAAATTTTAAAGATAGATTTATAGGTCTAATTGTAAAGTCAATAATAAAGTAAATGTTTAATCCTCGAGGATATATATAGAGTGTAATCTCTAGATTGTAATTATCTAATTTTTATTTATATTACATTACTTTTAACCTAAGATAAATCGATATTTGTAAACACCTTTAAAAGCTCATCTCTATAATTTATAATTCTTCATTTGTCAAAATTTGCGAAAAGAAAAAAAAGTTTCCCAGCTAGAAAGAGAGAGAGAGTTAACGAGAAGAGAAGAGCAGAAGAGCTGTTGATATGGGCCACAATTCAATTTTTTTTTTTGTTGTTTGTTTGTTTGTTTAGTAAGAGCCTCGGAAACAAACTTGAAAAAACTTGAATTCAAAGCGTTCACACAATTGAAATTAAAATAATCTAAAATAATTATATTGAGAAGAAAAGTTTTTTAAAGATAAAGTTGATAGATATATTAGTTTTAATTTTAAGTTTAAGTGTGTATAAATTTGTTAATATATGATGTTAAATAAGTATTGTAAAGTTAGTTTAAAGAATATAGAGATATTAAAATGTCCCAAAAAAAGTGCTGGTATTGATTTTATGTCCCAAAACTAACCAAAAGAAAAAAGTTTTCCAATATTTCCCTCGCACTTAAAATTACCATATTCTGAAAAATTCATCACATAGATTATTATTTTTTTTTTTTTTTATTAAATTTTGTTGACGTTTATGTTTATTAATTTCGAAATTTGGAAAATGGTAATTTGGTAGAGACAGTTCAAATTTTTTAGAAAGTTGAATTTTTTGAGAATATAAATATAAGATAACATTTCCACAAAAATTGTAAACTATCAATTCCTATTTCTTTTTTTCTTTTTCCTTTTTCTCTTTTCTTTCTTCTTTAATTCAATTAGTAAAGACAACTTTTGTTAAAACCTTTCCCAATTTAATTCACTTTTTAAAAAACACATTTTAATTCAACCCCTAATAATAATTAATAATTAATTGATTTTTTATCATCAAGTTTTTAATTTTTTTTTTAGATTATAGTTACAAGTTATTGAATAATTTTGATTATAATTGAAGCCAAATTTACTAGATAAAATTGCAAAAGAAAGAAATATACTTTGATAATATTTAAATACCCAAAATATTCATACTAAGTGTTTTAAAAAAGTTTTAAAGAAAGAGATACAAGTAAGTTTCATTTTTTTTATTTTTTTGATTGTTATTTTAATGATTGGACTGATATGGAAGAAGCAATGATTGTGTGATACCCAAGAGAAGAGTTAGAATTGGAGCAAGTGAAGTTGAAGCAAGTGAAGAGCATGAAGAGAAGCATTGACTGCATTTGGGCCCAAAACGCTCAATCCGGCAACTGCGCTTCCGAATTTGGACTGGAACAATTTTTTTGTTTTTTTTCGGTTGGATCCACACGGACCAATCAGTTTTGAGAAATTTTTTTTTCGTCGGTTTTCGGTTTTTCGCTGGTTGGATTTGTTGATAAATAAATAATTTCAGCTTTCCTCTTTTTTTCTTTCTCTTTTATTTTTATCAAGACTGATTGTCCTTTTGCTATTAGCTACTACTAATATAACAGTATGTCTATTCTACTCTGCTATACAACTACTTCCAATGGGCTTTGCTTTTCATCCAATTGCTTCAATGTGTTGTTGATTCTTATCTTTTTTTTTGTTTTGTTTTGTTTGTTTATTTTTTTCCTCCCCATCAACAACACATGGCTCTACTCTCTCACTGCTTTCAACTCTATAGCTGCTACTACTTTGTTTGATTGAGTTCCTCTTTGGTTCGGTTCTCTTATGTTTATTGGAAATTCCTTTTTATTCAATTGGGATTATTTCTTTTTGGGAAACCATTAAACAAAAAACAACAAATTCAGTGGTTCAGTTTTAAGAAGTTTTTTGGTGATCGGATGTTTTTTCCATTTCAGCCTTTCAGTACTTTAAGAAATTTGTTACTAACCCCTTAATTTTTATAGAAATGTCAACAGAACCAACCAATGAAAAGGTTCCAAAGAACCCATCTGATGATGAAGATGAAGATATTGATCAATTGATCGAAGATTTACAATCCGACCACGGTGGAGATGAAGATTTAGAAGAAGATGATGGTGAAGCTGGTGCTTCAGCCAGACCAGTCCCAGACGAATTATTACAAACTGACCCAGGTTATGGTTTATCATCTGATGAAGTCTCAAAGAGAAGAAAGAAGTATGGTTTAAATCAAATGTCTGAAGAAAAAGAAAATTTAGCTGTTAAATTCTTAATGTTCTTTATCGGTCCAATTCAATTCGTTATGGAAGCTGCTGCTATTTTAGCTGCTGGTTTAGAAGATTGGGTTGATTTCGGTGTTATTTTAGGTTTATTATTCTTAAATGCTGCTGTTGGTTTTGTCCAAGAATTCCAAGCTGGTTCTATTGTCGAAGAATTAAAAAAGACTTTAGCCCACTCCGCTGTTGTTATTAGAGATGGTTCATTAATTGAAATCCCAGCTAATGAAATTGTTCCAGGTGAAATTTTACAATTAGAAGATGGTACCGTTATTCCAGCTGATGGTCGTTTAATCACTGAAGAATGTTTCTTACAAGTTGATCAATCTGCTTTAACTGGTGAATCTTTAGCTGTTGATAAACATTTTGGTGATAACGTTTTCTCCTCATCTACTATTAAGAGAGGTGAAGGTTATATGATTGTTACTTCTACTGGTGATAACACTTTCGTCGGTAGAGCTGCTGCTTTAGTTAACAAAGCTTCAGGTGGTCAAGGTCATTTCACTGAAGTTTTAAACGGTATTGGTACTATTTTATTAGTTTTAGTTATTGTTACTTTATTATTAGTCTGGACTTCATCATTCTATAGAACCAACAAAATTGTTAAGATTTTAAGATACACTTTAGCTATTACCATTGTCGGTGTTCCAGTCGGTTTACCAGCTGTTGTTACAACCACCATGGCTGTCGGTGCTGCTTACTTAGCTAAGAAACAAGCTATTGTCCAAAAATTATCTGCTATTGAATCTTTAGCTGGTGTTGAAATCTTATGTTCTGATAAAACTGGTACTTTAACCAAGAACAAATTATCCTTACACGAACCTTACACTGTTGCTGGTGTTGATGCCGATGACTTAATGTTAACTGCTTGTTTAGCTGCCTCAAGAAAGAAGAAGGGTTTAGATGCTATTGATAAGGCTTTCTTAAAATCCTTAATTCAATATCCAAGAGCTAAAGCTGCTTTAACCAAGTACAAAGTTTTAGAATTCCACCCATTCGATCCTGTTTCCAAGAAAGTTACTGCCATTGTTGAATCCCCAGAAGGTGAAAGAATCATTTGTGTTAAAGGTGCTCCATTATTCGTTTTAAAGACTGTTGAAGAAGATCATCCAATTCCAGAAGAAGTCCATGAAGCTTATGAAAACCAAGTTGCTGAATACGCCTCAAGAGGTTTCAGATCTTTAGGTGTTGCTAGAAAGAGAGGTGAAGGTCACTGGGAAATCTTAGGTATTATGCCATGTATGGATCCTCCAAGACACGATACTGCTAAGACTGTTAATGAAGCTAAGCACTTAGGTTTAAGAATTAAAATGTTAACTGGTGATGCTGTTGGTATTGCTAAGGAAACTTGTCGTCAATTAGGTTTAGGTACCAACATTTACAATGCTGAACGTTTAGGTTTAGGTGGTGCCGGTTCAATGCCAGGTTCTGAAATTGCTGATTTCGTTGAAAATGCTGATGGTTTTGCTGAAGTTTTCCCACAACATAAATATAATGTTGTTGAAATTTTACAACAAAGAGGTTACTTAGTTGCTATGACTGGTGATGGTGTTAACGATGCTCCTTCTTTAAAGAAGGCTGATACCGGTATTGCTGTCGAAGGTGCTTCTGATTCTGCTCGTTCCGCTGCTGATATTGTTTTCTTAGCTCCAGGTTTATCTGCTATTATTGATGCTTTAAAGACTTCAAGACAAATTTTCCACCGTATGTACTCTTATGTTGTTTACCGTATTGCTTTATCATTACATTTAGAAATCTTCTTAGGTTTATGGATTGCTATCTTAAACAACTCATTAAACATTGATTTAGTTGTTTTCATTGCTATTTTCGCTGATGTTGCTACTTTAGCCATTGCTTATGATAATGCTCCATATGCTCCAAAACCTGTTAAATGGAATTTACCAAGATTATGGGGTATGTCAATTGTTTTAGGTGTCTTCTTAGCTGTTGGTACTTGGATTACTTTAACTACTATGTTTGTTCCAAAGGGTGGTATTATCCAAAACTTCGGTTCTATTAACGGTGTTTTATTCTTACAAATTTCTTTAACTGAAAACTGGTTAATTTTCATTACTAGAGCTGCTGGTCCTTTCTGGTCATCATTCCCATCATGGCAATTAGCCGGTGCTGTCTTCATTGTTGATATCATTGCCACCATGTTCTGTTTATTCGGTTGGTGGTCAGAAAACTGGAACGACATTGTTACCGTTGTTCGTGTCTGGATTTTCTCATTCGGTGTCTTCTGTGTCTTAGGTGGTGCTTATTACTTAATGTCTGAATCTGAAGCTTTTGATAGATTCATGAACGGTAAACCAATTAAAGAAAAGAAAGAAGGTCAAAGATCATTAGAAGATTTTGTTGTTGCTATGCAACGTGTTTCTACTCAACATGAAAAGAATGTTTAAATTTAACTGAGATTTTTTTTGTTTGATGTTGAAAATAATTCTTTTTTCCTTATAGATATTCTTCATTGATACTTTAATCTTTAATATGTTTTTTTTAATTATTCCCCTTTACATGCTTGACGTTTATTATTATTATTCATTAATTTTTTGATACATTTTTTAAAAACTATAAAAGAATTAATATATTTTATTAGTATTTAATCATTAATTATACTTTTTTTTATAATTTCCCAACGATAAGAAGCTCCTTAATTAATTCTTAGATAGCTTTCATTAATTTAATATTATTATTTAAAATAAAAAAACCTTTAATTGTAGTTCTTTATCTTTAAAACTATTCTTTTGTTGAAGAGAAGTCTTTATTCTTTATTATTGTTTGTAGATTACATAATCGATTTTATTTTTTTTGGTCGTTGAAAATTTTTTGTTTACATTTTTTTGTTACTTTTATCATTGAATACATTTTTCAAAAAATATCATTAAATTTGTACATTAGATATATTTGATCTTGGATTGGTTTAGATCATTTGTTAGTTTATTGAGTCAGTCTGTTTGTTTTGCATTTAGCTTATAAAATAACTGATACTTTAAATCTGTTCACCCCCTTTTTTAATTGTTTGTTGTTTGATTTGTTTTGATTCCAATATTTTGTCAAATTGATTTCAATCACATATTAAAACTATCCTCTGTATATTAGATCTAATTGTACCATAGCTCTTTATTCATCATTAACTATTACATTTTTTATATTATAAAAGTTTTGAAAAAGTAACCATAAAGTTTTGTCATTTTTAATTTCATTTCATATTTCATTTATTAATTCATTATTATTATTTATCACTATCAATTCATTCATAGTCATAAATTACAAAAATAAAAATTATACCAAAAGCATTTTAACTTCATATTATTGTCATTTTACCCCCAAAAAACTTATCATGTCTGCTGAAAATTCTGCAAATACTTCATTGAATGAAGATTCCTTACTTTCAAATGAACCTTTAACTCCAAGCGTTCGCCTTCCTTCACCAAAAAATCCTTCATTATCAACTCCAGGTGTTAGAAGTGATTCTTCAAAGTTTAACTTATTTGATGGATCTAACACTACTACTCCATTGCAAAGATCAACTGTTGCTTTAAACGCAGCAATCAATGCCTCTGCTCCTCCATTTATTCCAACTGATATCGTTGATATCAATTTAGCTATTGGTGCTTTAGATTTAGATTATAACAAAGCTAAACAATTAGATCCAAATGCTATCATTGATACTCCTTCTCAACAACAAAATGGAGATGATGCTGATGTTGGTAATGATTCTCAAGAAAATATTCCATTAGATCAACAACAACAAGCTCCTCCTCCTCATGGAATGAATCCATATTCTCAACAACAATTTAACCAATTTCAAAATGGTTTTGCTCCAATGCATCAACCTCCATTCCCAATCCTGTTTAATCCAAATGAATTGTTTGGTCAACCATTATTTCCAATGGATCCTCATCATCAATCATGGGATATTAAAGGTCAACCATTATTTGGTTCAAATTTAATGAATCCAAATCTTGATCATCCATCAACTCCACCACCACCTTATAATACTGGTCTATTCCCAATGAGTCCATTTGAAATGTCAATGCAAGGTCCTCCTCCTCCTCAAATGAACTCAATGCTTCCTCCATTATCTCAAAACAATGATGGTGGTAACTATATGAATTTTAATCCAAAGGGAATGCAAAATCAAAATAATAAAAGACAAAATTATTATAATCATAATAATAACAATAATTCAAATAATTCAAATAACAACTCTAATGGTAATGGTGTTAATAATACTAGAAACAATTTCCAAAACAATCAAGGTTGGAACCCATCTGATCCAAGAAATCAACAAGATAATATGATGAACGGTAATGGTAATGGTATGCATTCTCACCATCATCATCACCACAATAACCATAATAATCATAATCACCAAGGTGTTTCAATGAATGGTAATGATGGTCGTCGTTATAATAACTATTACAGAAAGGGTTACCGTAGAAGATTTGAAGATGCTTCAAAATATTTGAATACCAAATTAGAAGATGTTAAAGGTAATATTTATTCATTATGTAAAGATCAACATGGCTGTCGTTTCTTACAAAAGGAATTAGAACAAAATAATCCTGAAGTTGCTACTTCAATTTTTGAAGAAATTAATATGTATGTTGTTGAACTAATGGTTGATCCATTTGGTAATTATTTGATTCAAAAATTATTAGAAGAAGTTAACGATGAAGAACGTTTACAATTAATCAAGAATGCTGCTCCAAATATTGTTTCAATTGCTTTAGATGCTCATGGTACTAGAGCTTTACAAAGATTAGTTGAATGTATCAAGAAGAAAGAAGAAGTTGATATTGTTGTTCAAAGTTTAGAAAATGATGTTGTTGTATTATCAAGAGATTTAAATGGTAATCATGTTATTCAAAAATGTTTAGAAGTTTTTGATTCAAATGATTCACAATTTATCTTTGATACTGCTTATACTAATTGTTTAGAAATTGCTACTCATAGACATGGTTGTTGTGTTTTACAAAGATGTTTTGATTATGGTTCTGCTAAACAAGCTGAAAAATTAGCTTTAGTTGTTTCTGAAATTACAAACAAATTATCTTTTGATGCATTTGGTAATTATGTTGTTCAATATGTTTTATCTAAAAATGAAGAACAAGAAGCAATTACAAAGATCTTTGAAGAAGTTAAGGCAAATATTATTAAATTATCATTACATAAATTTGGTTCAAATGTTATTGAAAAATGTTTGAAAACTCCAAGTTTATCAAAAGATTTAGTTGATGTTTTAATTACTCAATCTGATGAATTTTCAACTTTATTAAAAGATTCTTTTGGTAATTATGTTTTACAAACAAGTTTAGAAGTTGCAAATGAATCTCAATTTGAAATTTTATCCAAAGCTATTAAACCATTATTAGTTCATATCAAGAATGCTCCTCATAGTAAGAGAATTGCTGATAAATTACAACAAACTGTTGAATAGATCAGAGAACAATATAAATGTTTTCATGCCATAAAAAACTATTTACCAATCATATTTTTATATTATATCTTTACCATTTTATTATTATACATTTTTCTCTCTTATTAAAAAACTACTTTTAATTTCGTAGACAACTACAATTCATTTTTTGTGATGATTAATAAGAACAATATATTTTTATTTGATTAATTATTAAAGAGTTCATTAAGTAGTTATTTCATTAAAATAAGAAGAAGGAATGTAATAAAATTATAAATCCAACCATGAGATATAAAAAAGTTTTGGGAGTCAATGAAATCTATAAATGACTATTTAATGATTGGATCTATAAGATTAAAATGAAATTAACGATATTAAACAAAACATAATAAGAGATGATGATGATTCTATCAAAGGGTTTGATTTTGAATAAAGGAATGACTAAGTAATAAAATGATATAATGATTTTTTTTAAAACTAATTAATAAGAAAAAAAACAGTTGTTGAGACCACACAGAGAGCAAAAAAGGAATGAATATAATATAATTGAACAAAAACAGAAGGAATGACCGTAACCTAATATTAAATTACCAAATTGAATAGAGTGACAAAAATATAAAAAAAGAAAACATGGTGTGGATATCATAATAAAACAAACTTTGAAAGAAACAAAACCGGTGCAAAAAAATTAAATAACAGTAGAAATAAATGAAGAAAAACAAGACATTAATAGTAAGGAATGAATAATAGTTGAATAAATTTTTAGAATCTTTAGTAAAATATACCATAGAACCAATGAGATGAAAAACATATGATGTAAAGAATAAGAACCAAAGAAGAAAATCCAAGATCAAAGAACAGAGAACAATAATGATTATGAAGGGGAAGAAAAAGATAATATAATAATATAACAATGCAAACAAAACTTAAACTTTTTTTTTTGACTTGTAATCTGTTCGATTAGATCTTAGATCTTTCTGAGATTTGAATTTTCTTTTAGATTTTTTAGTTAAAAGGTGTTAGCAAATGACACAACAGTTTGAACCTTGACTTTCTAAGACCAATAAACTTGTTCTTGTAGCAGCTTCAAAGACATCATCAACGCCTTCACCTGTTAAAGCTGAACATTCTATAAATTTTTTAGCACCGATTGCTCTTGCAACTTCTTCACCTTGTGATGTTTGAACAAATTTACTTTTATTTGTCTTTTCATCTGAATTACTTCTTAAATCTTTCTTTAAACCAACCAATACAATTGGAACACCTGGACAGTATCTTGATACTTCAACACTCCATTTTCTTCTAGCATTTACTAAAGATTCTGGTTGATCAATAGCAAAACCAATAAGAATAACATTTGCTTTTGAATAACTTAAAGGTCTTAATCTTTCATATTCTTCTTGACCAGCTGTATCCCAAAGAGCCAATTGAACAGCTTTACCGTCAACACGACAGTCTGTGACATAGTTTTCAAATACTGTTGGATGATATTCAGTTGGAAATTCACCTAATGTAAAAACGTATAATAAAGAAGTTTTCCCACAGGCACCATCACCAACGATAACCAGTTTTCTCTTTACTGAATTTGATGGTGGCATTATATTTGATGATATGGATGATTTTTGTTAATGATATTTAATAATATTATTGTGATATGTGTCAAATAATGCTAGGTTTATTTGTTTATATTGGAAAATTTAGTTTAGTTGTTAGTTTTCCCACTATTATTACTAAACTTGTGTCAGATATTTTTGAGGTTTATTTATTTTTTTTTGTTAGACCTTTTCAAAAAAAATTTTTGTAGTTATGAAGTTGAAGAGTTGTGAGATCTGAATACTTCACAGTTGATTCTATAGGTTTATAAGAGTTTTGAATTGACAAACTTCTCTATTTTGTTGTGTTACTTTTGTAATTAAGCTTTATAATATAGTTCCGATTTCTCACTTGAAATAGCACCTTTAAAGTTCTATGAGATTTAATTCAAGAACAAGATAATGAGGAGGGTGGACAATGAGTTGGTACTATGAAAAAAGGGAGATGGGTATTCTTTGTGAGTAAGGAATGATCCAATAAAGACACAAAACACAGAGTTAGAATAGTTTTTTTATTTATTTAAAAGGAGTTTTATGTTGAAGAAATTGCATTTGTTTTTGAATTTACAAAAAATTCGTTTTTTTTTTTTAATTCTTCCGACATATTTCCTAAATAGGGAAGTTGCCTTTTTGGGACTGACTAGCTTTATGTGGTTGAAATTCAAATATTTCAATTAATCTAGGGCAGTTTTTGCAGTTTATGATTCATAAATTGGACAGGATTGGCACTCTTAGCCTCTTGTGTCCTGAAGTAAAGAATAGGGCTCAATTTCTTAACTTTTCATACCAATTTTTGCTGTGTTTTAATGCAAAAATATTTAATACCAATGGTTTGAACTAATATGTGTTACCAATATTATTTATAACATTATAACTCAATAATTAACAATTACATTGAACAATTAATAGTTATGAGCGATTTGTTCTCAGATTTGCTCTATTTTTTGGTGTTGAAAAATCTTGTCCCAGAGTTATAAATATATTCTCAAATTTGAAATTGACCAATCAAAGGCCGTTATACAAGTCTAAATATAGTAGTTTATTTTGTTTTAAAAACAGGTTCAAAACTTCAAATTGGTGGCATTTATATACATTTTTAACATTAAAATTGGTTCTATAATGGCACCTGTCCTTTTAAAATGGTTTATATGTACTGTAAAACCTTTTTACTTCAGAAATTTTAAGATTTTAATTCTCGACAATTCAATATTTATAACTCAACAAGTAGCGCCATTACTTTTCAAAAAACCTCCTTTTCAAAAAAATGGACGTAACAACAGAAATAATATTATATTAAAAACAAAGGTTATATACATATTACTTATCTTCAAAGGAAAAAACACACAAGAATCATCATCATAAGCTCACTAATTAGTTTTTTAAAGATTAAAAATAAAAGAATTTCAAATTTAAAATGCACCTCCCCAAGTTAATCCAGTTGAACTTTCATTAAAGCTTGTTGTAGTACTTCTTCTTTCAGAGAATAATGTATCTGAACTAACAAAAGGACTGAATGTATTAGATCCTGATCTTGATTGACTAGCTTGTTGAATAGGATAAATCTTTACATGAGTAATATTACCCATATCATCTCTTATAGCTTCAATGTTAAAGTAATTAGATTGAGCTTGAACAACACTTATAAATACCATGAATGTTATATCTTCACCTATAACTAATGATCTGAAAGTATTGTATAAACTTTGAACAGGAATATATCCTCCTTCTAATTGATTTCCTGCTAAATATTGGTAAGCTTGATAAAGATATGAATGATATTCCTTAACCATTTGTTCAAAGTTTGATACTTGAGAAGCTTGTTGATTATTTGGTAAAAATGAAGAAGATGCAGGGATTGTTGTTGTTTGTTGAGGTTGAACTTGTGGTTGAGCTTGTGTAGTAGAAGTACTAGTACCCCATAAACTTTCATCAACACTTGTTGACCAATTATTTGAATTAGCCAGGTTATTACTACTATTTCCAACAAATGAAGAAGACCATAAATTTGTCTTAGAACCAAGTAAAGTGGAATTTAATGGAATATTATCATCAAGTTTAGTAGATGCAAACACAGAGCTCAATGTATTTAATTCATCTTGTTGAGGTTGAGATTGTTGTGGTAAATTTGAAAAACCAGTTGGTTGAATTTGTGAACCAGTTGGTTGAACAGAAGAAGAAAATAAACCACCAAAACCTTTATCTGTCAAAGGATTAAATAAACTATTTGAACAAGCAACTGGAACTTGTGGAGTTGTTGAAGTATTAACACTAGTGTTCCATGGTGATTGAACATTGTTATTTAATGGGTCAATAGGAGTTGTTGATTGTGAACCAAATAAACCACCATTAATTAAACCATTACTAAAACCTGTCAATGGAGGAGTATCAACATGAATTGGACCTTGGTGATGAAGTGCTGTTGCTTGACCAATAGAAGAAGGTGAATGGAAAGAACCGTTATTTTGAAGAAAGTTGTCAATTAATGGGTTAGAATTAGTACCAATATTTGAAGCAATATTTAATGGATCTGGAATTGAAACATTTGAATTTGATCTAGTTTGTTGAAATAGATGTTGTGAAATTGATTCATTTGATGCTTGTAGTTTAGCAGCTTCAATTTCTTGTAATCTCTGTCTTTCTTGTTCCTCTTTCTTCAAGAGTTCTTCTTTTTCAATCAAGATTTGTCTAGCTTTAGCTTCCTCTTCTTCTTTCTTTTGTTTTTCTCTTAACTCTTTCTCTTCTTGTTCTCTCTTCTTATCTTCTTCTTCCTTCTTCTTTGCTTCTTGTGCTAGACGTTTCTTTTCTTCTTTTTCCTTTCTTAATCTTTCTTGTTCTAATTCTTTCTTCTTCTTTTCTTCCTGTTCTTTACGTTGTTGTTCTTGTTTACGCTTTCTACCTTCTTCAGTCTTTCTTAATAATTCAGCACGTTGTTCAAGCTTTAATCTCTTTTCTTCTTCTTCCTTTTCTAAACGTTCTTTCTCTTTTTGCTCTTGAATTAAACGCTTCTTTTCACGCTTCTTCTCTCTTTCACGTTGTTTCTTTTCTTCCTTATGCTTTTCACGTACTTTTTCTTCATCTAATTCAGTTAATAAACTATTGACATATTCTTCTTGTTTCTTTTTTTGATAAGAACTTAATAAATTACGTCTTAAAAGCTTTGTTGTTGATAAACGAATCATTTCACTGTTTCTTTGATTTTGTAAATCTCTTTGACGAGCAAGTTCTTCTTTATCAATATTTCCATCACCAATAACATTACCATTTTCATCTTTAAGTAAAATATCTGATCCATCTAATTCATCTTCAATATCACTAGAAGGAACATAGATCATATCTAACAAATCTTTTGCAACTTGAAAACTTTTTTGAGCATATGATGAATTTGGATCATGCTTATTGTCAGATGAAGAATTATTTTGTTGTTTATTTTGAGTTTGTGAAGTATTTGAAGATTTTGAAACTTTAGAATTTTCAACTTTGACAACAGGTTTTTGTTCTTGAGATGGTAATTGTTGTTGTTTCTTTTGTGATGTTTCCTGAGTTTGAACTTTACCTTCAACTAAATTTAATTGATGCTTTTGAGCATGATTCAATAACTCTTGTTCAGCTGATGACTTAACTTGCATCAAATGATCTTTGAATGCAGAAATACCTTTTGATTTTTCTTGAAGTTGTTGAAGTTCAACCTTTTCCTTAAGTAGTTGATTAGTCAGTTCATTCTTCCTTTCAATAAGACCTTTTTGATCTAAATCATTTAAGTCCCCAACGGATTTCAGCTTTTGTAAATGTTCTCTTTCAATTTGAAGTTGTTTTCTTAAAGCCTTTTGACGACGTTCAACTTGTTGGTGTATAATATCAGGCAAATCATCAGTTATCAACTCGTCAAGTTCTAAAAGAAGATGTTCAACTCTTTCCTGCAGTGATCCCCTTAAATTTAAATCAAATGTTGGTGAATTAAATAAATCTAAGTTCTTATTGTTCATAATCAGATCAATATCTTCATCATCTTCATCCAGATCAAACTCATTATCACCATCTAAATCGTCGTCATATTCTTCATAATCTTCAGAATTGATATCATTTTCATCATCGTCATCATTGTAGTCATCATCATCATCTTCCTCTTCTTCTTCAATTTGTGTATTCTTAGATTGAAGAACACTTTCAAATTTTCTTTGTAAACGACCACCAGCAAGAATTTCCATCATTTCTAAAAATTTCTTACCATCATTTTGTAATAAATCTTCAGCAACTGACATTATACCATTCTTTCTAGGCTGTTGTTTCTTACCATTATTCATATTGTTTGTAGCTATATTTGTAATTTCTTCAATTTGTGAATCATTTGACATTCTTTTAGCTTTATTTGTATTATCTTCAACGATTTTAACCTTACCATCTTCTAATTCCGCACTGATTTCAATGACTGGAGAAAATTCATGATCACAACATTCATGATCATCATGGTTATGTTCATGGAAGTGTTCATGATTGAATTTACAATCTTCATCATGTTCATGAAAATGTTCATGTTCATGTTCATCATGATGATGGTCATGATTATGATTATGATGATGGTTATGATTATTATGATGATGGTTATGACCAGAGTGATCATGACTGTGATTATGGGAATGATTGTGATTATCACCATGACTGTGGTTATGATTATTATGATTTGTTCCATTTTCATTTTCTGATGGAGTATTGAATAAAGTTTTTGAAGATTCCAGCTTTTTAAGATCAAAAAGATCTTTAACAATAAGATTTTCAATTACCAGATCATTAAATAATTTATCAAATAAGTTCTTTAATTGACCTTCAATAATATCTCTCTTTTTACCACATACTGAACAATTACAACTATTATCAATATCTTTTAAATTTTTGAAAATATCAAACATAGATTCTCTTTCTACAGTCATCAAATTCTTCTTTTCAGCTTCTGACAATGAAAGCCAATATTCTTTTAATTCATCATCTAAATCTTCTGAATCTTGAGTAATTATTGGGTTTGAATCAGTACCTGAAGTTGAGTTTTTCTTTGGCTTCATAGTTTGAACAATTACATTGCCATCTTCATCTTGTTTTAAAACCCTTGAATCAGGATATTTAAAATCAGGACTATTAAAGTCTTCATTTGTGATAGTTGTTGCATCTACTTCAGGAGGAGCTGATTTAGATTTGGACTTCTTCTTCTTCTTGTTTTTCTTTTTAGATGATGATGTAGTTGATGGTTGGTTTGAAGCATTATTGTTATTTTGATATTCAAATTGAACAGAATCACCATTTACTAAAAGCTGATTTGGAGCACCATTTTTGTTCGGGTGCTTGACAGACATCGTGAACAGTTAACTGTTATTTCAATAGACTAAATTACCTCTCAAATATATATCTTAATAGAATCAGAACAATCAATAACACAATGTTTAAATATATCTAAATGAGGTATCCCGCGCAGCTAAAAAAGTTTTCTTTAAAAACACTCTTTGCACAGTATATAATCAATCTTTTAGAGGTATAGAGAAACAAACAATGTAATTATTGAATCAATAGTCTAATTGGTGAGAGTGTATTTCTTTTGAATCGATCTAATGACAATTGAAAGTGGATGTTTTAACAGAATTTGCACACTTGTTAATACAATTTTTTTATGTTGAATTCAAACTTCTCTAGATTTTTTTTTTTTTGTTTTCGCGCCGAGTTGAAAATTTTGGCAGAATTCCTCACTATAAAGAAAAAACCCGTGAAAAATTGTATCAAGAGAGAAGGGTAACTGGGTAGTTCAAGAGGTTTTCCCAATTTAAGTGGTTATTTAATAGTTTTTACTAGTTATTGACAGTATTTATATTATATTCAAATCATTAGCTATCGAATGGTATATATCATCTTCACTTTTATTAATTTTTGGAGATGTAATGTTTGATTTATAGAATTATTGGAGTTTGTGCTGGTAGGCTTGAAAGAGATGTCAAACCACAAAACCTTTATATAATAACCGGTGTTTTAGCTTATTTTTTGCTGTTTTGGATACATTATTTCTTACTATAGTACTATTAAATCAGCTAAACTATTTATAGAGATCCTATAGCACTGAAAAGCACTTACTAAACACACTTTTAGTTACTTAATTTAAAGATGAGAAGACCCTATAGTTAGTAAAATGGCAGAAAACTAGATTTTTACACCACATAAAAACACTCCGGACAAAAAAGAAATTCCAGAAATTGTAAAAACTTAAAAGGACGAAAAAGTTTGTATCGATCAGAATTAATAGGGGAAAAGCTACTTATTCTTCATTACTTTTAATCAACTCTTTAATTGTCAAGTGTTTCATACATTTATCATCTACAACTCTGTATTGTATTGTTGAACCTCATCATCTTTATCCATTAATACAGTCTTTATTTGTCAGCAAAAATGTTTAATGGAAATTCGGTTCTTGATAGACAGCGTACTCCTGAGACCTCTCAGCAGCAACAACAACAGCAACCTCAACTACAACCACCGCCATCACCTTTAGCTCCAGGAACAAGAAGAAGAGGTTCTTCTTTTGGTTTCAACAACCTGTTATCCAACTTGTCCATGTCATTAAGAGCAAACTCACAGTCAAATCTACCAAATGTTTCTACCCCATTAGGTAGTCGTTCGAGAGCTAGTTCAAGATCAGCTGTTCCAAATAACAACAATAATGTTTATAATGGTTCAACTAATAATAACTCACAAACCAGTGTATCAAATACACCTCAACCAATGACAAATAGTAGAAGTACATCAAATATACCTTTCCCTATCAATAATAACAATTCTTCAGGTGTAAATGGTACCGCTGATGATGATGATTTATATGCTGCAACTCCAAGTGATGATTCTGTATTATTACAAGCTCAAAATAGAAACTTAACTAATCAAAGTGATAAAAAAGATGCTGATGGTACTTATTCAATCAGATTAACACCTTTTATTGATCATTCTTCTGCTGCTCCTGCTCTGTATTTCTCTCCTCTGCTACGGAAAATTAAACCAAATACAAGATTATCTATAGGTAGATATACAGAAAAGGCAAGAGAAGCAGCTTTAGCTGCTCCAGGATCTGATGCTCCTGTTGTTTTCAAATCAAAAGTTGTTTCAAGAACTCATGCTGAATTTTTTGTTGATGAATTTGGTAATTGGTATATTAAAGATTTACAATCATCATCTGGTACATTCTTAAATCATATTAGATTGAGTCCCGCAAATGTTGAAAGTTCTGATACTCCATTAAGTAATGGTGATGTTTTACAATTAGGTATGGACTTTAGAGGTGGTGTTGAAGATATATTTAGATGTGTTAAGATGAAAGTTGAAACAAATAAATCATGGCAAAGAAAGGCAAGTCAATTTAATAAAGATGCTCATGAAAGATTAAGAACACTAGCTTTATTAGGTGAAGCTGCTGAATTATCAGAATGTGCTATATGTTTGTTAAAAGTTAAACCATGTCAAGCTGTATTTATATCGCCATGTTCTCATTGTTGGCATTATAAATGTATACGACCAATTGTTATCAAGTCTTATCCTCAATTCTTATGTCCTAATTGTCGTGAGACTTGTGATTTAGAAGCTGATGTTGATGAAGATAGTGACTTGGAATCATTATCACAAAGTTCAAATAGTAATGATAAAAGTGATAAAGATATGATGATTGTTAATACTGAGACCCAAATTGAAAGTAGTAATAGAGTTGATCAAGATGGCGATGCTCAATTGGTTGACCTGTGATATTATCAATGTTTTCAATTAATGTGTCAAAAGTCCAATAACTGTTAAGTTTCATTTCATTTTAATAACCGGTGTATTATTCATTTTTCTTTCCAACTTCATTTCTTTATCATTATATTACTTTAATCTGTCTTTCCTTAATCTAATGTGCCTTATGTCAATCCTACCTACTATTCTTTAATACAATATATAGCTTTTATAAACAAGTTTCATTCAATGAGATTTAATTAGTAACTACAATTTTTTTCTTTCGTAAGTCATAATAATCATAAATTTTTAGAAATTCCTAACCTAGAGGTTTTATAAATACCTGTATAAAAGAAATAAATAGTTCTTCTTTTATTTCTTCCTCTACCTCTTCTTTATAACTTCTTCTTTAACTTTTTCTTTAACTTCTTCTTTTACTTCTTCTTTAACTTCTTCTTTTACTTCTTCTTTGGCTTCTTCTTTAGTTTCTTCCTTAGTTTCTTCCTTAGATTCTTCCTTAGATTCTTCTTTAGTTTCTTCCTT
Source organism: Ruyongia namnaoensis (assembly GCA_030563805.1). Taxonomy (NCBI): domain Eukaryota; kingdom Fungi; phylum Ascomycota; class Saccharomycetes; order Phaffomycetales; family Wickerhamomycetaceae; genus Ruyongia; species Ruyongia namnaoensis. Next base: position 602,925 of record JAJMKA010000002.1, read on the forward strand.
AGATTCTTCTTTGATTTCTTTAGTCTCTTCTTTAGCTTCTTCTTTTGTACCTTCTTTTACTTCACCTTTAGCTTCTTCCTTGACCTCTTCTACATTCTCTTTAGATTCTTCATTACTTTCAACGGCTTTCATTTGAACCAAATATTTAGTGTCTTCTTCTGCTGGAACTTCTTTACCTTCTTCTTTCAATTTTTCTATTCTTTCCTTTTGTTCTTTAAGTCTTTGAGCTTTTAACTTTCTTGCTTCTTCATCTTGAATCTTCTTCTGTTCAACCTTTTTAATCCTCTCTTCTTCTTGCTTTTTAACTCTTTCCCAATAACCTTTAATCTCATCATCATAAGTTTCAATACTTGTTAAATTCTTATTCAACCAAACTGTACTTAAATAATACATAACATCACTAGTAGTATTATCATATGAAATAAAAGTACCTTTATGAGCAGGATCATCTCTAACACCAATTCTATCATATGCACACCAAACATAACCATTACATGGTGTATTCATAACCCAACCTCTATAAGGTTCTCCTTTACTATTTAAAGATCTGACATCACCTGAAGGTGGTAAAATTGCACCTCTTATTCTAATTGGATTATTATAATGTTCAATTAAATCTTCTTCTGAAATAAAAGCATCTCTATATCTTCCAAATGAATTATAATCTTTAAAAGCTGAAACAGTATTTTTACAAATTTTCATACCTGAATTAATCCATAATAAAGTTTTCATATCATCACCATCAATATGACCAGGATGAGTTGAACATAATTCTTGAGCAAGTTGACCTCTTGCAAATCTATTCCCTGGTGTACTTAATTCACCAACTGATACAGCATCTGGTTTATTGAATTCATAATTTTCATTACCTGCAATACTTTGACCTAACCAAAACATTTCTTTTTCACCCCAAACTCTTGATCTTGAAGCTGACCAAAGATTTAATTGAACTGAAGTTAACATACCAATGAAATGAGTTGATCTTTTAATACCAACCATACCTGCTTCCATAACAAATTTAAAATTATCAGATAGATATCTATTAGCTAAAGTAACATCAGTTGATTTTGGAATACCAAATAAATTTTCATCAATATGATTTGGTAATAATGTTCTAAAATATTCAGAATCAGTTGGTAAAACTCTATCTTGAGTAAATCTATCTTTAAAGAAAATTGTATCAGTTCTTTTATAAGCAGAGGATTGAAAGATTCTTGATGGTTTAACCATTGGAACAGAATCTGTATCCATCATAATTATTTCATCAAATGAATTAAACATATAAGCAATTAATTTATTTGAATAAGAATCAAAATGTGAAATATAATCTTTTGTAATACATCTTTTAGCATTAACAAACCAAAGTTCTTGTTTTGAAAAACTATGAGAGACATAAGGTTTAATTTTATCATAAACACCTAATGGAACTTTAATTTCATCACTTCTTGCTAAATTAATTAAATTTTGTTGAACAGTTAAAGATAAATCACCTTTATGAACAATTTGAATTGGTAATTTATTATTTAAAGCTCTTAAAACTCTAATTAAACCCATTAAATCTTCTTCATGACGATTAGCTGCTGAAATAACTATACCTCTACCATTAATAATTTGTCTCCATTTATTTAAGAAACAATCTTTTCTACTTGAACTTGTTGTGAAAGTTGATCTTTTAACATGACTTTGAGCTTTTTCATTATTGTCTTTATTTTCATTATTGTTGTTATCTTTATTTTCAGTCTTGGATGAATCATTTTCTTCTTTAAATTCATTATGATCATTATATTCTTCATCTTTATTTTCTTCATCAGCAAATTCACCTTCTGTTGATTTAAATAGTGATTCAAGTTCAGATTTTAATAAAAGTTCTTCAGTTTCAAAACTACCATCATCATATTCTAAATTATATTTATCCATATTGGGTATACCTAAAACACTTTCACCATCCCATCTTGTAAATACAGGGAATTCTCTACTTAACCAAGGGAATAATCTTTGTTCAATATCATAACAAAGGTCAATACCATTATCATGGTCATTATTTTTTGATGAAGAAGTTGAAACTTTAAAATAATCTAATATTGAACTTTTATCATCTCTTAAATAACATTTTCCAAATACTCTTAAATGAGTAATTGCATCAAGCATTAATTGTTCAGACTCAGAAGTTTCTTTTTCAGCTTTTAAATAATCATCTTCAAAAGTTTGTTTTGTTTCAGCACTTGGAGTTTCTCTATTATGAGATTGTCTATATTGATTTATTCTTGCATTTATATAGGTTTTATGATTTAAAGAATCTTTATTATAAGCATCATCTAATTTATCCATAACTTCCCAATCATGATCTAATTTATAAAGTTCATCAAAGTATAAGTTACATCTTTGATCAAGTGACATTAAAGGTAATTCTTCACTAAAATTACTAATTAAATGTTGATAAATAGTTGAAGTAAAATCTTCTTTTGGATTAATTTCAACAACTATTGGACTTGGTTGTATTATATTTATTTTAGAATTATCTGTTGAATCATATTTGAATGAAATAAATTGTGTTATTAGTAATAGAGATACCAATATTACCAGTAGTATATTTCTAACTTTTGTTTTCACTAGTAAACAACGAAATTGTGTTGTATAATCAGATTTTAAAGTCATTATAGTTGTGTTATATGTTTAATGTATGCTATTATTTTGAAATATTTCTTGACTTTATGTGTATATTTTGAGTTAATTTAATGAAGTGTATGGTTTGAAAAGGGTATAATATAGTGAGATGAGTTGTGTAGCAAATTGATATATAATTTAAAAATAACAATATTTTTGCAGTTACTATTAAAATATTATGATACACAAGATATTAGAAGAGGAATCAACACATGTTATATACTTTATGAAGATGTATTTTTTTTTTTGTTTATGCAATCATCGAGCATTAAGTTATTTTATGAAGAAGTACAGGCTTATAATAAAATATAAAAAATAACAAAAAGAATCGAGTAAATTAAAAAACAAAAAGTGAAATATATTATATATTTGGGGCTATTTGGGCTATGAAAACATGGACATATTCTGTTTTCAAGATTATTAATATCTTTATGTCTTCTCTAACTGTTTTTTTGCACTATAGAACTATAAATTATCAAATTATCTAACTAATAAAGCTATAGTATAAGCATTTGGCTAAGTAAGCTTAAGGTAAAAAAGCGAAAAAAAGGTACTAAGGTACTAAGGTACTAGATCGAGAACCATAAACAGATATATAAACATATAAACAGTGATTGATTTAATGTTGTTCAATTCATGTGTATCGTTATAAATTTCTAAATATATTTTTAATACCACGCTGAAAATCATTAATATGGATTAAGTGGAAAAAGGGAATAAGATGAAATAAAACGGTGATATTCCATTAGAAGGTATCTATTATTAACAACTAGTAGATAGCACCTATCAAGTAAAACTACCGCCTACCAGTCGTCGTATTTGTTTATAGTATGATAGCTTCTTCGGTGAACCAAATAAATTGAAAGATGAGCCAAATAATCTAATAAAATACCCCTTAAGAATAACAGTGAAATGAATGCCAAGTCTAGATGTAAAATTTGTGTTAATTACTGAAATTCTCTTCTTTGAGCCCGGCTTTTAAAAATTTTCAAATCAGATCAAATAGTAGAAATTAGAAAGGAGAAGTGTTGTAATATTTGGTATAAAATCATCACTTATGACGTGGAGAAGGCTATACACACATCTCTTCAAACACCATAAATAGAACTTGGCAAACTTGGCAGGAACTCTCACAGAAATCTTTTAATAATTTCATAATTTCTTAATTCTCTGGCTTTTGAATATTTCCACAAGGAGCATTTTCAAATACCGAAAACTTCCAAATTCAGTACAGAAGAAATCTTTATCAGTTGTACTTGTACAAGATGACAGATAGTGATGATACCAGATAATGGGAACTCTGTATGTAATATATATCTGTACAACAGCGGTGTTTGTAGATCACAATGTGTACAAGTTACGATTTTAACATTTATACTTTTACATCAAATAAATTTATACACAAGATTTCCATTCATTCATGTCCATCCAATAACCTTAATAAAACATTCTGTAATTGTTCTCTACCCTTAACATTCTTCCACATTTCATGTCCTCCATCAATGATCTTCCATTCAACTGTATTTGTAGATATCTTGGTTAATAATCTTTGCCAATTACCCCAATTCAATGATTCCTTTATTGTAAAATCTGATGAGGCTATTGAAATTGGAATATCTTTCAACGTTATCTTGGAATTTAAAACTTCATTATATGATAATACTGATGCACTTATTTGTTCTTGTAATCTTGCTCTTAAATATTTTCCTTGTAAATGCATATCTTTACCAAATATTCTATCCTTAGAACCATGATGTCTAAATAACCATGATGATTGTGTTGATAATCCTAAAGGTGAAAAAAATCCATTAATCCAAAGTTTAAACCCTTGTTTAGAACTCATAGATTCAATAGATGTTGGTAATGGTTCATTCTTTCTTGAATTTTTATTTGGATTTCTTAATAATAAATCTTCATGCCATGAATCAACTAATAAAATTGAATCAATATTAGGTAAATTTCTTGATGCAAATACTTGTGAATATAAACCTCCAATATCAAATCCAACTAATAAAAATGGTCCATGAATCTTTAATTCATGTAATGCTTCTGTTAATAAATCACTAACTATAGATAAACTAATTGGACTTGGTGAACTATCACTAAATCCATAACCTGGTCTATCATAAATACAATATCTTTGAATTTGATTTAATTGATATAATTCTTCAACCCATTCACTAAATTCTTCATTTGAATTATGACCAGATTCTAATAAAACTATTGGTTCAGTTGATGGATCTGAAGTTTTATTATAAACATCACCATAACAAGATACATGTAATTTAAATCCATTTTCTTCAACCCAAACTTTTTCACCCCATGGTTGAACTCTTAAAATATCAAATGTATGTAACATTACATTTAATGCAATTAATGAAACATAAATTAAAATAATTGATTTCATTACATTTCTTATTAATACAATTGCCCATTCTAATAAAGTTCTTCTTGTTTCAACTCTACCTGTTAATCTAATCTCTTCATGAACTTTCCCCTTTTCAACTAAATATTCTGCAAATGATGTGAATAATGTTATAAATAAACACCAAATTGAACATGCAAATCCAACTTTCCCTAATTCTTCTCTTTGAAATAATAAAAATAATAAAATTACAAATGATAAAATACCAGCTGTTATATAACCTAATAATCTTTCAAGTTTTGATGGTATACTGAAAAATGTTAATGTTGAAATTGTTGTAAATAAACTAATTAATATAAAATTAATTTCTAAAAATGAACGTCCTCTATTATTTAAACCAGGAATTAAAACAAAATCTGATAATAAAAGTAATATAAACCAAATTGTTGAAAAGAAAGTGGCAAAGTTTAATGCAATTTTAGATATTTTGACATTCGATACTGATAATGGTGTAACACTTGGATCATCTGGTGATAATAATGGTTGTCTTTCAGGATCTGTACTATATATACGAGATGTTGTTGCTGTTGTTGAACCATAATTGGTATTGTTATTTGTATTTGAATCTCTAGTATTTGTGGTCGTGCTACCACCTAATGTTCTTGTATGTTCTGCATATTCAGGAGGAGAAGGTGAATTCAATGGTGTTGAAGATGACAATGGGTTCTGAATTGAATCAGAATCTGGTGTACTTGACATAGTTTAGTATAAAATGAATGTAAAATGGTGTATAATATCAAAAAGTAAGATAATAGCAATCATACCCCCAAATTTTATAAGATAAAATCCAAATCAAAATTCACGTGACAAATCACGTGACTGAAAAAAAAAATCCAGGGGCAAAACTTTTTTTTAGGCAGAGAACCCCAGCAGATTTAGGCGGACCGTTGACAATGGGCTAGGCAGAGATCCAATGAGGTTTAGACAGAGACAATTGATATTTTTAGGCAGAGAATTTTGTCATTTTAATTACTTTTCAAAATTGACTAAAATAAAAACAACACCAAAATAGTTTAAAACTAATACAAAAGAGGTTGGATTAAAAAAAAGTGGTATAAAGAATTAGAAAGAATGGATTCAAACCAATTCGATCCTACTCCAAACCTCACAGTGCCCAAAGGAATATCTGTTCCACAACAGTTACAGACCTTAAAGGAAGAGTACAAGAACGGTATATTAACTGAAAAGGGATATCTTACAAAGAAGATGTCAATTCTATCTGCAAAGACTCAAGGTACAACAAACACCTATAACAATCCACAGTCAAATACTTTAACTTCAGCTTTAAGTGGAAATAGTAGTGATTTCTTCCATTATAATAATCAAACTCCAAAACTTCATGCTAGAAATCATAGTCTAGCTTCAGGTTTAACAAAACTTTCAACTGATAATGATTCTTTTAGACAAATCGATAAAGAATCGTTGGTACCTTCTGAAGATACTGAATTACAAAGACCTTTAGATCCAAGAATAGTAGCTGATGGAAATGATGGCGCAAACTTTGATACTTTGGCTTCTATTTTAAGACACCGAAGTAATACATATCAACGTGAAAATGCAATTCAAATGGTTGATTCAAGAGGTAAAGAATCTGCTTCAATAAGTTGGGAAAAATTATATTCAAAAGCTGAAAAAGTTGCTCAACAAATAAGGGATAAATCAAGATTATATAAGAATGATAGAGTTTGTCTAATTTATCAAAATATTGAAATTGTTGATTTTACTGTTGCATTATTTGGTTGTTTTTTAGCTGGTGTTGTAGCTGTTCCAATTACTCTTGATTTAAGAATTAGTGAAATTGTTCAAGTAATGACTACAACTCAAGCTCATCTTTGTTTAACTTCAGATTCAGTATCAAAATATCTTGAAAAAAGTGTAACTGCAACTTCAAAAGTTAAATGGCCAAAAGGTTTAGAATTTTGGAAAACTACTGATTTTGGTACTTTTTATCAAAGTAGAAAGAAAGAACCTCCTGCTTTATCTGTACCTGATATTGCTTATATTGAATTTGTCAAATCTCCTGATGGAGAATTAAGAGGTGTTGCTGTTACTCATAAAACAATAATGAATCAATTAAGTTCATTATCAAAAATTTTAACATCAAATCCAAATTTAGAAGGTAAAGCTTATAAAAGATCTGATATATCATATCAGAAAACTAGAAATGTAATGTTAAGTATTTTAGATCCAAGAAAATCTGTTGGCTTAATTGCTGGTACTCTATTAAATGTTTATACTGGTAATTTAATGATTTGGACACCTGCAAGTTTATTAGATATTGCTGGTTTATATGCTCATATTATAACTAAATTCAATGTTACTGTTTTATTAAATGATTATTTAAGTTTGAAACAAGTTGTTTATAATTATCAATCTTTCCCTCATTACACACAAAAATTTTCAAAAAAAGAAGTTGATTTTTCAAAATTAAAATGGTGTTTAATTTATACAAGTATTGTTGATGGTGAATTCCATGAAATTTTACAAAATAGATGGTTAAAACCTTTAGGTTGTAAACATGCTGATAGTGTGGTTGCTCCTCTTTTAACTTTAAGTGAATTTGGTGGTATGATTGTATCAATGAGAGATTGGTTAGGTAAAGAAGATAAATTAAATACAACTATAAATAAAACATATAATGAAGATGGTGAATTAGAACCAATAAGTACATCTTCAAATCTGTCTGAATTATTAATTGATACTAAATCCTTAATGACAAATACTGTTAAAGTTATAACTGATCGTCCAATGTCTGTTACTGATATCAAATTTACAGAACAATTAAGAATTGGTTCTTTTGGTTTTCCATTTCCTGATGCAACATTAGCTATTGTAAATCCTGATACTTGTTATTTATCTGGAAAATTAGAAGTTGGTGAAATTTGGATTGATAGTGTTTCATTACCTGGTGGATTTTGGGGTACACCTCAAGGAACTGAAAAAATTTTCCATGCTCAATGTTATGATCATCAAGGTCTTTTAGATTTACAATTTTTAAGAACTGGTCTTTTAGGTTTTATCTTTAATGGTAAAGTCTATGTCTTGGGTTTATATGAAGATAGAATTAGACAAAGAATCACTTGGTTGGATAGAGATAAACGTCCTAATGAAATAAATGAAATTGAATTCAAATATAGTTATCATTATTCTGATCATTTAACTTATACTTTAGTTAGAGCAATTCAACAAAAAAGAGTCAGTGATGCATCTGTATTTGATGTTTTAATTAATAATGAATATCTTCCAGTTGTATTAGTTGAAAGTCCTTTTGCAACTCCTTCTCAATCAGGTACTGTTGATATTGAAGAATTAGATTCCATTGCAAACAAATGTTTTTCTGCTTTAGAAAGATATAATAATGTTAGACCATACTGTATATTGATCTTACCACCAGACTCATTACCAAGAACAATCAAGAGTGGTATTCCTGGTATTGCAAATATGCTTTGTAAAAGATATTTTGTTGAAGGTGATTTAAGATCTGTTTATATCAGATTTAATATTAGAAGAGCCATAACAGAAATTCCAAGATCTAAATATTATTTAGATAGTATTTGGGGTACTACTGTTTCCAATTTAAGAACTACATCATTAAGAGATGCTGATGACCAATATTCAGGTCTTGATTATAGAGATACATCAATTGATGATAGAACCAATAAACCATTAACGGATTTTGAATCAATAGTTGATATTTTGAAATGGAGATTAAAGAACCAAGGTGATGAAGCTGCATTTTCATTAGGTTTGAACCCAAAAATTATTACTTGGAAAAAGTTTGATGCAAAAGTTTCTGGTATTATACAATTGATTTTAGAAAAGTATAAAAAGTCTAAAATGAAACCAGGTGAAGTTGTAGGTTTAATGTTTACATTATCTGAAGATTTCATTGCAACTGTATTTGCTTGTTGGTTAACAGGGTTAATTGTTGTACCATTGAATGCTTTAGATCCAGACAGGGCTGCCGAAGATATTCCAAATTTCCTTCAACTTCTACATGATCTTAAGATTTCTACAATTTTTGTTAATCATGATGTAGAAAGTCTTTTGAAGAACAAACAAATTACCTCATTGGTAAAGGATAATTCTACTTTCAATAACTTAAAGGTAAGAAGTACAAATAAAATCAAATCATCATCTACTGTTGCTGTTCAACAATCAAGAATTGATCAATATTTCTCATTATCAAAAGTTGTTAAAGAGAATTCTGATGTTTTAATGTGGGTTAATTATGATCATAATGGTATAAGATCAATCATGACTTTCAACCATAAAACAATCGCAAGAATTTGCAAGATAATGAAAGAAACATGTCAATTACAAAGTAAAAATCCTGTTCTTGCCTGTGTTCGTCACACTACAGGTATTGGTTTCATTCAAAGTACAATTATTGGAGTTTTCATTGGTTCCACTACTCATATTATCACACCTATTGAATTTGCTTCCAATACATCACTATTTTTCTCTGCACTACAAAAATTCAAAATTAAAGATGTTTATATGACTCCACAAATGTTGAATTATGCTTTAAGAAATGTGAAAGAAAAAGATTTCTCATTAGAAAAGATCAAAAATTTAATGATTAGTTATGAAGCTAGACCTGATGTTAATTTAATTAAGAACCTTACCCTTGCATTTTCTTCAACAAAATTAAATTCATCTTCAATTTCTTACGTTTACTCAAATATCTATAATTCAATGATTACTTCAAGATCCTATCTTTCATTTGATGCTATTGATTTATGGCTTGACCCTGATGCATTAAGATTAGGTATGATTACAATTGTTAACCCATCAAACAATCCAAATGCTATTCATATACAAGATTCTGGTATTGTTCCTGTTTGTACTCAAATTGCTATTGTAAACCCAGAAACAAGAAAACTTTGTAAAGTTGGTGAATATGGTGAAATTTGGGTTTGTTCTGAAGGAAATATTACCAACTCAATTAGAAAGCTTGGTGAACAATCTGATATTAGAAATTATCAACTTGGTGCTAAGATTAAAGGCTCAAACTCTGACTTATCATATGTTAGAACAGGTGATTTGGGTTTCTTACACAATGTATCAAGACTTGATAAATCTAATAAGGTTGACTTCCAACCTTTATTTGTTCTAGGTCCAATTTGTGATACATTTGAATCAATGGGTCTAATGCATTTTGCTATTGATATTGAAAATACAATGGAAAATGCACACAAAGATATTAGAAATGGAGGAACATGTATCTTTAAAGCTGATGGTTTTATTATTGCTGTTATTGATACTTCAAGAGCTAGATTCTTGTCATCACTTGTACCAGTTGTTTTTAATAGAGTGTTACAAGAACATGCACTTTTTGTTGATATTGTTGCATTTACATCTCAAGGATCATTCCCATATTCAAGATTAGGTGGTAAACAAAGAAGAATAGTTGTTGATCAATGGTGTAAAAAGAGATTAGGTATCCAAGCAAAATATGGTATACATCATGGTGAACGTGGCTTGATTAAAACAATTCATGATATTGAGAGTGTAAACTATGCTGCATCAATGGGTACATTCCACAGAGACAGTACTGATATCTCAATTGAAAACTTACAGAGTAACAATTCTGAACAAACCGGTTATTCTTCTGAAATGTTTAATGAATGATCTATTATGATATTTTCTATCTTATTTACTTGTTTTATTAATTTAATATACTTTATTATAATGCGAAATGTACAAATAAAAAAAAATATATATGTAGAAACAGCAAACCATGTAAATATTCTATATTATTTATGTAAAGATCTATTTATTTTGATTAAGGTATTAAACTAACGACGACGAGGTCTCATTTGTGCTATTCTTCTTCCTGTTCTATTTCCACTTGGAGTTACCTGAGGTGTTTCACCACCATTAGCATTGAATCCCCCAAATACTTGTGCTGGAGTTTGTGATTGCTGTTGAGCATTGACTGCTCCAAATATTTTAGAAGGATCTGATGCATTATTTCCTGCAAAATTGAAGTTAGGTGTTCCAGCAGATAAAGGAGTTGAAGAACCACCAAATAGATTTGCTGAACTACCGAATGCTGAACTTTGTGTAGGATGTGGTGGTGCTTGGAAACTAAACATACCACTTGGTGTACTTTGATTAACAGGCTGTTGAGGTTGACCAAATACTGATGAAGGTGCCGGTGTTGATGTAGCTGGTGCATTGAAACCGAAAGCTGATGAATTATTATTTGATGGGGCACCAAAAACACTAGAAGGGTCTTTTGGAGCAGCAGTACTACCAAATTGAAATGCAGAAGGTTTTGGTTGAACAGCATTACCACCCATATTAAATTGGAAAGCATTGTTGCTAGAACCAGTGTTTCCAGCAGCACCTGAGAACACACTTGAACCCAATGTAGAACCTTTGTTACTATCACCTTGAGAAGTAAAAGCAGAATTTGTATTTGTAGTAGAACTTATAGATGAACCAAATGGTTTCTTAAATGATGGTTCATCATCTGATGTTGTTGGTTTTGTAGAACCAAATGAAAATCCAGGTTTATTTGATGTTGATTCTGTTGGTTTTGAAGTGTTGAAATTAAAGCTTGGTTTATCAGTAGTGTCTTTAGAAGCTGTAGTGGAACCAAATAAACTACCAGCCCCAGAAGCTGTACTTGTGCTCCCAAATGAGAATGGTTTAGATGCAGGTTCTGAAGTTTTGGTTTCACCAAATACTGTTGATGGTTTATCATTACTTGTAGTTACAAGAGGTGATCCAAATGAAAATGATGGTTTGGAAGCAGTAGAGCTAGGTTCAGAAGATAATGAAAATAATGGTTTATCTGTCTTAGCATCAGAAGTTGAGGCTGTGGTAGTGGAAATGGTATTAGACCCAAATGAGAATGCAGGTTTTGGAGAATCAGTTGTTGTAGATTTTGGTTCTGTGGAGAAACTAAATGCTGGTTTATTTTGATCATCTTTCTTTTCCTTATCAACTAATGTAGAACCAAATAATGATGTTGAACTTGATGAACTTGTTGGAAGGTCAGCTGGTTTTGATGAGCTACCGAATGAAAATGCTTTAGGCTCAGTAGTTGTTGCAGGTGCTGTAGCTGTGGTGGCACCAAAAGAAAACCCTGTTGCTGGAATCTTGAATTCTGTTGGCTTTTTAGAGGCAGCAGGTTCTTCAGCAGCTACAGTAGATGATGTAATGGAACCAAATGAAAAGGCTGGCTTTTTGACTTCAGGTACTTCATCTTTTTTTTCAGATTGTCCTGAGAGTGATAAAGAAGGTATAGCTGGTTTAGAAAATGAAAAAGAAGGTTTATCAGATGATGTAGAGTTGGTTGATTGTCCAAATAAAGAAACTGGTTTATCTTCTGATTTGTCAGTTTCATTGGATTTTGAAAAAGATAACCCAGGTTTAGTTGTTGTTGATGATGATGATGTAAATAATGATTTTGAAGGTGTTGATTCTGTAGTTCCAAATGAAAAACTTGGTTTACTTGGTTCAGTATTGTTTAATAATGAAAATGCTGGTTTATCTTTAGATGTAGTGTCACCAAACTTAAATGCAGTTGAACTTGATTCTTTTTCTTTGGCAGGCAATGATGAACCAAAACTGAATGATGGTTTACTAACTTCTTCACTTTTTTGTGATTTATCTGAACTTAATCCAAACATTGGTTTAACTGGTTCAGTTTCTTTTGTAATAGAACTACCAAAGATAGGTTTAGCAGTTTGTTCATCTTGTTTAGTAGCTTTGAAAACAGGTTCTTTTGATGTATCAAATAGAGAGAAAGCTGGCTTTTCAGCATCTTTTGAAATCTCTGTAATTTTAGCTTCATCTTTTTTCGGTATAACTAAATCACTCTTATTATTACTAATGAAATCAAAACCAGCACTTGGACCTGATGCAATAGATTGTATCGTCTTTGGCTTTGATAAAAGACTTAAACTTTCAGAATCATTCTTTTGAGATGATGGAAATACAATTTGTTTAGCAGCTTTATCACTATCATCACCTAACTCTGATGCATCATACATTATAGCACCTGAAAAGACTCCTGAACTTGTCAATTTTTTAGCCTTTTTAGTAACAGTTATTGAATTTGAAGCTAATGTATCTGGTGAAATAAGTTCTACTGTTTGTGTGGATGCTTCAACCATTTTAGGTTGACTTCTTTGTGTTGAATGACGTTTAATAGAAGGAGAATCATAAGATCTTTGGCTGTATAATTGTGATTGTCTCCATATTTGTCTCTTTTTAACAAGATCAAGTCTTTGTAATGGATTTAAAGGTATCACTGGAGGTCTATAGTTATATTTAACAGGCTCTGGACTCTCAGGAGACAATGGTCTTTTCTCTCTTGGAGTTGTTGATTCTGTTGCATTTTTTATTATAGCGACAGCGGATGATGTCTTGGATGATGAGTTTGAGGTTTCTGAAGAAGTAAGAACTCTTGGTCTCTTCTTCAGCTGTATAGAATCATGGGTAGTGTCCAAATCAGACCTATCCCTCTTTTGAATCATTGGTTATTGTAGCTTTTATTGAATGTAATAGTGATGAAATAACTGTCCTAATTTGTTTGTTTTGATTTTACTATTAATTTTTTTTCAAAGCCCGTTACCCGTTTTACTCTTTTTGGTATAGTAATTTCCTCGGGATGCCGTCGGCTGTTATAAAACTTATACTATAATAAAATTATTCTATTATTATTAATTATATAAATACCTATTAATAAATTATTCATTAAGTTATAAACTAAGACTTTTATTTAATTTAATTTAATCTAATTTAAATCTCTATTAGAGTTCCTGTTTTTAAGTTTTTCTAATTGTTCTTCTGTTAATTTAATCATTTCTTCTAAATCTTGATCATTAATACTCTTTTGATCAATTCCTTTATGATCATTATTATAATTATCTAAATCACCCAAATTATTACCATTATCAACCTTATTAGATCTTTGATTGATCCAATCCCAAATTTCAACCTCTGAATCATCTCTTAATCTATTGTTTTTAGCAGATTCAATAGAAGGAACAATCAGATATTCTTCACCATTAATCAGTACCTTAGAGATCTTATTAATCTTTAGATTGACATCACTTGTATCTTTCTTTATATAATGTCTTCCTAATAAAACCAGCATTATAATTGAAAATACCATCATAACTATATTTAATTGAGATGAACTTATTTGATAAGCTGGACGTTCTTTCATTTGTTCTTGTAAGAATGGACTTTCAGCTTGTGGTTTAGGATTTAAATCTTCAACAATAGATTTTCTCTTCTTTCTCTTTCCAGATTTACCAGCTATTATAATTGATTTTAATTCACCAAGTAAAATTGAAATTGATTCCTTTTGACCATCAATTGAGCCTTTTTCAATTTGTGATTTAATCCAACTCTTAGCTGTCCAATCAATTGATGTTAAAACTAACATTTTTGTTGAATTATTTTCTGCCCATGATAAATAAAATTGTGTTTTAACAGAAAATGAAGAACCTGAAGGAACATCTGGTGTTTGAATACTTTGTTGAACATGTATACATTTATTTAAATCATAACTTTCAATTGTTTCTGTAATGATACATTTAGTTTGTTTTGGACCAATTGAATTTCCTAATGGTTTAATATAACTAAATTCTCTCTTTTTATTAACAAATCTAGGAAATGGTGATGTAATTTGAAAATTCTTTTGTTTAACTATAATTTGATTATAATATGATATATTATCACCAAATAGAATTGAAAATACTGTACCTAATGGTGCATTTAAAACTTCTTCAGAAATTTGAATATCACCAGGTTTAGCAACATAATCATTAGATGTAGGTTCATGATGTTGTGGACCAACAGTTGGTAAAGTTGAAACTTCTTCTTCTTCTTCAACAACAGTTGAACTTAAAGCATCTGAAGAATTTGAATTGAAATGTTCTTTAAAATCATCAATCATAATTTCAACACTTGATTTTTGACCATCAATTGAACCTTTTTCAACAGCTGCTTTAATCCAACTTTTACTAAACCATTTAATATGAGTAAATACTTCAATTCTTGTTTTATTATTATCAGACCAAGAAAAATAAAAATTTGTATAAACTTTAAAAGAATTACCAGATGGAACATCAGGAGTTGAACTAATTTGAGTAACTTTAATATAAGATTTATAATTCAAATAATCAATACTTTCAGTAATATTACATTGTGTTTCTTTTGGACCAATTGGACCACCAAGTGGTTTTTTATAATTAAATTCTCTTTTATTATCAACAAATGATGGAATTTGACTAATATTAAAATTCTTTTGTCTTTTTAATAAAGATGCTGTATTTTCAATAAAATATTTATAAACTTTTGGTAATGGAGCTGAAATAATTTCTTGTTTTAATTTAGTTTCACCTTGATTTTCTTCATATTTTGGTTCAGTTGGTGAATGTTTAGTTATTTCATTCTTTGATTGGTCTCCATCATCAGCAATATTAGCATTTGAATTATCACCATGATTAGTTGTATTGTTTCCTCCATCATTTGAATCATCTATATCTGAACCCGATGAAGTATCATCTTCATCATATGCATCATCATCATCGTCATCATCACCATCATCATTAGTATTATCTGAATGTGATTCTAAATCAATATTAAAATTAATATTTTCAGGATGTCTTTCAGTAATTGATCTATTCCAAACTTGTGCAATTAAATCAAAAGTTGTATCTCTTGATAAGAATGAAACAAAAGTATATCTTTTATGTAAAGTTTGAACTAAAATACCATTTGGAAATAAACCAACAGTTGTCTTTTTTTCAATAGATATAATTTCTTTAATTGGAATAATCAGATTTGTAACCCAACCTAAAATATTTGAATTAAAACAAAGATGAAAATTTGTTATATAAATTTTACCTTGAATTAATATATCTTTTTGTAAAGCACAACTATAATCACTAACTAATCTTTCAGTTGATGAAATATTTTTAAAAGTTTGATGGAACTCAATATCTTTCTTTGTTGAAGCAAATGCTAATCCATTACCAGAATTATTAGTATCTTCAGAACCTCTTGAAAATGAATGATCAATTATATTTTTATCAGAACTTAAACTTGGTCTATGAGAAGGATTTAATGAATTTCTAATATTTCTTGGAGATGTTGATCTTTGTTCACCTAAAGATAAGATAGATTTCACATCATCTTTTTGATTAATTGTAGTTGGATTTCCAATTATTAATGAATTATTTGGAATATTTGTATTTTGTAAATTTTTGGAAGGTGATGAATCATTAACAGAATTTCCATTACCATTATTGTCAATGTTGGGAGTATTTGAATTATTCTCAACCAATCCATTGACATTACCGGCCAGACTATGAAGAACAGTATTTATACTATTACTATGAGGAATCCCACTATTAGCAATTGCACTTGTTAATATTCCTATTGGAGTTGAAGCACTATTCTCTTTATGTGTGAAATAATCATCTGTATTTTGATTTGTATTACTATTGATTCTGCTAATATTTGGACTTGTATGTTTAGTTTGATCAATCTTATTATTACCTTCAATATTATTATTGCTAGCACTTTGACTTATATTAGCATGTTGTTGTTCCATTGAATTTATCTTTATCATTGGAGTTGATTCATTATTAATGGCATTACTATAAGGATTATTAATTACATCATCAACACCTAATTCTTCTAAAGTTAATTCACCTTTACCTAAAGAATTTATTGGATTTGATTTAATTGGTTTGAAATGAACACTTGTTATACTTTCAGCTTGATCAGAAGTATTTATAGTTTCAAGAGCTTGTAAATTAGCTAAATCATTATTAATTAATAAATTTGTTCTTGAAGGTCTTCTAAATAAAAGACTATCTAAATGTTGCATAAATGAACCATTATTATCAGTATTATTACTTGTATCAAAGTCATTTGTGGGTATATTAGTAATTGATGGAGGATGAGACTTAAATTCATTTGAAGTAAAATTACCAATATGAGTAACAGCATTATGAGCAGCGGATAAGAAAGAAGAGAATAAACCTAATTCTTCTTCTGAAGGTAATGTACTTTCTTGATTAGCTAGATGAGCTTCAACATCAGCAGGTTGATTTGAAGCAATTGATTGTTGAATATCTGAATTTGTATTAGTGTTAATGTTTAAATTTGAATTTGTATTTGAATTTGAATGTGAATGATTAACTAAATGGAAAGGAATACTTAAAGTAGTATGATGTGAATGAAGACTTGAAGTATCGAAATCTTGATTTGAAGATATATTCATTCTTGATCTCTTTGGTTCTCTTTGATCTCTTCTATAAGTAGCAGCTATTTTAGCCTTTTCAAGGGACCCTCTAGGAGTTCTAATTGGAGTTATTTCAGGCAATATAATTTTGGATGGAGAGGATTGACTACTTCTTGAATAAGGGGATTCATATTTCTTAATCAATGGTAAAGTTTTATTTCCATAATTCTTACTATTAGACCTATTTGTACTACTTTTATTTGATTTTGGAGTTGAAGATTCTACTGGGTCATCAGAATTAGGCTGATTAGAATCAGAAGAAACAGATTTCCTCTTTAACCTCAAGGAAAGTCTTCCCATTGTGGTTTCTGTTGTACAAATATGAGGAATGTAGTAGTACAGTCAACCAACACAGGTATGAAGAATGAATCTAATTGAGGTTTAAAGTGTTGTTCTGAATTTTGTTGTTCGTTTACTTTTTAGTTTTCTTGTTTTTTGTTATTTTTTTAATTTTGCTGGTTGAGAATAGTCTAGTTTTATGATAGAGAGGATGAGTAGTAGTAGAGAGTGAGAGGTGTTAGAGGATTAGACGGGATAGACTACGGATGCAGTTGTGGATTAGAGTGTGTAGTTGTATTTGTAGTATTTGTAGCTTTATAAGAATGTTTTTGTATGTAATTGTTCATTTGTTATCTAAAGAGGGTCTTTTGTCACCATTAAGAACCAGCGATGTATTGCTAATTTTGACAGAATGAGGGTGTCTCTGTATGGAATTGTTGTTGTTGTTTCGTGATGGAGGGTTGAGTTCTCTGCCTATGATACTCTCCATCTGTTTGTTGTCTGGTACACTGTTCATTCTTACTTGTCACTTTAACTATGTTGGTGTCCTTTCAAAAAATTGTTTTTTTATTTTCATTCCAAGTATAAACACTTGTAAACTAACATAACATTCGTTAAAAAACACAGCTATGGCTACCAAAGAGTGAGTTTATCACGTCCTATATATCATCATTTCATCAATTTTACTAACTAATGTCTTATAGCCCTCTTTTCATATTCTTGGATAGACTAGATCTATCACAATATCATCAATCATTTATAAATTTTAATATTCCTTATGAAGATTTACAATATTTATCAGAACATATATTAAAAGATATAGGTATTAAAAAGATTGGTGATAGAATAAAATTATCATTAGCTATTGATAAATTATCAAATTCTTCATCATCTAATAAAAATGAAAAATTATTAATAAAATTAGATCAATTATTAAAATTAACACCTCCACCTTCAATTCAACCTTTATCATTATCATTACCAAATTTAAATATAAATGAAAATACTCCAATAGTATCTACTCAACCTATAAGTAAATCAATAGTATCATTTATTTTAAACAGTGGTACAATAGTTAAAATTAATATAAGTAATTGTTATAATGCAGATTCAATAAAGAAAAAATTAATTAAAAATTTAAATTTAAAATTAACACCAAATGATTTTAATATTTATTTAACAGATTCAACAGGTAATTTACATTTATTATTTGATGTTGAATTAATTACAATTTGTCATTCAAATGATAGATTAGAAAAGAATAGATTAATTTTATGTTCAAAATTTGAAAATCCTTCAAATTCTGCAATTAATTTATCAAAAAAAATTATTTTAAATGAACCTAAAAAGAATAATACTAATAATAATTCTAGTAATTCAAATAATAATGTTGTTATAAATAATTCAAATTTTAGAAGTATTTTTGGTCAAAGACCATCAAATAATTTAATTTCAAATAATTTATTTCAATATTTTCCTGATACAAATAAAGAAAAAATGGTTAAAACAATTAGAAATTCTGTTAGATATTCAATAATTTCATCAGCATCATCAAATGAAAATAAATTAAATCATAGAATGTCAACAATTGGTGATTTTATAGTTGATAATTCTGTTCAATTAGATGATACTTTAAATTTTAATACTAATGTTAATAAAAGAATGTCTGTTCAACAAAGATTATCAAGATTATTATTGGAAGATGATGATGATGATGATTATGAAGATGAAAGTTTTGAAGAAGGTTTTAGTATGAATAATCCAAATAATTTAGATTTAAATAAATTACAACCAAGTATAACAAATAATACTAATGGATCAAATGATGATATTAATAATCAAATTGGTGATCATTTTCTTAAAGGTGCAAGAATTGGTTCTGGTTCATTTGGTACAGTATTTTTAGGTATGAATTCATTAACAGGTGAATTAATGGCAATTAAACAAGTTGAATTAGCATCAACAAAATTAAGAGATGCATTACAACATGAAATGACATTATTAAAAGAGATGAATCATGAAAACATTGTTAGATATCTTGGATCATCATCAACATCAAATTATTTAAATATTTTTTTAGAATATATTCCTGGTGGATCAATTTCAACAATGCTTTCAAATTATGGACCATTTGAGGAACCATTAATTAAAAATTTTACAAGACAAATATTAATTGGATTAAATTATTTACATTCAAAAGATATTATTCATAGAGATATTAAGGGAGCAAATATATTAATTAATATTGATGGTACAGTTAAAATTTCAGATTTTGGTATATCAAAAAAATTAGATCCAATTACAAATAATAATAATAAAAGAGCATCATTACAAGGTTCAATTTATTGGATGGCACCAGAGATTGTTAAACAAACAGCTACAACATCAAAATGTGATATTTGGTCAGTTGGATGTTTAATTATTGAAATGTTAACAGGTAAACATCCATATCCAAATTTTAGTCAAATGCAAGCAATTTTTAAAATTGGTAATCATATAACACCAGAGATACCAAAATGGTGTTCAGATATATGTAAAGAATTTTTAATGAAATGTTTTATTATGGAATGGAAGGAAAGACCAAGTGCAAAACAATTATTAGAACATGAATTTTTAAGTCAATTAATGTGAGTATAGAGAATAGACTTTGTTTTTATAAATTTACTTGAATTAATTTGTAATCTGTTTACATATAATTCTCTACAAGTACACTCTACAGTCTACAGTCTACACCTACTGAGCTACTGAGCACTAGCTGTACTGGTTGTTATGGTAATATTCCACATAAATAAACACGTAAAAACTTTTTCAAAATGGAAAAATAGATGCCCCAAAAACTGAAAAATAGGCTATTTTGAATTTTTGAATTTGGCGTCTTTTTTTCCTCCACGTTCAATAAATTTAACCGGGAACTAATACTAGTAGATAGAAAGTAATAACAGTAATAACATAACAACCAACTAATACCATCATCGACAGACACACCAACGGAGAGCAGTGAGCCTAGAGAGAAATCAACTTAGGCAGACCCCCCAGGCAAAACTCTCTGCCTAACACTCGGGGCTGGTCGTTGTTAAATACTTTTGGCCCCCAATTGTTTGCACCGAAAGACTCCGGGGAAAGTGATGTTTAAAAAATTAAATAAACAAAAAAAATTCAACAAAAACTTTTTCTTTCCTTCTTTATTTTATTTTCTTTTCTTTCTTTATATCTTTATATTTTTTAAGAATTTAATTCTATCCTTTAATTGTCTTTTTACTCTCAATTACTGCTAGAAACTCTTATCTCTAAAGAAAACAAATAAACAATTAACAAATAATAACAACAACACAATGGCTGATTCAAGTATTAATACAAACCCAATTACTTTAACTACTTTCATCTTAAATGAACAAAAAAATATCCCAGATGCTACTGGTAATTTCTCATCTTTATTAAACTCTTTACAATTTACTTTTAAATTCATTGCTAAAAATATTAGAAAAGCTGAATTAATTAACCTTATTGGTTTAGCTGGTTTACAAAATTCAACTGGTGATGATCAAAAAAAATTAGATATTATTGGTGATGAAATTTTATTAAATTCAATGAATAATTCTGGTATAGTTAAAGTTTTAGTATCTGAAGAACAAGAAGATTTAATCATTTTTGAAAGTGAAGGCGCTGATTATGCAATTGTTTGTGATCCAATTGATGGTTCAAGTAATTTAGATGCTGGTGTTTCTGTTGGTACAATTTTTGGTGTTTATAAATTATTACCTGGTTCAAAAGGTTCAATTAAAGATGTCTTGAGATCTGGTAATGATATGTTAGCAGCTGGTTATGTTATGTATGGTGCTTCATCTCAATTAATGTTAACTTTTGGTAATGGTGTTAATGGTTTTACTTTAGATGCTTCATTAGGTGAATTTATTTTAACTCATCCAAATGTTAAAATTCCAAATAAAAGACATATTTATTCAATTAATGAAGGTAATACTTATTATTGGCCAGAACATATTCAAAAATTTATTGCTTCATTAAAAGATTTACAAGATGATGATAATAAACCTTATTCTGCAAGATATGTTGGTTCAATGGTTGCTGATGTTCATAGAACTATTCTTTATGGTGGTTTATTTGGTTATCCAGCTGATTCAAAATCTAAAAATGGTAAATTAAGAGTTTTATATGAATGTTTCCCAATGGCTATGTTATTAGAACAATGTGGTGGTTTAGCAATTAATGATAAAGGTGAAAGAATTTTAGATTTACACGTTAGTGAAATTCATCAAAGATCTGGTATTTGGTTAGGTTCAAAAGAAGAAATTGAAAAAGTTATTGCAACAATTCCAAAATAACTATCTAATGGTGTAATTAAGAAAAGAGATATTACTACTATTAATAATGAGAATAATATAACCACTACTACAAATAATGATAAAAGTAAAGTTGATAAAAGACAAAGAATTGAAAATATTCTTTGTAATGATTAACTTTTTATTTATTTAAATTGTGATGACTATTTTTTTCCCTTTATTTTATGAAATAATGATTATTTATTTATTCTTTTTTACACCCATAAAAACCACTAAAATTTCTATTATATGACATAGGAAAAACATATTTCCCTTATTATACCTTTTTATTATTACTTTGTTAATAATTACTATTCAAGTTCATTTTTAAATTTATTCTTTCAGTTACATTAAAGTTGCAAAAAAAAATTCTTTTTTTATTATTATTTTTATAATTTATGCATTATAAGTATATATATATATTGATGATACTTTTTTATGTTATAATGACTTACATACTCTTATATATAATGATGATATTTATAATAGAAAGTAGTAGTAATATAAATAATGACAGAATTTTGTTGTGTCAATTTCCCCCAAATTAATGTCTGGGTGTTCTAGAAAATAAAAAAAATAAATAAAAATAATAAATGACACAACCTCTTTGCCTTTTAATTAAATATTTATACAAATAGTTACAAAACAAAAGATTTATAAGTAAAGATGAAGTTATTCAGTTTATTATCATTAACTACATTACTCTCACTAGTTATAGCTGGTAAGTTTTTTCTCCTCTCCTTTTACAATAGAAATTTAGAAATAAGTTTAAAGAGAATACTAACAAATTAAATTAAAATTAGATTCATATATTCTTGTATTTGAACAAGGTGAATTAACACCAACAAGGTAAGTCAATCTATTTACATCAGTGATAAATAAGAGATAAAATACTAACTGAAATTAATAATCATAGTTATATTAACAAAGTTAAAGAAAAAATCACATCAATTGGAGGAGAAATTACATATGATTATTCAACAGTTTTAACAGGATTTTCATTTAATTTACCAAATGGTTATAATATTGAAAATATTAAATCAATGAATGTTGCAAATGGTAATAAATATCCATTTTTTATTGAAAAAGATTCAACAGTTAGAATTAATGATGGGAATTAATTGGGTTATTTTATGAATTTTTTTTAATGAATTAAGGGTATAAGATTTTAATGAAGTGTTTTATATAATATAATTTTACAAATATATGGTGTATGGATATTAAATTATTATTTTTATTAGAAATGTAGAATGCTAATCTCTTTCAAGATTAATATTATTACCAAATTTAGTATATAAATCATTTTTTAAAGATTTTAAATCATTATCTAAATCATCAATATTTATTTCTAAATCATTAATTTTTGAATTAATTGTTTCATTATCAATTTCTAATCTTTGTAAAACTTTTGATAATTTTAATTTTATAAAAGTATTTGAAGTAATTTTATAATTAATTAATTGTTCTTCATCTTCGTCATCATCATTCATTTCTAATAATTCTAATTCCATTAATAAATCATCCAAATAATCTTTTTCCTTTTTATAATTATTTAATTCTATAGTTAAATTATCTTTTCTTTGAATTAATTTTGAGAAACTATTAATCTTTTTTTGATCATTAAAAGTTACTTGAATTTGATTATTTTGACCTTCAGGTAGCTATAGTAGGAGGTGTTAGTGATTGGAAATATTTAGTGATATTTAGTGAAAGAGTTGATATATTAATTAAATAAAAGACATACTAGTTCCATTGTGATATGTGTTATATGTATTAGTATTAGTTGCAGTGTTGCAGTAGTAGTTGTAGTTGATCTCCAAAATGTTGTTGAAAGAAAAAAAAAGTTGGCTGTTAATGACACAATAAATATCTGCCAAATAAAATAAAATCACGTGATAGAAATAAAATAAAATAAAATCACATGACATTCACGTGACACAATTTAAGCCCTAAATTCTTCTTTTCTTTTTATTCCCCATTTCCCTACAAAAAAAATCTATCTCGGATTTCAAAATTTTAAAGACCGAAAGACCAAAATTTAAAGAAAAATAGAATTATCAACAACAACTAGAAAATAATAAACAAAACAATATGTTTTCTAGGAATTGGAATGACTGATAGATTGTGGAATTAACAGGCCCAAGACCACAAGGGCGGTATCTTCAATTCCTGGGGTAAAAAGGGCTACATTTCCCATCATAGAGAGTCCATTGGTGAAGCAGTTGAAGCTGTTGATGTTGGTGAAGTTGGTGTTTAAGTTAAAATATATTGAGATCGTAAATTATTTTTAAACAACAACAAAAATTAAAAAAAAATGTTTAAAAAACAGATCTCATTATTTTGTGTTAAATTAAAGATTTTGTCTAAAAAGATAGATTAATGTTTGTTAATTGAAATTTTGTTAAGATAACCAAATCACAAATATCTAATAGATTAGTAGTAGATATCTAGATAGTAGTAGAGTAGTAGATTGTGGAGAGAGTAGAGGCAATGAAACCAACAATTTCACGGTTTAAAGCTCTTTTAAAAGAAACCTTCAACAACTAAAACCTTTTCAAGTTTCAAAAACAACAATTTTTTTGTGTGAAGGTTTTTTTTTTGTTGTATAAATTTTTTTTTTATATGAGATTTGAATAAAATATAAACAACAAATGATGAAAAGAGTTAAGCGAGTAATTCGTTGTTTAAAAATTTGTTAGTAGAAATTTGAAAAAAACTTCTCTATTCTTTCAAATTCTTTGTCGGAGAGAGCTAATTCTTGTATTTCAAAAACTTCAAAAACCTTTCAAAAATTCTTTAGGATTGTTTAGACCTTAATGATTAGGTTGTTTTCCCATTTGTTTCCATCGTTGACTCGTTGACTCTGTTCTGTTCTTCTCTTGTTGATGTTGATAGTTGATACGTTGAAGTCGTTGATGTAAACTATTCTCAATTTCTGTATAGTAATTAAATTTATGGAGAATTTTTTTTAATGGTAATTTTCAAATTTTTCTGGAAATTGACATATAAATTATGAATAATGAAGAAAAAATTTGATGAAAATGATAAAAAGTGAAATTATCTTTGGCGTTTGGTGTTTGGTGTAAATGAACATATGAACGTTTTGTTTCTCAATCACCAAGACATGTGAAAACTAAATGAATTCTATATTGTAGTATTGTAGTAATTGAATAGTAACTGAAATAGTAAATTTGATTTTTAAAATTTGAAATTGTAAAACTTAATATTTGTAAAATTTGAAATTGAAAACTGAATTGTAATGATATATATATGAAAACTGAATAATTGAATTTTAAATGAAAGAAGGTAATTGAAGTAATAATGTAATGAAGTAAATGAAAACTACAAATTGGAAACCCAATGATTAAAACAATAACACAATTAAAGATATAGTATTAAAATTTATAAAAAAGATCAAAAAAAAAATACTCATAAAAATAGTAACATAATTAAATAAAATGAATGTAAAATAGTTTGGAAATGAAAATAACTTTAGAACTTATCAAAAGTTTTAGTTATTTTATAAATTAAAGTGAATGTAATTGTATAAATATAATGCAAAAAAATGAATAACGAGCAGAAAATAGAAAAACAGTAGCAGCAAATAGCAAAATGACTTTTAAATTAAGGTCAAACTAAATTAATATTAGATGACATGCAAAGAGATGATTGTATGATATTTTAAATGATTTTTGATGGATCAAATAAAGTTCTTTCTTTAGTTTTTGTAAACATTGTAATACTTTCAGTTG
The DNA here is from genome assembly GCA_030563805.1 of Ruyongia namnaoensis. Lineage (NCBI taxonomy): Eukaryota > Fungi > Ascomycota > Saccharomycetes > Phaffomycetales > Wickerhamomycetaceae > Ruyongia > Ruyongia namnaoensis. The sequence continues at coordinate 628,665 of JAJMKA010000002.1, forward strand.
ATGAATCAGTTAAAGTTGTATCAGATCTCTTTTTAATTTGTTCTTGACCTTCAATAGAGAATTCAACAGGTTTTTCATTATTTATAGTTGAAGTAGAATGAGGTTTGTTTAAAGATGATAAAATACCAAAGTTGATTGGAGCAGCTAAAGCAACAGTGGTGTATAAGATAATATTTGATAATTGCATTGTAGTAGGGTATAAACTTTTAGTGTTTTGGTATTAAACTTTTTGTTATTAAAACTTTTGTAATTTGTTATTGATGAATAATAAGATGGAGAGAAGAAAAAGTAGGGGGGAAACAAAGATATTTATATTAAATTGAACACATATTAGAAAATAATAGAGTTGTTGATTTTTAAATTTTTTTTTCTAACGGTTTCACTTTTGAACAAAATTTGACATCTTCGCTTAATCAGATCTAAATACTAGGGTACAGTGCCATGCATATTCGCTTAGTAGATTTGGTCTTCTATGCAGCGATGTTTTAACGGTTTCTCAGATTTTGAATCAAATGGAAGGTTTTATAATTACTTCTTTGCTTTTGGAGGCCTTTGTATACCGACAGCTGCTTTTAAAGGGAGGAAAGGAAGTTCTGTTGATGATGGTGATGTCGTTGATTGTTAGTTGTTACGAACTGTGAAGGTGTTGGTAGAGAAAGTGAGTGTAAATTATAATTGTATTTAGTGGATCTCGCTAAGAACACTAACCCTAATACAATTGGAACAGTTTAACGAATATTCTCTCCTTTAACGAAAATATATTTAAAATCTCCTGCATCAAAACAAAAAAACTGAAAATTTAACGAGAATTTTTTTTTTTGGTAGCGAGATTTTTTTTTGTAGCGAGAAATGAGAATAATCTTAAATTTGACTTTAAATAGAGGAATAGCAGAATATTACTTTATGTGGTGCTGTTGATTGCTTTAATATAGAGTGGTTTTCTTTGTGTTTATTGTGTGTATCCTCGATTCCTCTCTTCTAGTGTTATCGTTGCCTTGATTAGCTGTAAACCGTTTTTGTATGGGTTTACTTTTTAACTCTTTGAACAGAAACCGTTGATAATTTTAAAACTTACTCTTTGAGGAAACGAAATTCAAATTTCAAAGTAAACCCTTTTGGCTTTTGTTATAGGTTATAGAAGAAGAGTAGCTAATAGCTATAGAAGATATAACAGAACGTCATAGCCAATTTACACCTTAAAATCACGGTTCCTCATCAATAATTTCGTGTCATCGTTCTTTAATTATAAATCTGTCAATTAGTACCACAAAAAAGGTCAACAACCACCAGTTCATTTAAAGGCTTTCAGGCCTCACGTCTCTATCATGAGCATCAACATTACTTCTGAAACCATCATGTGTAATAAGTAATAACTATTAACTCTTCTACTAGTAGTATTGCTCACGGTTTTGTGATCTCTCTTTCTTTCTTTCTAGATTCCTTCTCTGCTTAAAATTTTTTCATAGTGGAAAATTGGAAGAAAAATATTCTGCGTTCTTCTCTGTAAATTATTTAATAGAATATTCTTTTGTAGATCTATGTGTTTAATTAAGAAGTAGAGAGTGTTATTAGTTGTTATGATCGAAAGGTACGTTAAGGAAATAAGTCAAATATTATATCTAACTACTAACTAGTATTGGATTTGAGGTTGATAGTCTTGAAACTAATATTCATTACATTAAATTAGAATTATACAGATTTTTAACGGTTTTTATAAATTTTCAAAGGAGATTTTTAATTTGATTTCCTATTAAAGTAATTATCTTCAAATTATATCTATTAGTCGCGTCAATAGATTTGTTAGACAACTTAGACAGAGTACTTTTATCTATATATTACACCCATTATACCATGTACTTTAATCTCAAAGGTACTCTTTCAGACATTAATTAATTACATAACTTTAGATCTTTAATTTATGTATTCAATTTAGCGTTACCACTATAATTAAGTTTCATTATAGGTTTTATGTATTTAATTACTTACTTCTTTAATACTCTAATTCAATTCAAAGGTTCAATGTTGATTTAATTAAATTTTTGTCTAATCCTTCTTAAAACAACTATGGTAATAATTAGTTTAGATTCAATTCATGTATTTCATTTAATTAGAGTTTCATCTGAGATCTTAGACCTTTATAAGCAATATATTATAATTGAAATTTGAAATCTAATAATTAAATATTAGTGGTTGTATTTTAAAATTATATCAATTATTTCCAATATTTCGAATTCAATTATTAACAGTGAGATTATTATTCGCGCTATTGAAATTCTTATAATTAAAGATATGTACTTGTGTTGTTTTAGTGTTACAGTACTATTATAATCCATCTATTAATCCATGATCCATATCTTAAATTAATTGTAATTGAAGTAATTAAAGTAATTAAAGTATATGAATTTATTATATTAACTATGGTGTAGCCACAAGTCACATGACAATGTCGCCAAAATTACGTAATCAACTTTTTTTTTTTTTTTTTAATAAGAAAAAAATTTATAAACAAAGTACAATACTTTTAAAAACAATAATAAAAGACTGATTTAATTTTAATGAACTTAATATAGATGTGGCCACAGAAAGATGGATTAGGTCCTCTAATATCTTATGGGTTACAAGGTTCTAAACTTTATCTATCTCAATATGATGAATCACCTTTATTATCCCCAAAAATTAGCAATAATAATAATAACAATAACAATAAGAAAAAAACTAAAACAAAGAATGATTTTAGTGAATTTAATGATTATGATGATGATGATTATGATGATGATGATGATGATGAAGATTATAATAACTTTGAATACCATATAATAGAAAATTCTTTACAAACTATTTATCAACCTGATACTTCATCTGATACTACTACAACTAATAATCAAAATAAAGAAACTGATTTATTTAATGATTTATTTTTACCAAATCAAATTATTGAAAATGTTTCAAAAAATGATTTAACTTTTAATTCAAATTTAATTTATGATCCAAATTATTTAAATTTAATTAAAATTGGTATAATTAATTTTAATAATAGATTTACAAAAATTATTTGTTTCCCAATTAATAATAATAGAGATTTAAGTATAAATATTTTAAATTTTGATTCAAAATTAAAATTAGATTTAAATAAAAATAATTATCAAACAATAAATTCACCAAATTTAAAAAATTTATTTATAATTCCAATTAATTCAACAATTAAACAAATTGAAATTCCATTTAATAGATCATTTTTAAATAATAATGATGATTCTAAAACATTTACAAAATATATTTATATTAGAACTGAAATTTCTTTTATTAGATTAATAATTAATACAACAATAAATTCTTATTTAAAATTTGAATTATTATTTGAAAATGATTTAAAAATTTTTAATGAAGTTGTTAATTTTCAATATAATTCTTTTGATTCATCAAAAATTATTTTAATTGATAATTTTTCAAATTTTAAAATTATTGAAATAACAAGAGGTTCAATAGATACTGAAAATACAATTACTAAAATTATTATAAATTTTAATAATTTAAATAATCAAAATTTAACAGATTTATCAAAATTTAAAAAATGTGAATGGATTTCATTAAATTCTTTTATAATTTTATCAAGATCAAATTTAAAAAAAATTGAAATTGATTATAAAAATAAAAATTTAAAAATTATTAATTTAATTCAATCATCAATTAATTTAAAAAATAATTTAAGAGATTTTAAATTAATTAATTCAAATTTATCTTTATTATTAACTTCAAAAGAATTAATTTTTATTAATATTTCAAAAAATAAATTTAAAAGATGTTTAACTTTTAAACATTTTTTAAATTCAATTGATACTTCATTAAATTTAAGTTCAATAAATTTATCAAATAATAATATTAATTTATCAATTTTAATTTCTTCAAAATTAAATAATTCTTTATTCTTTTATCAATTTAAATTAGATCAAGAAAATAATTTTTTAATTTCATTAAATTTTAATCCAATTTTATTAAATATTAATAAATTTATTAATAATGCAGATGAAAATAATGATGAAGAATCACAAGTTAAAATAGTTAATTTAGAATTAATATCATTAAATAAAGAAATTGATCCAAATAAATCAAAAGATGATGGTTTAATTGAAAGTTATAAAAATTTTGCTTTATTTATTTTAACAAATGATTTTAAATTAAAAAAATTAATTTTATCAAATTGTCCAAAAAATTCTTTAATTGATTTAAATTCTTCAATAATTAATTCTTCAATTATTAAACCTTTAAAGAGAAAAAAAAAAAGATCTTCTTCATTTGTTGAATATATTAATTATATTAATTCTAAAAATATAGAAGATGATGATGATGAAGAAATTATTGAAAAAATAAAACAATCAAAATTATTAAATAAATTTGATTTAATTAAAAATATAACTGAAAATTTATTTAATTCATTATCAAAAAATATTAAAAATAATGATGAAACATTACAAGATAAAATTAATAAAATTCAATCATTTGCTGATCATTTAAATATTTTAAATCAAAAAGATAATTCACCATCATCATTATATGAAATTTGTTTAAAAAATTCAAGATTAAGATCAAGAAACAACAATAAAAAAAATAAAAAATTAATTAATGATGATGATGAAGAAATAATTCCAAAATTAAATGATTTTATTTTAATGGATCAAATGTTAATTGATCTTTATCAATATTCAATTTCAAATGAAATTTATTTAAATAATGATTTTACTTCATTAATTAATCAAATTTTTAATTTAAAAATTTCTTTACAAGATAATGATTCAAAAATTAATTCATTTGAAAAATTAAAAAAATGTTTAAAATTTGATAATAGTGAAGAAATTGATAATTCTGTTATAATGGAATTAGGTTTATCTTTAAGTTTAATAATTGATGATGAATATCTTTCAAATAATCTAGAATTAATTAAAGAATCTTCAACTTTAAATCCAAATCATTCTTCTTTAATGAAAAAAATTATTCATGATTGGGATAATGAAGATGAATTTTTAAATTATTTTGATGATCCAAATTTAAATCATTCAACTCAAAATCAAGATCAAAATTCAAATTCAAATTCAAGATTTAATAATATTAATAATAGATTACGTCAATCTCAAGTTAGATCAAATCCAATAGTTAGAATTAATACTACTCAACAACCTTCTCAATCTCAATCACAATCAATTTTTCAACCTCAATCACAATCTCAACAACATTCAAATTTACTTTCACAAAAATATGCAAGATCTCAACCAATTACTTCAAATTCATCAACTTCAACAAAGAGATTTGCATCACAATTTCAAAGTCAATCACATTCTCATTCTCATTCGCATTCACAGACTCAATCTCAAACTCAATCATCACAGCATAAAAAGAAGAAAAAGAGAATCCAAGGTTTTGGTTAATTACTCTTCTTTTCTGTCCATAATATTTAATATGTTTACTTTTTTTTTTGATCTTTTTTAAAAAGAGGAATTACATTCTATAAACTGATATGAACATAGTTTATTTGTTCTTATGTTTTTTTTCTGTTATAATAATTGTTATTTATTATTATTTACAAAAATTGTTTTATAATTTAATATTAATATCATTATTATTTAAAAAAAGGAATCATATATTTTTTATATTGGCAATCGTAAAAATCATGTTTAATATAATGGAAAAAGTTTACATTAAATCTGAAACTTGATCAATTAATTTTTCAGTTATACCTTCAAATTCATGTTTAAATTCATCAAGAATTTTATGTTTAATATCATTATTTTCTTCTTCAACAATTTGTTTAGAATTAAAATTTAATTTCCCCTTCTTAACCATACTTGTTAATAATTCATAAATAACTTGAGCACCTGCTAATGATGTAACTTCTTGAACATCATATGAAGGACTAACTTCAACAACATCACCACCAACTAAATTTAAATCTTCAATTTTTCTTAAAATTCTAATTAATTCTCTTGTTAAAAATCCACCAGCTTCTGGGGTACCTGTACCTGGAGCTAAACCTGGATCAATACAATCAATATCAACACTAATGTATACTGGACGATCTTTTGGAACTCTTTCTAAAATTAAATCAACAATACCTTGAACACCAATATCCATAACTGCATCAGCTTCAATTCTTAAAAATCCTTGATCATCATCATCATCATAATCTGCTGTACTTGTTAATCTTGTTCTTAACCCAACATGAACATTTGTATCATTTGAAATTAAACCTTCTTCATGAGCCATCCAAATCATTGAACCATGAGTAAATTGACTTTGTTCAGAATTCCAAAATGATGGATATTTATCAGGTTTCCAAGTATCTAAATGAGCATCAAAATGTATTAAAGTAACTGGACCATATTTCTTTTTTAAACCTCTTAAAGCAGGTAAAATAATTGAATGATCACCACCAAGCATTAATAATCTTGGAATATTATCACCATCTGGTGTAGTATGATTTAATAAAGTTTCATAACCTTGAGTCATTTGTCTAACAGCAATTGCATTATCCATTGGAGTAATTGGAACATCACCACAATCAATAACTTTAGCCCAATCGTTATATGGATTAATACCAGCTCTATGGTTATAAGCTCTACTTGATGATTGACGTTGTGAAGCACCTCTAATAGCTCTTGGACCAAATCTTGCACCTGGTCTATAAGTTGTAGCAGTATCAAATGGGAAACCAATAATAGCAATATCATAATCTTCTTCTGGTTCAACAAGACATTGTTTGAATGGAAGATGAGCAAATGAATTAACACCAACAAATGGGAAACTTTCACCCCATAATTCATCTAATGTAGGTTCTTTAACTGAATTATCAGAGAAATAATGACTACCATGATTTTGAATAGCTTCAACTGATATTAAAGAAGTAGCAATTGATAGTAGAGCTGTAATACTTAGTTTCATAATTTTGGATCTGTGGAAATAAATATAAAGGGGGAATACCTCGAGGAAAAGTATGTAGTAACAGAATAAAGCAAAGTAAAATAAAGGGAGATGAGATGGACTTTATAGAAAAAAATAATATCTTCGCTATTCAACAATCGCAGGAAATTGTTACCGGATTAGGAAGGTGTTAAGTATGTATATTCCGAGCTCAAAAAGGTTATATAAATTGACACAATTAAATTAAATTATAGAATATGGGATAGGATGGGGTTCTTGTTGTGATGCTATTGATGGTATTTGTGATCTTAGAACCATTCAGAAAACTTCATTGCTGTTGCTCCTTAAAACGGATATGATAAACTTATCTAATCCTGTCCACCTATTACTCATAGTTAAGACAAGACAAGTTGAATAAAATATAAATGTGAAAATGACATATGAAGAAATTACTATTGAATAAATGCAATAAGCGACAATTGTTATCATCTTCAACACGCTATCATTCATAGCACAATATTGTATAAATGTATTATTATATTCATATTTGAAGACTTGATAAAATTTGAATAAAAGTGTATTTGTATCATAATTTGAATTTACATAAAATTCTATTATATCATTTGAAATATCTGCTGTAAATGTAGATGCTGATAATAAACCTTTAATAACTCTTAATAACAATATTGGGAAAAGACCTAATGCTATTATATCTGATAAAGCTCTGCAAATGGACATGATTCTATTTCTTCTATTAACATTACCACGTAAATTATTTAAAGTATTGATATTGATATTACCATTATTGTTATTGTTGTTGTGTTGTTGTAAATTCAACAGTAATTGTTGTTGAATATTAGGGTCTTGAATTAAACGAGGACGAAACAAATCATCAGTTGCTCTCAGTATATCATTAGTCAGACTTTCAATTAAAGGATCTAATTGAACTTGGTAATCTCCACCTGTTTGTGGATCATAAATACGAACAGTTTCGACTTCATGGTCGTCATCATCATTAACTTCTAATTCTAATTCTTCTTCACTGTCTGTATTATCAGTTGCAATATCTTCCTCAACTCCATTATTTGTAACTGTTTCATCCGTTATACTATCACTAATACTGTTGTTATCGTCTTCATTCTGTAGATTCATGGGCAGCATGTTCTCTCTGTGATACCATACAAATCTGAAAGCCATGTTGTTATATATAGTTGTTGTTGTTGTTCTATAGTGTTGTTGTTGTTGTTGTTGTCTCCTGAACTCCAAAAATAAAATTAGAAAAACAAAATATATATTAAATCCGAATTAACTCCATCACTAACCCACTAAAACCGACTAACTCCGTAAGCGACCAAAAATTTCCTCTTTTGGAATTTGTAAGCTGAGGGTTTTGATAAGAGAGAAATTAGAAAATAGAAAATAATGAAATCAACATCTTTACAAAGTTTGAGCTAACTGGTTTTGATTTTTCTCTTCTTTTGCTCTCTCTGTGGCTTGATCATCATGTCCAACAAGATATATCAATACCAATCAAATATCTATGAGAATGTCATCTTTAAACTAGAGTTAGGTGAAAAGAAAAATAATGGTGAACAATCAGATTTAAATGGAGATTCTAATTATATAAATGGTCAACTAGTTAACACATCAAACAATAATTTAAGACGTCCAAAGGCACAAAGATCAAAAGGTGGGTGCTTCAACTGTAGAAAGAGAAAGAAGAAGTGTGATGAAGTTCATCCATCTTGTAAATCATGTTCACAAAGATGTATTGAATGTATTTGGCCATCAAAAGAAGTTCCAACTCTTCCAAAAGATTATAAAATTCCAAAACCAGATGAAAAACTATTGAAAGTAAAGAGATCAGGTAACTTTATTGAGTTTGGTTTTAATAAAGCAGTTGGTAAAATTGGTATGATTAGTAAATCTAAAATAGATATTGATCCTTCAACCATAATAACTGCATCATCATCATCCCTTTTATCAGCCTTACCAAAATTGACACATGACATCAACAATAACAATAACAATAACAATAACAATAACAATAATAATGACTTTAATAATGACTTCAATAATGACCAATTTAACATACCAAGTACTTCAAATAATGATACTTTTGATAATGAAATTCAAAATAATATTAATTTTAGTCCAAATAATACAGATTTTAATCTTACATTTAATAAAGGTTCAATAACAAATTCACCATTTAATAAAATAGATACTCCAAAACTTGAACAAAATGAATATGATATGGATGTCTTTAAGATTTCACAAACAATATTAAAAGATCTTCAAGGTTTAAGAGAATTAAATGATATTGAAAATGGTGTTAATAATTATGATGAAGTAGATTCATTTGATGAAGAAGAAGAACTCTTAAAAAATACTCAAAAAAATAATGATTTTAATAACAATAATGATCTAGATATAAATATTGATATTGATTCAGAATTTGACATTTTATTAAATAAAAATCAAAATCAAACATACAATAATACTTATTCAGATCCGCATATAACAGAAATTGGTGAATATGAAGAATATGAATCATTAGATGATGATGTTAATTATTCCCCAGCTACTGGTTTAAATCAAAGATCAAGAATTTTACCAAAGATAAATAGTGATGAAAGATATATTATGATTGCTGTTTCATGTTTTATTAAAAATGTTAGTGTTCAACATACACACCCTTCATTAACAACTACTGCTAATTTTGTTCCTTTCCTATTTGATAATGAAATAATGAGAAATGTTATGGCAACTTGTGGTTGTTGTTATTTAATGAATGATAGTAATCCAGAAATGAGACAAACTAGTGTTACAAAATATAAAAAGACTTCAGAAATGTTAAAATCTTATATTAGATCAAAAGGTGAATTAGTAATGTATCAAGATAATTGGATTAGTGCTTGTTTTCAATTATTACATATAGTTTCTAAATTACTTAGTGATAATGGAACTGATTTTGCATCAAATTTAAGATATACTTATGAAATTGTTAAGAGAAAATGTGCTAACCGTAATGAAGGTTATATTCATCATAATGAAGATGAAGATGATGAAGATGAAGAATTAGAAGAAGCTGCTGTATACAATGATTATATTGACACAAGTATGAATGAAGAAAAAGCTATCTTTATGGAAATTGAAAGTGTTAGTGAGAGAAGTGAAAGTGATACTTCTAGTACTATATCAAGTATCTCAAGTGCTTCAAGAACTCGTAAACATCAATTAGAACATGAAAATCCATATTTCTTCAATCAAAATTTTAATAGACTTATTGTTGATAGTTTTGTTTATCATTATTCAGTTTCAATATTAACTACAAAAGATTTCTCACAATTAATTAATCCATATGTCTTGTTTAAAGATTTGAATAATAATTTAAGAACTCCATTATATCAATGTGAAGTTAGATGGATGAATAATCCAATCTTGGGTGCATCATTAGAAACTTTAGAATACGTTGCTAAAGCATCATATTTATGCAGATTAATGACAGCTGATTCAACAGAAGAAGGTAGAAAACATATTAGAACAAAAGCAAAAGAATTATATGAAGAAATTGATTCAGTTTATGTTAGTGGTGAAGATGAAATTCCATTAGATTTAAGAATTAATTATCCTTCAAAATATGCATATTTAAGAGATAGTATTGCTGTTGGTACAATTACAAAAATTGCATGTAAAATTTTATTAAGAAAGATTTTAATAATGGAAATTACAGAAGAAGATTTCTTAATTCAACAATCATTAAGTCGTGCTCTTGAAATTCTACCAAGAATACGTGGAACTACTGTTCAAACTATTTCCACATGGCAAATGTTAATTTGTGGTATTTGTTGTATCCATAATTATCAAAGAGATGTTATTATTAATCATTGTGAAAGTATAGCAAATGTTAATAACGGTTATAATTATATCAATACAGTGAAGAATGCTTTATATATATCATGGGATATTAATCTTCACAATTCAGGTGTTGATTACAATAGAGGTCTAGATGTCCTATTTGATAGACGTGTATTAGATACTATTATTATTTAAAGGCGGGGGTATCATTTCAGGAACAGGTCAAGTCGAGGTTTATCGTTCATATGCACTCATTTATTGAACCAATAATTTAGTTCTGGAATAGTATTTATCTTAGAGTGAGTAGATATTATATTATAAACTTCAAATTTTTGTGTATAGGATGAGTAAAATCCATATTTTTTATTTATTTATTAAAAATTTATCTTGTAAATTACATTCAACTCTCCCAAGTCCTACATCATCAACATTTAAAAATATAGAGAAAAGTATACCACAAACTAGATCACTATATAATTTTGTGTACACCTCAAGTTCCTAAACTGGAAGAGCCACCGAAGCATTTATTAGTTACACAAAAACAAAATATTAAAAAATTAAAAAATTAAAAACTACAAAGGAAGAAGTTTTATAAATTTTATTAAAATATGCATTCATTAAATTTTAGTGTTCATTATATATAAGGTGAATTAAATTAATTATTAGGAGAAAGTAAAAGTAAAAGCAAAAAAACAAATTAAAAACAGAAAGAAAAAACAAATTATGCAGTAATAGTGGCAGACATTAATGATTCATATTTAGAAGCATCAATGACACCAGATGAGTAAAGTTCATTGATACCTGAAGTTCTAGCTGAATTGGCCCAAGTAGCATCCATGGTTGGAGCAGTAGTAATAGTTGAAACAGTGTTAGAATAAC
>JAJMKA010000003.1:0-341773 GCA_030563805.1 Ruyongia namnaoensis
AAAAAAAAAAAAAAAAAAAAATCAGATAAATTGGTTCGAACACGCCTCAGGGTAAATTTCTACGATTTTTTGGCATTAAAACCACCAATTATTTACTATTTATTCATCTATATCTTTAAGTTTTCAGTTCTTTGTTGTATAAACTCTTCATTTGACTCTATTGTATCGATTTTTTCTTGTGATATTGGTTCAATTTCTTTACCTGGATTAACCTCTACTGAATCATTGGTTACTTTAATATTTATATCTTCTTCATCATTTAATGGTTCAACATCAAATTTCTTTAATAAATAAGTTTCAATTAATTCCTTACCATTGTTTTCAGCTTCATAGATAGAATCATGATCAAATTTATTCTTTATAAATGCATCAGCATCATATTCTTCACATAATAATTCAACAATTTCTAAATGACCATTTAAAGAAGCCCAATGTAATGGAGTATTACCTTCAGTATTTTGAGCATTAACTAATTTCTTAGCTTCTTCTTTAGGTAATAATTCTAATAAATATTTAACTGTATCAAAATAACCATTTGCTGCAGCTGCATGAATAACATTCATATCATTTGATGAATCTTTTATCTGTAGTAATAATTCAACTGGATACTCTTCAAAGATTTCTTTTAAGGCTTCAAGATCACCATATCTGGCATCTTCAACGACAATATCGTATTCTTCTTGGGTCATAGTTAGTGAGCTCATCTTTGACTGTGTTATATATGTATGGTTTTATTAGGTAGGTATTCTTTAAATTAAAAGGTTAATAAATTTTTTGCTATATAATTTTTTTTTTTTTTTTACACTAGAAAATTTTCATTTTTTTGAGATGAGCTCAGAAATCAGATCAAATATATAAGAAGAAATTAATTTAAAAACAGTTTTTAATAGTGATATAACTATTATTTGAGTTTGTATAGTTTAGTATGGGTTTATTGAGATGATATTATTGGCTAGATTTAGTTAAATTGGTCTGTAATACCATAAAAACTTGGGTTTTATGCTTGTGTATTTGAAGGGTAATAGACCAATGGCGGTTAGACGTATAATACTACAAGTAATTAGATATAAAATGATCTTATGCTGTATATCTATTTAAATAATTTAACTAAATCAAATTCACCATTTGAATCTTTAACACTAACACCATCTTCAGTAACAATACCATCAATTAATTCATGTGGAGTAACATCAAATGAAGGATTCCAAACATCAATACCTGGAGCAGCAACACCAACTTTAGCATTGATTGGATTACCTTCTTCATCTTTAATAACTTCATTTGTCTTTGGATCAATAGCACCACCGCTTACATATTTTAATTCTAATGGAGGTCTTTGTTCAACAATGATTGAATCACCATGATCAATTTTTAAATCAATTGTTGTCTTTGGAGCAACAACTAAAAATTTAATACCAAATTGTTTACAAATCAAAGCTAATTGATAAGTACCTATTTTATTAGCTGTATCACCATTTTTAACAATTCTATCAGCACCAACAACACATGCTTTAATTGGTGCATTTTGAGAATCTTTATTTAAAGTTGAAATTAAATAAGTAACCATTGAATCAGTAATTAAAGTTGAAGGAATATTTTCATAAACTAATTCATAAGCAGTTAATCTTGCACCTTGATTATAAGGTCTTGTCTCTAAAGGATAAGCACGAGATAATTTAATAGTTGAATCATCTAATTTTGATTTTTTTAATGGTGGTTCTTCATTTTGTGACAATTCTTTTGAATGAGACCATAAAGATCTAATAACACCTAAAGCAGTACCATACCCACTTGTAGCTAAAGAACCAGTATTACAAATAGTTAATATACTAAATTCACCTTTAAAACCTTCATTTTTTAAATTTTTTAAAATCCAATCTTTACCATTTTCACCTAATTTAAAATTATTTTTAAAATCATCATCCATTAAATTAATACCAAATTTATAAATTTTTGAATATAAATCATTAAAATTTGTTGAATTAAAAGGAATTATAATATCATTTATAATTTCATTAATTGCATTTGATAAATTAACAGCAGTTGGTCTTGAAGTTATTAAATATTTTAATCTTTCAATTAATTGATTTTTAAAATTATTAAAATCATTAAAATCATAAAATGATTGATTATTTTTAAAAGAATCATTATTTAAATATATTTTTAATTCCATTATAACACTTAAAGCACCAATAATTGCAATTGCTGGTGCACCTCTAATTTGCATCTTTTTAATTACACTATAAGCATCAGAAATTGTATTAACAGGGATATATTTTGTTGTATAAGGTAATAATAATTGATCTAAGATGGAAAGAGTTAATTTCTCTCTATCAAATCTGATAGCTTCTAGAGTAGCCATGATTTATTCTAGTTCTTTGAATGTTGATGTTGACTTAATGAATCATGATTTTGAAGTTTGGAAATTTTTTTAATTTTTTTTTTTCAATTTTCAAAATCAGAGCTCTTAACTAAGAGAAACACATGGTACAATTAGTTGTTTAGTTGTTGATTAGAGTGAAGTGTTGTATTAGATTGATGATATGGATAACGGCAAGTATATAAATATAATTTTGTAAACTTGTGGAGTGATAGTTTGAGGTGTACTATCAGATTTGATCAAAAAGGTTATGAAGGCTAGTTAAAAGTTGAAGATAGTTTTTATACTTTAGTGAACAATACTAGAGATGATGTAGTGAATTAGATACCACTTTGTACCTTTATCAAACAACTACAACCAATACAACCTGATTTTACTACTGACATGTGTTTGTGGGATAAGATATATGATATTTTGATATTTTCATGATAGTTATATATCATTGGTGTTTAGCTACATTTTTCATAGTTTGTGGAGAATGCCTGTTAACATTAAAATTATATAAAGCGTAGTGTTAACAGATAGAGAAACAGTTATAGACTATTAGCAGTAAGAGATAAACCCAATAAGGAGAATCTAAGAGCCAAATAGTGAAGCCTGTAGCCTGTATAAGCAGCTTTAATTGAAATTTGTTTGTGTCCCACGGTACTATAATCAATTATCCCACATTAAAATAATTGTGTCTAAATACTCCTACCATCTCCAGGATTACAATATTACAATTCCAATAGGCTGTACTGACTTGAATTCCAGTAGTTAAGTACTTGAAATAGTGAAAATATCAACTAAAAACTTCATAGAAAGGAAGGAACGTTAGGAATAAACTCCTATTTCTAAATAGTTAGACAATTAATATGATGACTCTTTAAAGTAAACCAACACTTACATCAAACAATTGCCAACCGTTTTGTTAATTCTGTCACTATTTGAGATTTGAAGTTTTTTTCAACAATCAGTAGCAAAATTTAAGCGAGACGATGATTATTTTAATGATGTATTTGATATTGTCATAGGTTTAAGTCATAGGTTTAAGTCATAGGTTTAGATTGTGACGTTACTTGATTCAACCGAATAACACCAATCAAACTGCAAACACCAAAGAGAGTAACATGACAACCAACAATCCCTATTGACGTCCCACTATTCAAAACCAACAAAAACTATTGAACTAAAAAATCTAAAAAGACACCTCAAAAAATAGATGTTGGTGTCCAGATGTGTTACGGTTTAGATGCAACAACTAGTATGTCATCGTTGACTTCATAATAAAAATTTTTGTTGAGTAGTACATTTTTTGTTTATATCTTGTTTGAATTTTTAATAAATTTTTAGATGACTACTTTATATACTTTTAAATTTTACCCACACATTTTCCTCTATTTTCATTTTAATATATAAAGACAAGTAGTTCTTCTTTTATTATTAAAAACTAAAATTTTAATCTTTTTATTTATGTTAATTGATAAACTATCTAAAAGATTATCATTAAATTTAAATATCATTAATTATTCTTGTCTAAATAAAGAATTGTCTTCATCTTTATATTTAAAAAAATTTAATATTCATCATAAATATTTCTCAAATATTAATAATTTTACTCTAAATCATTATTCATCATCAAATAGCAACAGCAAAATGATTTCAACAATTTCTACTCAATCACCAAAATTAAATGAACCTTCAACTAATACAAATATAGAGATCGATTCTCATTCACATAGCCATGACCATGATCATCATCATCATTTCCATCATCATGAAGAATATTCTGAAAATGAACATATTCCAACACTTTTAGATAAATATCCTTATAATTTATTTACATTAACAAAAGATTCAACTTTAAAAGATTTTTTAAGAGAAAATCAATCATTTATTAATAAATGTAATCCAGATATTTTAGAATCAAATGGTAAAGGTCAATCACCTCATACACTTTTAATTACTTGTTGTGATTCAAGATATTCTTCATCAATTTTTAATGTTCAACCTGGTGAAATTTTTCATTATCAAAATGTTGCAAATATTGTTAATTCAAATGATAATTCAATGGTTGCAACTTTAGAATTTGCAATTAATGTTTTAAAAGTTCATAAAGTTATTTTATGTGGTCATACAGATTGTGGTGGTATTTGGAATTCTTTATCATTTAAACAATTATCTGATGAAAATAAACATTTATCAAATCATTTAAAACAAATTGATTTAGTTAGAGATGATTATTTAAATGATTTAAATAAAATTAATGATTTAAATCAAAGATGTAAAAAATTATCAGAATTAAATATTTTAGCTCAATTAAATAATATGAAAAATATTCAATGTGTTAAAGAAAGAATTATTGATGGTGAAATTGAAGTTTGGGGTTTATTATATAACGTTGATTCAGGTAAAGTTGATGTTTTAGAATCATAGGTTATAACTTCTCAATTCTTAAATAATGTTTCTTTAATGACTTTTCTTTTGCATTTCTTCTTGTTTTAGTTTATATCCTCACTATTTTTTTTTTTTTTGGCTTTTTTCTTTTCTTTTCAAGCTATTATTTATATCAACCTGAAATCTAAATTCATGTGTATAGAAAGAGATTTCAAATAAATTATATAGACAATATATTTATCATCCATTTATTGAAAATTTAAATCGTAGATAAATTCACCAGATTTACTTGTTAACAAAATCTGACGCGTAGAAATTAGAAAAAAAAAATATAGAATTAAAAACTTGAAAAGTTTCCTAAGATTTAGAACAATTAAACTGTATTAAAATGACTGCTGTTAATCAAGGAAGTAAACACATTGATAAGATACTGTTCAATGATTGGATATCGTACTATGTTTTTGATTCAGATTGTTATTATGAAGATGGTATGACAAGTGATAATGATGGATATCCAGAGGATAAAGCAGAAGAATATTCTTATAAGAGAACAAAATTGATTAAAGTATTAAAATTCTTTAAATATGATGAACAATCGTTATACTGTTCAGTTTGTGATTGTAATAATTCAATTTTAGCAATGTTAACTTATGATTGTATTACAAAATTTGAAAGATTAGAGAGAGGTAGAATAACTCAATTAATAATTAATAGACTTTGTATTTTAAAGAAATTTAGATTTAAATTTATAAAATTAGAGAAACTTCAACATCTTAATTTAAATATATTGAATATTGATAAATCATTAGATGAACCATCAATACCAGTTTTAATAATTGATGAATTAGAGATATTTGATGCTGATGATACAAAAGTTACAATGGATTTATGTTCAATATATCATGATTTGTACTATTCAATGCACATCAAAGGCATAAAAGAGACACTAGTGGAAAACAAAAGAGAGATGTACCAGATGAGTAATGCTACTCTCTATTCCAGTGACGACCAGTATACAAACTCTGAACTAGAAGATTATGGTTGGTGAAAGGTCATTTGGTCGGAAATTTGTGGTGTTCGGATTTATAAAAAAATAAAAAAAAAAAATAAATCTTCCACCCCTAAAAAATAATAAATAGAGATTACTTTCTTTCTTTCTTAATTTTATTATATTTTTGCCTTCATTAACAATTAACAATACTCAATAGTAGGTTACTGCTTATTTATTGGAAGAGAGTCATCACATTCATTCACTCTTTTTGTTCTATCTACACCTTTCAAATCTTTTGGTCAAAGCAAACAACCAACTTTACAGCAACATGTCTGATCCAAATCAAGAACAACAATCTCAAGATGATTATGAACAAAAACAACAAATACAACATATCATATCGACTTTAGAACAATATTTACCAAAACCTCCATTAAGAAATTTACCTCTTGATATGGATTTAAAATCTTCATCACCAAATAACAATATAAATAATAATTTAAATTTAGGTAATAACAATAATATAAATAAAGATTTACAACAAAATCAAGATTCAACAACGGCGTCAATGGCTAATTCAAAGAGAAGTAGAAGATCTAAATTTACAAAGGAACAAGATGATATGATTGTTGATTTAAAAAAGAAGGGGAAATCTTGGGGTGAAATTGCAAGATTAACAGGTGTTAATAAAGATACAACTGCAAGAAATAGATATCAAGTCTTAATTGGTCAACAAGGTTTAGCTTCAACTGTTTGGGGTTATGAAGATTCAAAATCTTTACAAGGTTTATTAGATGAAGGTGAAGCAGAAAAATGGAAATTTATTGCAAGAGAAATGTATAAATTAACTGGTCGTCAATTTACTGATATTCAATGTTGTGAAATGATTAGAGAATTATTTTTTGAAAATCCAACAGAATTTGGTATTGATGAAAAAACTTTAGAAGAAATTATTCAACAAAGTGGTAATAATGTTAAAAGTGAATAACTTTTTTAGTTTACAAATAATTTTTCATTTACTATTATTTATTTCCTCTTATAAAAAAATTATGATAGTTCAAAAAATATTAATTCATTTATTTAAATACTAATTATTGTTTTTGTTCTTTTTTTTAAGTTTAAGTTATAAGAAATTAAAGTTCAATTCAATTCTTATTTCTTGTTTTCCATTCTCTTTAATTTATGTCCTTTTCAGTTTTTGTTTTTAGTTTTACTCTTTTACAGTTCTTTTTTATATTTCAACCTTTTTTAATTCTTTCTTGTGATACATATATGATAAATAATATTTAATTTTACTTCATTTCCTCCAATTTGTTTTATACAAATTATATTTTCAATTGTAACCAATAGCGCTAGCGCCACCATCGAAATGGTTTTAGTAAACTACTATTGAATCTATGTTGTCGAGTTGTCGACGTTTGACTAGTATAAATTTTTCACAGTTAATTTACTCATCAAATTATTAATTATTATTTAAGCGCATCAAACCAAAACAAATACATATTAGTGACCTTTTAGAAACATTAATACTACAAGATTGAATCTTTTTGAAATAAACAACTTTTCATTTATATTATTAAAGACATTAGAATAAAATAAGATATTGATAAAAATTTATAATAAATCAAAAAATTTAAGCTTGGACTGATGATAAGATATCAGAATCACCAGCATCAATAATGGATAAGACACCAACTCTGAATAATTTACCACAAGCAGTACCTAATTCATTGTTACCACCTTGGAAATAGTGGACAGTGGTTTTTGATAACATAGCGTAATATTCTAATTCTGATTTTCTTAAAACTGGAGTATTAGCAGCAATGATAACTAATTTAGCCTTACCTTGACGTAATGACTTAACGACTGATTTGTAACCTAAGGTATATTTACCTGATTTGATAACTAAAGCTAACTTTGAGTTAATGTTTTCTTGGTTGTTTTTTGGGGCCTGTATATAAATTATGTTAGTAAATCAAAGTCCCAAAAGATTTCTATATAAAAGCAATATATAAAGAGATTGATTTGTTTGATGATTACTTTTCAATTTCCTTCTCTTCATTAGGAAAGTTGTACTTAAGTTAAGTATTTAAAGTAATTCAAATAAAATTTTTGTCATTTCAAAGTTTTTGAAAAACCTCCATGATGGTTATTAAAGAATTAACAAAAACACCAACACTATAACAGTTCAACAGAAAACATATCATCAACATCCTAAAGATCAATCTCATATTGTATAAATTCAAAAGATACTGACCATCTCTGCGTAATTTAGTAGTTTATGTATGTAACACTCCGGTCTATACTGATGAAGAAGAAATCAAATTAGTTGAAGGAAAATTTTTCAGTAAATTTTTTTTTTATTTGTTGAGTTGAAAAGAAAATAGAGGAAGCCCTAAACATTCACGTGATTGCAAGATATTATTTTTAGGGCTTTTCTGTATTTTGTTGGTTTTCAGCAGTCCCAAAGAAATGTCCAGGTGTGCTTCTGCGGTTCGGGACACACTCGCTGCCCATATTAATTTTTGTATGTAGTGAGGTGCGGCCCGAACCAAAAAACCTTCGAAACCGACTCAAAAAAACATAAAAATTACAAGCTTCTTACATTAGTTATTTTGTCAATACATCTCAGATAACACAACAACAAAGGTATGTTTGAACTAGCATATAGAGTATCATAAGTGACATGATTAGGATGGAAATGAACATGGGAATCATTATAATTAGATCGTGGTTAGTTGCATATATCACAATACCTTCAGAATTGGAAAAGAGTTCTACTATACTAAATTTAATAAATGTGAAATAAAGTTATTGAAACCAAAAACTACAATATAAATGTTCAACAAGAGATGAGTTTATGATTCAATATGATGAATAAGTTTATATTCTATTGTCAAATATCCAATTTTCATAGCTCAAAAGTTACACGTAAAACTTAACAAATATCATCATGAATTGTCCATTTTAATTTCAGTTATAATATCCATGTGTTGAAAGATTATAAGAGCAATCCATAAATTAAATCATCTACAAAATTCAAACTACAGTGATCAATGAATGAATAATATAAAATAGAACAACATTTCCCTCTTTATTGAAATCTTGATCAACATAGTCTCTAATTTACTCTTTATTTTTTCTTTCAAAGAAAACAATTTTACTAACAATAAATTCCTATTTAATTCTAGTCAAAATGAAGGTTGAAGTTGATTCATTCTCAGGTTCAAAGATCTACCCAGGTAGAGGTACCTTATTCGTAAGAGGTGACTCCAAGATTTTCAGATTCCAAAACTCAAAATCTGCCTCTTTATTCCATCAAAGAAAGAACCCAAGAAGAATTTCTTGGACTGTCTTATACAGAAGACACCACAAGAAGGGTATTACTGAAGAAGTCTCAAAGAAGCGTTCAAGAAAATCAGTCAAGGCTCAAAGAGCTGTTGTTGGTGCTTCATTAGAATTAATCAAAGAAAGACGTGCTCAAAAGCCAGAAGTTAGAAAGGCTCAAAGAGAAGCTGCTGCCAAAGCTGACAAAGAAAAGAAGAAAGCTGACAAAGCTGCTAGAAAAGCTAGATTAGCTGAAACTGGTGCTAAAGTCTCAAAGCAACAAGCTAGAGGTGGTTTCCAAAAAGTTCACGCTACTTCCCGTTAAGATTTCTATTTGAATTTATTTCTAATTAAATAAATTATAATTTATAGTTAAGTTTTAAAATTAAATAAAATTTTTTGGTATGATTTCTATTCTATATTAAATTAAACAAAATTGTAGTATTAAAAGAATTAAATATTATAAAAAATGTCTTGTTTGTATATCATGCTTCCTTTTTAGCTAATTCTTGTTTAGCCTTTTCATTAACACGCATTGTATATCTTTTTGTTGCTTTTAAATTAAACGGTAATAAAACATTCATACCAATAATCCAAGCAAATTGAATACCAATATTTCTACCCATATGTCCTTTCCATGTATTTAATAAAACAACTTTAATAAGTTCTTGACCATTTAACATTGGTAAAGCATAACCATATCTATAAAATCTATTTGTTAAAGCAAGTGGACTGAAAATTGTTGATAAATTAGTAACCAAGAAGAATACAACCCAAAATCCAATAAATGGTCTATTTCTTGCAAAGATTTGTAAAGCTACATTTTCATTAATACCACCTAAAGCACTCATTGTTATAAATACAAAAGTCCAATAAACTAAAAATCCTGATCTACCAAATGTAACATCAACAGGAATTTGGAAAGCTAATGTCATTAAACAATAAATTAATGATAAAAAGAAATATGATAATTGTGAAGCAATTATATGATAAACAACGTATTGTCTTAATCTTAATTTAGCTCTAAGTAATTCATGAGTTGCAGCTGCAAAATTAAATTGATGAACAGATAAAACTAATAGATAAATTAAACCTAATTGAACTGGACCACTCATAATTTGTTTTGGTGTTATACCAATATTTGTATAAGTAAAATTAAAAGGATGAGTTACTAAAGATGAACTATTTGATGTTAATAAATTGATTTGTTGTTCTTGTGATAAAGATTGAAGTAATTGTCGTTGAATAGTTGAACCATAAGGTAAAAAGACTTTTTCAATTTTACCAATAATTGTTAAAATATATGATGGAATACTTTGAACATTTCTACCATATTCATAAATAAATTCAATTTGATCAGTAAAATTATAATTTCCATTATTTGTTGCTAAAGCTTGATAATAATCTAAAGTTGCATTTTCTTTAACTAATAAAGCACCCCAATATTTTTGATGATGAACTTGTCTAAATACTTCTTCTCTAATAGTATTATTATTATGACTTAAAGCTAATTCATTAAATTCAGTTATATTTCTAATATCCCAAGTACCATAAGCAGCTAAAGCAGTTGAATTTGTTAAACCAATTATAGTTTCACCAATATAAGGTTGTAATGTATCATAAGTATTAACATCTTGAACAACTACTAAAAATTTCAAATTATGATAATAAGCAGTTCTATTAAACATTGAACCCCAATAAATACTCAAAATACCTAAGAACAGACAGAATAAAATTAAATAAACTTGACCAAATTGTTTTAAAATTTGAATCTTTGTAGCCTTTTCTCTTCTTTTTAAAGTTGAAGCAGTAGTAGCAGATTTTTCTAAAGGTTCACCAACAACATCTTCTGTATCATCAACACCTGTAACTGCTTCACCAATTGGTGTTTCTGTTGGATTGAAATCTTGAACATCATTTTTAGATTCATCAATTGTGACTAAAGTATCTTTTCTTTTCTTTGTAGTTGGAGCTAAATCTTCATCTTCTTCAGGCACAGTTTCATAAATATCTTTATTTTCATTACCAGAAGTTGTAGAGACAAAACTTGGACGTTTTGTTACAGGAGAAATTGATGGAATTGTTGAAGTAGAACCAGGTTTTGTTGAGAATTTTGGTCTTTGTGTTGATGAAGCAGTAGATTGTTTTCTTGAAGTTGAATCTGTAGATTGTGCACCTGGAGAAATTGGAGTATCTTGTTGGTCTTCATTTTCTTCTTCACCTTGTTCTGGGAATGAATAATCAGTTTTGATACCCAATATATTGTTTAATGGTTGAATAATATATGAGGAAACAGTTGAACGTCTTCTTCCCATAGAGGGTCTATTATCAACATGAACATCATAAGGGATACTACCATTTAAGAAAGAATCATGAAGTTGATCCACAGGTACATCTAGAATTGATATAGCATCATCATTATTATTGTTGTTGCTGTTACTTCTACTTTTTGTTTTGGTTCTGTTGATGTTTTGTTCCGTTGATGATGAGTTACTATTATTATGTTTGTTAGCCGTACTATTAGCTCTTGGCTTCTGCAAAGGGTCCACCTCTGAGATAACTCTCTTTCTGTTCCCACTCATTGATGTGTGCTGTGAAGTGTTTTGAGTAGAAGTGTTAGATGAGAGTACTTGTTTAAATAAATATGATAATTGAAATAAATGGAGCTTCTTAGCTTATTATTTCAGTGGAGGGGATTTTTTTGTTTTGGTTGTTTGTTTTGTTTTGTGGAAAATACCAACTCAAAATTTAACAAGTATTTTATTGAGATACCACACTTATTTGTAGTTGTTACAAGCAGACTTCTACTGGGTTTATATATATGGTTTGAACCGTCAACAACTGAAATTCTAATTAACAACACACAACCCTTGATATCTCTTCATACCCTCAAATTATAAGATTTTTTGCGATTAATCTCAAATCTCCGTCTACAAATACTATTACGTTTCCATTAACCATCAAGATCTTTTGAATTACAAAGTCAGGATATCATAATAGCACAATGTCTCAACAGAATATATCTCATATAGATACACAACTGGACAGAGTGGAGTCGAATGCTTCTTCCAATGCTTCCTCATTAAGTTCTATTGAAGATGTCCCCAAGGAACAATTGAAATCTCATCGCCAACATAATAGAAAACCTTCTGAAGTTTCTGATGAAGCTTATAATGAAGGTGTTGAAGCTTTAGATCCTGATATCTTACAAAGTGCTATTCAAAATGAAGGTCCCTTGTTAAATATTTCAAGAAGTTTAAGTCATGCTCCAAATGTTGATAATGAGTCTCTTTATCAAACTGAATCTTATGTTCCACAAGAATTAAATAGTTCAACTTCAAGTGAAAGTTCATCAATTGATGATGTACAAAATTTACCAACAGAGATAAATGGTAATAGATTAAGAAGAAAATCAACTATTTTAGATTCAATTAGAAGAACTTCAACTTTCCAAAGAATTGAAAAATTAAGTTGGTGGGATACAGAATTTAAAAGAGAAAGAATTAAAGTTTATTCAACATTTATTAAAAATTATATAATATTATGTTGTATTTTAATTGTTATTTTAGCAATTTATTGGGGTTCTTATTATAAAAGAGAAGAACATTATAAAAATTTTAAATTTTTAATAGTAAATGAAGATCAAGAAGTTAATGGAATTACACCAATTATTGGTCAATCAATTACTGAAACTACTGAATTAGATGCAATAAAGGCAATTGGAAATTGGAAAATTTTTGATACTGAAGCTTTTGAACCTGTTTTACATGGAAATAATACAGTTGTTGAAGAAGTTAAAAGACAAGTTCATCATCAACATTATTGGGGTGCTATTTATGTTAAACCAAATATTACTTATCAATTATATGAAGCAATTTTAAATAATGATACTTCAAGTTTTAATGTTTCAAATAATCTTGTTGAAGTTATTTATGAATCTGGTAGAGATATGTTAGCAGTTATGCAATATGTTAGTAAATTTCTTGAAACTTTTGAAACAAATTATATGACAATTATTTCAAAAAATTATCAAACTTTATTAAATGAAATTAATGATAATAATAATTCAATAATTTTATTAAATGCAATTCCATTTATTACTCAATCACCAACTTTTACTTATATTGATGAAGTTCCAGCAACAAATTCAGTTGTTATTGCACCATTACAATTAGGTCTAACTTATTTAGTTATTTTTGCATTTTTCCAATTTTTAATTACAATTAAACTTCATATATTTATTTCAACTAAAGTTAAAGGTTTAAAATATATTATGTTTAGAATTATAACTGCTCATATTGCTTATCTTGTTCTTTCATTATCATATGTTGTTTTAAATATTGCTTTCCAAATTGATCATACTGCAACATTTGGTAAATCTGGTGCTTTAGTTCTTTGGGGTATTGCTTATTTAACAATGGCAAGTTTAGGTTTTATTAATGAATGTGTTGCATTATTATTATTCTCTTATTATCCTCCATTAATTGGTGGTTGGTTAGCATTTTTAATGTGTTCAAATATGGCACCAACAACTTCTGCAATGGCTATAACTAATCATTTTTATAGATATGGTTATGCAATGCCAATTCATTGTAGTTATGAATTAGTTAAAGTTACATTTTTTGATATTTATAAAGGTGCAATGGGTAGAAATATTGGTATTTTAATCGCATGGATGGTTTTAGGTAATATAATGTTACCATTTATTTTAATTCATGTTTCAAAAGTTGCTAAAAGAAAAGCTGCTGCTGAAGCTGAAAAATCAAAATCAAATAATAATGATGATAATGAAAAACTTGAATCAGATTCATCAACTGATCATGATGAAAATCAACCAGCTATAAGAACAATTACTGCTTAGATTATATGTGTACGTTAAATTTAGTTTTACAAAGTTTTAATAGAATAATAAATATTTAATTAATTAATTGTTATGTAAGTTTAGTTAGCAAAAGTTATTCATCAATTTCATTTTCAGGTTCTTCAATAATTTTATCTAATCTCATTTTTTTAGAAATTCTATCTTGTAATTCAATTCTTGCCTTTTCTTGAACTTTTCTTGTATGTTCTTTTGTAATTCTTAAAGTAAATGGTAACATTATATTTGTTAAAGCAATCCAACCTAATAAAATTCCAATATTTCTACCAATATTACCTTTATAAGTATCTAAAAAAATTATTTTCATTAATTCATAACCTTGATACATTGGTAAAGCATAACCAAATCTATAAAATTTTGGCATTACTGCCATTGCTGAATAAACTGGTGCTAAATTAATAACTTGGAAAAAGACTAACCAAAATCCAATATAAGGTTTATTATAAGCAAAAACATGTAAAGCAGCATTTTCATTAAGACCACCTAAAGCACTCATCATTAAAAATATAAAAGACCATTCAACCAAGAAAGATGATTTACCAAATGTATTATTTAAAGGAACTTTAAAAGCCAAAGTCATTAAACAATAAACTAAAGATAAAATAAAATAAGATAATTGAGAAACAACAATATGATATAATAAATATTGTTTTGTATGTAATTTTGATCTAATAACTTCATGTAAAGCAGAAGCAAAATTAAATTGATGATAAGATAAAATTAAAATATAAAGTAAACCTAATTGAATTGGAGCTAACATTATACTTGAATATGTTGGACCAATATTTGTAAAATTAAAATAAAATGGAGTTGATAAAATTTTTGAATTATTTGTTAATAATTCTAATTTTAAATTTGAATCAAATTCATTAAAAAAAGTTGATGGTAAAATTTCTGCAACATTATTATAAAATTTCTTTTCTAAACTTCTTATTATTTGAATAACATAAGATGGTATTGCTGATGGATTTCTACCAGTTTCATAAATAAATTCAATATTTGTATTTGATGATAAATTTGAAATATTTGAATTAACAAAATTATAATTTTCATCATTATTTAATAAAGCATTATAATAATTTAAAGTAATATTTGAATAAATGTATATTGCACCCCAATAATTTTGATGATGAACTTGTCTAATAATTTCTTGTCTTATTGAATTATTATTATTACTTAAAGCTAATTCATTAAATGCTGTTAAATTTTGTAAATGATAAGTTCCCATACCAATACTTTGTTCATAAGTATAAGCATTAATCAATTCATTTGAAATTAAAGGTTCAACAATATTTGATTGATCTTCAATAACTACTAAGAAATTAAAATTTTTATAATGAGATTTTCTATCAAATGTTGAACCCCAATAAATTGCTAAAATTCCCATAAATAAACAAAACATTATTGAATAAACAAGACCAAATTTTTTAATTATTGTCCAAATTGAAGGTATTTTAATTGATCTTTTATCAAAATCATCATCATCATCACCTTTTTCAAAATCAAAATCTGTTCTAGTTCTATCTAGACTCTCTGGTTTTTTTAATTCAGTTTCATTAATTGAAGTTGAAGATTTATCAGTTGGATCACTATCATTTATGAATGGTAATTGATTCTTTTTATCTTTTATAAAGTTTAGATTAGGTGTATGTAAATGATATTTTGATTGTTGTGTAATTATAGGAGGTCGTACAGGTTGTGGATCTGATGAATTAGTATCTGCTTCCATAACAGATGTCATTGTACCCATTCTTGATCTTCTTGTTTTAAACTTGGGTATCCATGAATTCTTTGAAGCTGTATCTGTATTATTATTGACATTTGATATATCTGAATTAAAAGTACCAGTTATCATTGTACCAATTCTCTTTATTGAAGCACCAACATCCATCTCTGGCATTTGATCAAACCCCATGAAATCATCTACATGATCATCAGGTATATCTTCAGGTTGTAGAGTATCCTCCAGGAAGGTAGTAGCTCTCTTCTTGAGCTGTGACATCTCTACTAGTTTTCTACTTTGCTCAGAATACAATTTAGTAGATTGGAAAGTAATTGGGAATGGTTTTTATATAAGATTAAATTTTTTCACGTTAAATTATTAACTAAAAAAACAAATATTAAGATTTAGTGGGGCTGATAGTAGTTTAGAGGGTTTAGTTTGTTGATTAGTTGATTAATTGATTAATTGTAGTTATTTATAATTTGATTTATTTGTAGAGAATTTACAGATTTTTGTAACTATAATTTTAATTGAATTAATACTGAATTAAATTTTGAAGTGAAAAAACTTATAAAGAGGCTGAATCGAAGAAGAATGTAGATAATTTTGATCTGCTTAACTACTGAATCTATTAAGAACACTACAACTACTACTACTACAACTACAACTACTACAACTACCACTTCTAACAAAATACACCCAAATCAACAAATTTCTGAACAATCTTCTTTATTAAAAAAACCCACTTTTTTAGTTAAAGATTTTTAAAGCTAAAAAATTTCTACTTTATTTTTTTCTATACGAATAAACAATTAGAATTGATCTCTAATAGTTCAAGATCTCAAGTGAAGAGAACAGATGGATGAGGATGCTGCCTCCTTAAGTAGTGACCAACTACAACCACAAGCGTTCATAAGACGTGATACAAAGAGATCTGAGTTCTCTGATTTTTTAGAACCTATTAGTTCATCTATTAGATCTCATCATTCAAATTTTAATAATTCAATTCATGATGAACCTTTAACTGAGGATGAACAATTATCTATAGAGTATAATGAAGCAATTCAAGAGTTTAACCCTAAAATTATGGAAAGTTCAATTCAAGATGAAAGTTTTTTGTTAACGATGAAAAGATCTCTGACAAAGGCATCAACAAAACATTTTAGTAATTTAAGAAGAAATACAATTAATAATCCAGATTTTGAATTAAATCCAAAACCATTAAAAAGATCAAATAGATTTATTGGTAAGAGGACTTTTACTTTTAAACAAATTATGAAATTTAATTTTTTTGATCAAGAATTTAAAAATGAAAGATTTAATATTTATAATACTTTTATAAAAAATTATATTTTATTATCATTAATTTTAGTTATTGTTTTATCAATTAATTGGGGTTCTTATTATAAAAGAGAGACAAGATATAAAAATTTCGAATTTTTAATTGTTAATCAAGATAATAATGGAATTATTCAAAATTTAAATCCAATAATTGGTGATTCAATTGAATTAACAAAAGATTTATCATCAATTAAATATTATGGTAATTGGAATTATTTTAATTCAACTTCATATATTAATAAGTTTGGTAATTTAAATAACAATGAAACATTAGAAGATTCAGTTTATAAATTAATTCATGATCAAAAATATTGGGCAGCAATTTATATTAAACCAAATTCAACTTATCAATTATATGAAGCAATTTTAAATAATAATACTGAATTTTTATCTTCAAATTTAACTTCTTTAATTAATGTTTTATATGAATCTGGTAAAGATCCATTATTTATACCACAATATATTATACCATTTATTCAAAATTTTGAAAAATCATTTATTAATATACTTAATACAAAATATTCAGAATTATTGGATTCAAAAACTAATCAATTTAAATTAAATTCAATTCAATTTATTTCAAAACCAATTTTTTTCCAATATTTAGATTTTAAACCAATTTTAAATACTGTTATAACAGCACCAATTCAAATGGGTTCAAGTTTTTTAATTATGTTTACATTTTTCCAATTTGTTATGACTTCACCTGTTCAAATTTATATTTCATCAAGAGTTAAAGGTTTAAGCTATATTGCACTTAGAATTTTAATTGCACAAATTTCTTATATTGTTTTAGCTTTAGCTTATACAATTTTAAATATTTCTTATGGATTAGATTATAAAGCAACTTATGGACAATCTGGTGCTTTAGTTCTATGGGGTACAATTTATTTAACTTTATCAGCACTTGGAGGATTTAATGAATGTATTGTTTTATTATTAATGTGTTATTCACCAAATGTTATTGGTGGTTGGTTAGCAATTTATTCAGGTTTAAATACAACACCAACAAATTCACCTTTCACAATAATGAATAAATTTTATAGATTTGGTTATGCAGTACCAGTTTATAATAGTATTCAATGTATTAAATCAATATTTTTTGATCTTTATAAAGGAAATTTAGGTAGAAATTATGGAATTTTAGTAATTTGGGCAATTTTAAGTAATTTAACATTACCATTTATAATTGTTCATGTATCAAATTATTCAAAATCCAATAAGACAAAGTGATTTGTGGTATGAAAGTATGAAAGGGAAGAAGAAGTATTTGCTATTTTAGTGTTTAGTTTTATTTATTTTAATGTTATTTAATGATTGAGTCTTACTGTTATAGGAAACTATTTCCATGTAGTCTAGTGACTCAGAATGTTTGTAGCACACGAGTACAATATTAGACCTTTGATCCTTTGATGCCACTCTTCACCCAAACAAAACAACTAAAAGTAAATACTTAACTACTAGAGACTCAATGCTCATATGCGAAACAACTCTACCAACCACAATAACCAAATAAATAAACAAATATCAGATAATTCAAACCCCGAAAGAGAGTAGTGTACCTAACAAAATTTAACTAAAAATGACGTAATCGATTTCACTATCAAAATTTACTCTTTTTAATTTTTATCAGAATTAATTACAATAGAGAAAATTTTTAAGAGAGATCAGGAATTTTTGTGTCAATTATTTTAGTTGTTACTGTATATTAGTGGTTGTAGCTAGTACTTCTGTTGTTGTAGTTGGAATTTATAGAGTTGGTAGTTCACCATTAATCGCAAACTCTGAGACCTCGACTCAGTGATAAACAGACCCGATCAATATTAATTTAACCACTTTAAACATGAATAATACTAGTCGGTGGATTGCGTTTTAAATCAAGTCAAAATACAACTGAAATTAAACAAATACAACTGAAATAATGAAATGGTCTGATCTAATATCTAAACCCTAAAATAAAATTCCAAATGCCTCTTTCATTAATTTCAACTAACAAAATTATAAAAACTCGGTGAAATACGAAACAAATCGACTCATTTTGATTTTGATTCAAGGAGTTTTTTTTGTTGTTTCTGACAGAATATAAAAAGAATCAAGTTTGCCACTGATAAAGAAACTACAACTACTTCAAACTACAACAACTACACTACAAACAACTACAACTACAACACAATGTCATTAGAATTCTCAACTTACGGTAAAGATAACGTCAAATTCTTAAAGGTCAAGAAAGATCCAAACAATCCAAAGAAACAAGAAGTTATTGAAGCAACTGTTTTAACTTTATTAGAAGGTGGTTTTGATACTTCTTATACAAAAGCTGATAATTCAGTTATTATTCCAACTGATACTGTTAAAAATACTATTCTTTTATTAGCCAAGACTCAAGAAGTTTGGCCAATTGAAAGATTTGCTTCAACAATTGCAAAACATTTTATTAAAAAATATAATCATGTTTCAGCAATTACAATAAAAATTATTCAAGATAGATGGATTAAATATGAAGTTGATGGTAAATTACATGATCATTCTTTTATTAATCAAGGTCCTGAAAAAAGAATTACTGAATTATATTTTACAAGAAATGGTGATTTTAAATTAAGTTCTTCAATTAAAGATTTAACAGTTTTAAAATCAACTGGTTCAATGTTTTATGGTTATAACGTTTGTGATAATACTACTTTAAAACCAACAACTGATCGTATTTTATCAACTGATGTTGATGCTAAATGGGATTTTGATTCAAAAAAAATTGGTTCAATTGAAAATATCGATTCTTTAGCAAATAATGGGTTATTTGATGAAATTTATAATAATGCAAGATCAATTACTCTTAAAAGATTTGCTTTAGAAAATTCTGCTTCTGTTCAAGCAACAATGTATAATATGGCTGTTGATATTTTAAAAATTGCTCCTTATGTTAAATTTGTTTCTTATGCTTTACCAAACAAACATTATTTCTTATTTGATTTTAATTGGAAAGGTTTAAAAAATGAAAATGAATTATTTTATCCATCACCTCATCCAAATGGTTTAATTAAATGTACTGTTGGTC
Source organism: Ruyongia namnaoensis (assembly GCA_030563805.1). Lineage (NCBI taxonomy): Eukaryota > Fungi > Ascomycota > Saccharomycetes > Phaffomycetales > Wickerhamomycetaceae > Ruyongia > Ruyongia namnaoensis. Next base: position 20,073 of record JAJMKA010000003.1, read on the forward strand.
GTGAATCAAAACCAAAATTATAATCTTATTAGAAAAAAAAATTTGTTATGACCCATATCTTTTTAATTTATGTTTAATGTCTACCCCTTTCTATCAAACCCAAAGTCCAATATACCTTATTTTAAAAGAGTTTATTCACATTCCATATTGCTATTATTCTTTTGTTGTTGTTTTTTTGCAAATTCAATTCTATCGTTTTATCTTGAAAGTAATATCAACAATATTTATTTTTACAAAAACTTATTTATAATATTATTTATACTCTCATTATTCTTTATACATATTACAATTATTTTTTGGTACCTTTGGTATATATAGATTTAATATAAAACATTTAATCTTAGTTTTTTATTTGTAAAAGAAATTTCTAATATTTATATGTATTTATTTTTCTAAATTAAAAACTATATGACAAGAGGGAGAAATAAACCATAATTTATATAATAAAAGATCATTAAAAGTCATAAAACAATCTATATTTTCATAATATTCATATTTTAAACATCAATTTTAGTATTCAAACTAATTTAAAAGAAAAAATTCCACCATTTCTTTTTACCATCAACACGACTACCAAATTTTGGATTTAATGCATTTGCATTTTGTGAATTAATAATTGTACTATTATTTGATCTTATTTTTGCATTTGTACCAATTGTTGTCATTTTTGTTTTACCAATTTTAAAACCCCAACTACGTAATGTTGATACAACTGATGGTGTAATTGCTGCTGTAATTGGTAATCTTATAAAGATTAAAGATTTATGAATACCATAAGCAATAGCAAATTGTGTTAATACTGTTGATGATATCCAATTATTTTTATCATCTTCCTTTTTATCTTCATTTAAATCTTTATTCTTTTCTCTATTAACTTTAAAACCAAAAAATTCTTTAACATCATTAATATATTCTTCAGTCTTTTCTTCACCAATTGATCTAACACCAATAAAACATAATGGTAAATCAATAGCTGAAATACCCAAATATATAGCTAATGCTGAATAACCATATTCTCTAATTAATCCTTTCATACCACCCTTTTTAACATTATCTTCAGTTTCAGTCTTTGTTGAATTAAATCTTTTAAAATTTGAATTTGTTTTAAAATTGAAATTACGACTTGTTCTAAATTTGGTGATATTTTTCAATAATCCTAATCTGATAAAACTCATTATATCTCTTAGGGTATATAGATTCTTAATGTTCTTGTGTTGGTAAAAGTTGTTAAAGTATTAGTTGTCTTGTGTTATTTTTTAATTTTTTGTTTTTCATTAATTTTTTTGGTAGAAAACAACTGTGATGGTGGGTGTATAGAGGAAGAGAACTTAACGGAGATAATATGGGTCAATGATGAAGTATAATAACCATTGACATATAATAAAGAACTAGTATACTAGTCAATATATATAGATTACAGTTTAATTTGAACACTCTTTACCAAATTCTATGGGTGGCAAAATAAGTTCTTAAACCTGAACATCCAGACATTCTCAAAATTCACACTTCAAAAAAAACATCAACAAAAATATTTAAAATCTTAAAACTTTTTAACACAATTCAAATCTCTTCTTAAATTGTTTTAAGATATATCAATTCTTACAATGCCTTCTTGAATCTTGAATTTCATCTCTTCACACCCACTCAGGAACTACTGTTCGGTTTCTTTTTGAAGTTTCAACTAAAAAAATTAGAGGACCTAACTCTGTAATTTCCTATTTGGGAACAAACAATAGTAATAGAAACCTCATATGGAAAATTTTTTTATTAGGCTAAAGTCCAATGTTACCAGTATTCCACTTAAAACCACACCATTACTAGGTTAAATCTTCCAAAAGAACAATTTCTTTCATGCATAGAACCAGTACAATGCATAAACCATAAAATATCACTTTTTCTATTGTTTGTGTCTTAATTTGGTAATTTTTTGGTTTCAATAGGTTATTGATTACTTGTTTTAGAAGTTTACCTTATGCTTTTAACAAAAATCAAAACATTCTATACATATATGATCATCATTTAATAACCGAAAACTGTTGAAGATTGGGCAATGTTAATTAATTTTTATGCACCTTTATTTGTTTTAAATCTTTTCATCTCTTTATTATTATGCATTTCAATGGACGTACTACACAATTTTCTACGTTTTATCAAGAAACAGTTTCTAGTATTTTTATCCATGAGTTGTGGTTTACCATTTTGTATTTATATCAATGAATATTCCCATGTTATAGAAATGCATCATTTTGGTTTCAATTTTTTTATTTGTTTGTTTATTCAAAAAACATTTATTTATCATTATCATCATCACATTATAACAGAATTAATTAAAGATGAGAGTTAATTCTTTATTTGCATTATATTTTCTAATAACAACAGTATTATCTGCTACTTATTCAAGTTATGTCACAAAATATACTACATATTTTTCAACAACAACATTAGGTACTTGTTTATCATGTTCAACAGTTTATGCTTCTTCAAGTGATACAACAACATCTGCTGGTGCAACAGTAACTGTTTATCTAACACAGCCAACAACTGTTACAGAAACTGAAGCAACAACAGTAACAGAAACAGAAACTGATGCTACAACTGTTACTGAAACTTCTAAAGCTACTGTTACTGATACAGTCACTGATACAGTTTCAACGACTGTTCATGATACTGAAACTGATGCTACGACTATTTCAACAACTTTTCATGATACCGTTACTTCTATTGTTTCAACAACTGTCCATGATACTACTGTCGCTACTGTTGAAGAAACTGTTCATGATACTACCACTGCTACTGTTGAAGAAACTGTTCATGATACAACTACCGCTACTGTTAAAGAAACTACTGTTACAACTGATATTTCAATTGTTTCAACAACAAATACAAAGACTAATACAGAAACTGAAACTGAGACAGAAACTGATGTTGAAACTACAACTACTTCAGAAACTATAATTTCTTCATTTACAACTTCAATAACTGATTACATTACAACATCAATTACAACAACTTTCACAACTGTTACTTCAACAACTTTAACATCTGTTGTAACATCAATTTCGTCAGGTCAAACTGTTTCTGAAACAATTTATTCAACTGTTACTACTGTTGTTCCAACAACAATTACTGCTACTTCAATTGTACCAACAACTTATTCAACAACTGCTACATCAATTATTTCAACAACTTTAACAGATACTGCAACTGTTACTGAATCAACTACTGAAACTGATACTGAGACAGAAACTGATACTATATCTGTTACAATTATTACTTCTTTTACAGAAACTTTAACTCAAGTTACTTCAACTACTGTTACATCTGTTATTACTTCAGTTTCTTCAGGTCCAACTGTTTCTGAAACAATTTATTCAACTATTACAACTGAAGTTCCAACTACTATCATTGCTACATCTATTGTTTCAACTACATTGACCGATACTGATACTGTTACTGATTCAACTACTGAAACTGATACTGAAACTCAAACAGAGATTGATACTACTTCAATTACAATTGTTACTTCATTCACTTCAACTGTTACAGAAGTTACTTCAACAACTTTAACATCAGTTATAACTTCAATTTCATCTGGTCCAACAATGTCATCAACTATTTATTCAACTGTTACAACAGAAGTTCCAACAACCGTTATTTCAATTTCAATTGTTTCTACAACTTTAACTAATACTGATACCGTCACTGATTCTACCACTGAAACTGATACTGAAACACAAACTGAAACCGATACCACTACTGTTGTAAGTTCATTTACTTCAACTTTAACTGAAGTTACTTCTACAACATTAACTTCAATTGTCACTTCAGTTTCTTCTGGTCCAACAATGTCAACAACAATTTATTCAACAGTTACCACTGAAGTTCCTACAACATTAACTACAATTTCTATCATCTCAACCACATTAACTGATACTGCAACCGTTACTGATTCTACTACAGAAACTGATACAGAAACTGAGACTGATACTACTACAGTTATTTCTTCATACACTTCAGTTATAACTCAAGTCACATCTACAACTTTAACTTCTGTTGTTACTTCTATTTCTTCTGGCCCAACTATGTCAACTACAATTTATTCTACTATAACTACTGAAGTTCCAACAACATTAACAACTACTTCAATTGTTTCAACAACATTAACTGATTCAACAACTGAAACTGATACTGAAACTGTTTCAACTACAATTGTTAGCTCTTATACTGCTACAATCACACAAGTTACTTCAACCACATTAACTTCTGTTGTTACATCCATCTCATCAGGTCCAACTCAATCAGAAACTATTTATTCAACAGTTACTACTGAAGTTCCAACTACTATTACAACTACTTCAATTGTTTCAACCACTTTAACAGATGTCACTACTGCTACTGAAACTGATTCAACCACTGCTACTGAAACCGAAACTGAAACTTCATTAGTTACAATTGTTTCTTCATTTACAACTAAGATTACTGATACTTCATCAACTACTATTACATCAGTTGTTACTTCAATTTCATCAGGTTCAACAGTTTCAGTTACTGTCACAACTGAAGTTCCAACTACAGTTATTTCTACCTCAATTGTTTCAACCACTATTTATTCAACAGCTACCTCTACTGAAGTCGATACTGAAACAAATACTAGATACATGGTTTCTATGGTTACTACTGTTGCTCCTGCTGATACTTCAATCGTTGTTACGTCAATTGTCGTTACCGATACTGTTACTTCTACTGTTACTGGTTCAACTGCTACATCCGTTGTTACATCTATTATTGTTTCTACTTCACCAAGTACTTATACTACAGTTTACTCAACTACAGAAACTGAAACAGAAACTGCTACTGCTACCGAAACTGATTATGTTACTGTTACTTCATCAATAACTTCAACATTTACTGAAACTACTTCTGCTACAGTTACATCAGTTGTTACTTCTATTTCATCTGGTTCTACAATTTCATTCACAGTTACAACAGAAGTTCCAACAACTATCATTGATACCACTGTTGTTCCAACTACAGTACTTTCAACTGTTACTGATTCTACAACAGAAACTGATACTGAAACATCATTGATTACAACAGTTTCTTCTATAACTGTTACAACAACTGAAGTTAGCTCTACTACATTATATTCTACAATTTTCTCCGTTTCATCAGGATCAACTATTACTAGTGTTATTACAACTGAAGTTCCAACTACGATAATCAGTTCAACTGTTATTCCAACTACATTAACAACTACCGATTCAATTACTGAAATTTCATCAATTGTTCAATATGTATCAAAGACAGAAACTGAAACCATTGTTAGTGATGTTACTGATTATTATACTGTTTCAGATCTTATTTTATCAACTATCATTAGTGTTTCAACTGCACCAACTCAAACTTCAATTATTACATCAGAAATTGAATTATACACTGAATCAATCTTAACAAGTATACAACCTACAACTGTTTATAAAACTTCTGTTTGGTTCCAACCTACAACTGTTTACAATGTTTCTACTGATGTTACAAGTTTATTGGGAGATGCTACTACTACTACTGAATCTTATACTCCAACAACATATGTTACAGTTGCTACTATTACACAAGGTTGCTCATCTGATACCATTCTTTCTTCAATTCCAGCTTCAACTTTTGTTTCAACTGATAATAATTCTACTTTCACTGTTACTGTTCAAGAATCTGTCACAACAATAACTTCTACTTCTGGTTGTGAAGTTACTTTATTAACTACTACTGTTATTGATAATACACCAGATGTTTATATTACCTCCACTGTTGAAGAATACAATCCAAGTACAACTGTTATTACTGTTTCATCATGTTATGCTTCAGATTGTTCATTAGTTCCAGTCACAACTGGTGTCACTGTTGTCACAACTACAATTTCAGACTTGGTTCAAGAATACACTACTTTCTATCCATTAACTTCTACACCAGCTACTTCAACTTCAACTTCTACAGAAACAACAACCAATAAATCTACTTCTTCAGTTATAGTTACACCAAGTTCAACTAGTTTGACACCTACATTAGCTGCTGAAACTTCAAGTTCCACAGAAGAAGAAACTGTTTCAGTTACTACATCTACATCTTCTGAATCTGATTCTGAAGTTTCATCTTCTACTCCAACATCAACTTCATCAGTTCCTTCCACAACAATAACTAGTTATTACACATCATCTTCATCTTCATCATCTTCAGAAACTGTTGAAATCCAAACTGAGAATAACGGTAATAAGTTAAACGCTTTGGTTTCATCTGGTTTAGTTACATTTTTCATTCATTTTTTCATGTTTTTAATTTGAGTTTCATTTTCTTTCTATGATTTTACTCTTTATCCTTTACATTTCAAGTTTTAAGTTATAATTTTTTATCCTTGTATATTATCAAAAATTTGTGCTATTTATACCCCCATTAATTCTATATATTATACCTTTTAATAATTCATTAAATGTTTTGTAGCAAATTGTAAATAGTTAAGTCGAATTTCACTACTTTATTTCTTTTTAAAAAAGCACACACATATTATATATTATTTTAAACCATCTTAATTAATTACCTGATTATACCTTTGATATACTATTTCTAACATAGTACCTGATATGAGTTAGTTTCTATTTTAATATTGTTGAATTAGCAAGTAATTAATTAATTACACCAATTACTATGGACAATAATAAAACTCAAACAAAAAAAAACTTCAAAAATGCAAAATGAATGTAATGAATAGGATTTTGAATCTTTTTCAATATCCTTAAATAGAGAATATTATCAATAATCATTAATTCTTTAACGATCCTTAAGTAATTTGTTTCTCTTTTCTCTCTTACGAAGTCTTTCAACCTTCTTAGCATGCATTTTAGCAGATAATTTTTGGATTCTTTCTTCTTCAGCTTTCTTTTCTCTTCTATCTTTGATGGCCTGTACCTTTTGTTTATGTTCTTGATCTTTTTCTTCCTTTAATTCTCGTAGTCTAGCTTTGAATTCGTTATCCTTTTGTCTTTGTTCTTGTTTCTTAGCCCAAGTTGATTTGACACCAATGGTCTTAACCCTGAAAGCATCCTTCTTGATTTTCCATGTTTTACCGTTGACTCTGTCACCTTCACCTGCCTTGTCAATAACAGCAGTACTGTCCTGTATCTCTAGTTGTTCCTTAGCAGCCATCTTTGTATCTATAGCTAGCTCATCGATATTAGAGGAAGAGAAATAAAAAAAAATTTTGAAGTAGAAAATTTTCCGATGGTGTCTGGATGGAAATTTTCGCGATTTTTTAAAAATAAAGTTTAATTTTGGTTCAACACATTGTTCAAGCCTAAAAGGCAAATCGTGTTACAAAGTTCAATTTCAAGTTACTCTTTAGCTATTTCTTCCTATTCAATTACAAACTAATCAGAAAGAAATGAAGCTAAGTGTTATCTTTACTCTGATATCGCAGCTTGCACTCATATCATTCTCAATTGCTGAGTTTGTTCCAGAAATATACTCCACCCTTTCGGATCAGTCCTCAGACTCAATACTGTACTTTGACGACTCTCCAATTGTATTAAATTTAAACAAAAATCATTTATACAGATCAGAAAATGATGGTAAAGATTGGACAATTGTTCAAAAATTAGCTGAAATCCAAACAATCTATGTTGATGGTATCAAAAAAGATCGTGTTTTTGCCTTTACGTCTGATAAAACTCATTATGTCTCTAATGATAGAGGTAGAAATTGGAATACTTTTAAAGTTGACATTGAAGCAAACCTTAACTATGAAGTTAATGTCAACAGTGTTGACCCTGATAAAATTTTAATTGCCTTTATTGAATGTGGTGAAACTGGTTGTAAAAATGATGTTTTCTATACCCTTGATGGTTTTAAGACTAATCCAAAAATTTTAGCAAAGGATGTTTCATACTGTACATTTACAAAATCTAATAATATATTTGAAGAAGGTCATAATGATAGAATCTTATGTTTAAAGACAGAAAAAGATTCTCATGGTTATATTAGACAAACTAATATCATTACTTCAACAGATTTTTTCCAAAATGATAATCAAATAATTAATGATTCAACTGGTATTCTAGCTACAAGTTATGTTACTGATTTACAAGTTATTCAAACTTTTATCGTTGTTACTGCATCAACTGATAGATATGGTCCAAATGATTCAAGTGCTTCACTTTTTGTTTCAAAAGATGGTTTCAATTTCAGAAAAGCTAATATTGATGCTGCAATTGTTACTGATAGTTTTACATTCTTACCATCAACTAAATCTTCATTACACATTAGTGTTTGGGGTTTCTCTGAAGGTAATCAAATTTCTGACATTTTATCATCAGATAGTGAAGGTATTCAATTCAAAAAATTACTGGAAGATGTTGAATCAAGTTTCTTAGGTTTTGAAAACTTGGAAAAAATTGAAACTATTGAAGGTGTTTGGATTGCTAATGTTATGGAAGGTTATGATACAAGAACTTTCACTCCATTATCAAGATCTAAAATTACTTTTGATGATGGTCGTACATGGAGTTATTTAAAGACAGATGATTGTCCTGGTACTGAAGAATGTAGTTTGAATTTATTAGCTTTAGAAGAAAGACGTGGTGATGGTCAAGGTACAACAGGTCCAACTCCAGGTATTTTATTAGCAATTGGTAATACTGGTAAACAATTAGTTGTTGATGTTTTAGAAATGCATACTTATTTATCAAGAGATGGTGGTTTACATTGGACTAAAGTCTTAGAAGAACCAACTATTTTCTCATATGGTGATTTAGGTAATATCATTGTTGCTGCTCCATATTCAAAATCTTTACCAAGTGCAAACCAAGATTTATTAACTTCTAAATTATACTATTCCTTAAATCAAGGTCAAGATTGGTCAACTTTTGAAATTGATAGACCTGTTTTCCCATTCTTATTAACAACAACAATTGATAGTTCTTCAACAAAATTCTTATTAGGTGGTGTATTTAAAGAAGATGAAACTTTGAAACAAGCACTTTATTCTTTAGATTTTTCAAGAGCCTTCCAAAGAACTTGTGGTAATGATGATTTTGAATTGTGGTACGGTAGAACTAATGAACAAGGTCAAGGTCAATGTGTATTTGGTCATAAAGATGTCTTTAGAAGAAGAAAACAAAATTCCAATTGTTTTGTTAATAAGTTATACGAAGATCTTAAAGTTGAAGAAATTGCTTGTGATTGTACTGCTGTTGATTATGAATGTAACTTTGGTTTCTTCAAAAACTCTAAAGGTGAATGTGCTAAAGATTTTAACGTCTTATCTACTATTTGTCAAGAATCAGGTCAAGATGAAATTAAAATCAAACCAACTAGAAAGATTCCAGGTAATATGTGTATTCATGATATTAATGTTGATGAAATGGTTATCAACTGTAAAGATGCTTCAATGTTATCAAAGAAAATCAAATCTTCTGATACTACATTTGATGGTAGGATTTCACATTATAGATTCTTGGATCAATCAGATGTCCATACTTCAGATGAAACCCTTCTTATCAAAACCACACAGAATCAAATCTTTATTTCTCATGATGGTGGTCAAAATTATAAGAAATATCAATATGATTATGAAGTTTATAACTTCTACTTGAACCCATATTTCAAAGATGACATTTATCTCATTACCACTGATAGTAAGATTCATGTTTCACATGACAGAGGTAATTCATTCCGTGTTGTTGATGCTCCTTCAGGACTAAATGGATTTGGTTTACCAGCTTTAACCTTTAGTAAAACTGAAAGAAATTCTCTTATTTTCTATGGTGAAGAAAACTGTTCTTCTAGATTTTCAAATGATTGTACATCAGTTGCATTCGTTACTACTGATGGTGGTAAAACATGGAAGACAATGATTAAAGCTATTAGAATTTGTGATTTTGTTGGTTCAAAGTATACTGTTTTTGATGCTGATCCAAACTTAATCTATTGTCAAAAGATTGGTGAAAAAGGTTATCAATTAACATCTTCTTCTGACTTTTTTGAAACTGAAAAAGTTGAATTTGAAAGAATTGTTGGTTTTGCTAGTACAACTCATTTTACAGTCATTGCTTCTGTTGAAGGTGAAAGTCTAAATGCTTTTGTTACAATTGATGGTAAAATATTTGCTGCTGCTTCCTTCCCTAAGGATTTCCAAGTTAGTCATCAACAAGCATACACTATTTTAGGTTCTGAAACTGGTAGTATATTTTTACATGTCACTACAAATGATAGAACTGGTACTGAATTTGGTTCAATTTTAAAATCTAACTCAAATGGTACTTCATACGTTTTATCACAACAAAATGTCAACAGAAATGAACGTGGTTTTGTTGACTGGGAAAGAATTGAAGGTTTAGAAGGTATTTCTGTTATTAATGTTGTTGATAACGCAGATCAAGCTAAAACTGGTGCTTTGAAACAACTTAAATCCATGATTACTTTTAATGATGGTGCTGATTGGGATTTAATTTCACCACCTTCTACTGATTCTCAAGGTAAGAAATATAGCTGTATTGGTCGTTCATTAAACGAATGTTCCTTACATTTACATGGTTATACTCAAAGAAAAGATTTCCGTGATACATTTTCTTCAGGTTCTGCAACTGGTTTATTATTAGCTGTTGGTAATGTTGGTGACAAATTGTTACCATTTGAAGAAGGTGCCACATTTTTAACTAGAGATGGTGGTTCAACATGGAAGGAAGTTAGAAAGGGTGTTAGCCAATGGGAATTCGGTGACAGAGGTTCTATTATTGTTCTTATTGATGATCAAACAAATTCAAATATTGTTACTTACTCTTTGGATGAAGGTAATTCTTGGAACGAATATCAATTTACTGATGAACTTGTTAAAATTGAAGATATTGTCACTATTCCATCAGATACATCAAAGAGATTTTTACTTATTGCCAAATCACCTTCTTCTAGAGGTGAACAAACAAGAACTTTCACTATCAACTTTGAAGAAGTATTTGCTAGACAATGTGTTTTAGATTTAGATCACCCTGAAGATGATGATTTCGAATATTGGACTCCAAAACATCCATTTAGTTCTACTAATTGTTTATTCGGTCATGAAGCTAAATACTTAAGAAGATTAAGTGGTCATACTGATTGTTTCGTTGGTGGTGCTCCATTAGGTAAGGCATTCAAGATTGAAAGAAATTGTTCTTGTACAAGAAGAGATTATGAATGTGACTATAACTATGCAAAAGCAAGTGATGGTACATGTAAATTAATAAGAGGTCTCCAACCAGCTGATCATTCTGAAATGTGTAAGATTGATTCAGTATTTGAATATTTTGAACCAACTGGTTATAGAAAGATTCCATTATCTACCTGTGAAGGTGGCCAACAATTTGATAAATGGAACCCTGTTGCTTGTCCTGGTAAAGAAGCTGAATTCAAGAAGAGTCACACCAAGAAGATTAGAGGTTTTGGTTTATTCCTTGTTATCACACTTCCTATTTCTGTTTTCCTCTTTGTTACATGGTTTGTTTATGATAGAGGTATTCGTCGTAATGGTGGGTTTGCAAGATTCGGTGAAATTAGATTAGGTGAAGAAAATGATTTAATTGAAAACAACTATACTGATAAGGTAGTCAATGGTATAATCAGAGGTGGTGTGACAGTAGTTGCTGCTGTTATTGCTACAGTCAAGATGCTAAGAATGTTTGATAATGCATTAATCAATAAAGCCAAAGGATTATTTACCAGAAATAACAGATACTCTCATAGAGGTGCTGGTTATAGAACTGTTAGAGATGGTGACTTTACTGATCGTGAAGAAGATGACATTCTAGGTGATGTGTTAAATGATGATGATTATGACATTGATGATGGTGATGATTTGGGACATTCTGATTTAGGTGAACAAAGAACTAGTGAATCACACGAAGGAGATGCTGGTTACGTCGATGATAGAATCTAGTTGAAAGTGTAAAAAGATTTGTATTTCACCTATCCCATTTGATGGAATTCATCTTTATTGAATTCTAAGTTGCATTAACTCTTAATATATAAGTATATGAATATAAAATCCCAACAGTTTGTAGCTGTATCACTTCACCAGAGGCATCTATTATGTTTACAGATCACGTGATTTGTGTCCGGGTTGCAAGTAAATTCTGGCCGGAAATAGATTCTGCCATTATTTGTTTGTTTATTTTCTAAAAAATTATTACAGTACTGATAGTAACATTGTTTTTATTCAGGTACAAGAAACAAACTCATCAATCACAATACAATCCATTAATTCAATAAAAGATAGTGGAATATTCATTATAATTAACATCTAAAAATTGATATAACTTAGTTTCATACCAAAATGTCCCCAAATTTTGACAATATTAAAACACATTTTCCAGCTGCTAGAATTAAAAAGCTGATGCAATCAGATGAAGATATAGGGAAAGTTGCACAGGCCACACCAGTAGTGGTAGGAAGAGCACTAGAATATTTTCTTGCGTCACTAGTAGATGCAGCTGCTCTTGAAGCCAAAGAATCAGGAACTAAAAGAGTTACAGTTCAACATGTAAAGAGTGCCATTGAAAAGAATGAAAACTTTGATTTCCTAGTTGATACAATATGTAAACCAGAAGATCAATAATCTGTACTACTGATGTTATGTATTTGGTGTAATTCCTTTAAATTATTATGGTTTATTTTGTACTATATGTTATGGTTTAATGAGTGCATGATATAAGTGACCTTTTTGTTTGTTTGGTTATATTGTTTATTTTGTTTAATTCCTGTTATAAATATTGTGAATGCTTTTTTTTTACTTATATAAATTCACTGTTAGTAGTAGTAAATATTTAGGAGTTATTAAAGATTACATTTAATGATTAAAACTAAAATTAACTAATGTTTTTATTAACATCTATGGTTTTATAAACTTATTATCAAAGATAAAATTAAATTAGTATTATACAACTAAAAGAGAAATCATGAACATGAACATTAACAAGAGATCAATGGTAAAATTAAGCAGCTAGACAAGCAGTTAACTCTCTATATTGATTAAACTGGCTTACCACCAATAAATTCTGACCAACGACGAACTTCACCTGGAATCTTAACAACACCTTCTTCTTGGTTTAATTTTGAATCAATCTTTAATTTCAAAGATTTAGCAAATAACAATGAAGTTTGTGGTTCATTGAATAATGGAATACCAAAATCAATAGCATTACGACGCATAACATAATCTTCATCTTCTAATGATTCAGCTCTGGCTCTGGCTAAGTTGAAAACACCCTTAATATCATGCTTAGCAAAGATCTCACGTAAAGCACGTTTATCATTCTTTGGGAATTCAATAACGGTAACTTCAGAACCTTCTGGTAAGTAAGTCTTTAAGTATTCAGCAACCTTTGGAGAAGCAGTGTAATATTTGTAACCAATTGGAGCAATGATTTGAGCAACTTCACCTAAGTATGGTTTTTCTAAATCACCACCAAATAATAAACCATTTGGAGGTAATGGAAGTTTAAAGTTCATTGTGGATTGTAAAGCAGTCCAGTATGCTTCAGTTAAATCTTTACCGAATGAAGCAATTTCACCAGTAGATGCCATTTCAACACCTAAGAAAGGATCAGCACCAGCTAAACGAGTAAATGAGAATTGAGGAACTTTGGTAGCAACATAATCACGTTTAACATCCATTAAGTTAACTGGAGTGATGGTTTGACCTAAGAAAGCCTTAACAGCAACATCAACAAAGTTGGTACCTAAAACTTTTGAAACGAATGGGAAAGATCTTGAAGCTCTGATATTACATTCAATAACCTTTAATTCAGGATAATCTGGGTTGGTTTCAACATCGTTCTTGATAATTTGCATATTGAATGGACCAGTAATGTTCCAAGCTTTGGCAACCTTATCAGTAATTTCCTTTAATCTAGCCATAACTTCTGGAGATAATTTTTGTGGTGGTAAAACTAAAGTAGCATCACCAGAGTGAATACCAGCGTTTTCAACATGTTCTGAAACAGCATGAACTAAAACTTTACCATTGGCAGCGACAGCATCAACATCAATTTCTTGAGCACCTTCAATGAATTTTGAAATAACAACTGGGTGGTCTGGTGAAACCTTAGCAGCATTACCTAATTTGTTTTCTAATTCACTTTCATCTCTGATAACAGACATAGCAGCACCAGATAAAACATATGATGGACGAACTAAGACTGGGAAACCAACCTTTTCAGCAAATTCTTTAGCAGCTTCCATTGAACTTAATTCTTTCCAAGCTGGTTGATCAATTCCAATAGAATCTAAAATAGATGAGAATTTATGACGATCTTCAGCCTTATCAATATCTCTTGGATCAGTACCTAAAACCTTAGCACCATTTTCTTGTAATTTTAAGGCAATGTTTTGTGGTAATTGACCACCAACAGAAACAACAACACCCTTTGAGTTTTCTAATTCATAAATATCTAAAACTCTTTCGAAACTTAATTCTTCAAAGTATAATCTATCAACTTCATCAAAATCTGTTGAGACAGTTTCTGGGTTATAGTTAATCATAATTGTCTTTTTACCATTTTCTCTTAAAGCTCTGGCAGTTGAAACAGCACACCAATCGAATTCAACAGATGAACCAATTCTGTAAACACCTGAACCTAAAACTAAAGTACCAAATTCATTAAATTCAACATCATTTTCGGTAGCATTATAAGTGGTATATAGATAGTTAGTTGAAGCTGGGAATTCAGCAGCTAACGTATCAATCTTCTTAACAAATGGAACAATACCAAAGTTTTTTCTTCTAGCTCTAACTTCTAATTCAGTTGAACCAACAGCTAAAGCAATTTGTTTATCTGAGAAACCTAATTTCTTAGCTCTTGACATAACATCTCTGTTAACACCAAATAATGAACCAATAGTTTCTAATTCTTTTTGCATATTAACAATATTTTGTAATTTGTATAAGAACCATTTATCAATCTTAGTTAAATCATGAACTTTATCAACGGTATAGTTTTCATGTAATAAAGCTTGACCAACAGCTAACCATCTACGATCAGTTGGGTTGGCTAAAACATCATCTAAGTTTTCAAATTCACCACCTTGGAAACCAATGAAAGATGGATCAATTTGACGAATAGCTTTTTGGAAACTTTCTTCAAAGTTTCTACCAATAGCCATAACTTCACCAACAGATTTCATTGATGAACCAATATCTCTCTTAACATGTTGGAATTTAGATAAATCCCATCTTGGAATCTTGGTAACCATATAATCTAATGATGGTTCGAAGTTAGCAGATGTAGTTTTAGTAACTGGGTTTGGTAATTCTGGTAAAGTATAACCTAAAGCAATTTTAGCAGCAGTATAAGCTAATGGATAACCAGTAGCCTTTGAAGCTAAAGCTGAAGATCTTGATAATCTTGCATTGACTTCAATAACACGGTAATCTAAACCATCAGGTTGTAAACAATATTGAACGTTACATTCACCAACAACACCTAAATGTCTAATAATTTTAATGGCAGCTGATCTTAACATATGATATTCTTCATCTGATAAAGTTTGAGATGGAGCAACGACAATAGAGTCACCAGTATGAATACCTAAAGGATCAAAGTTTTCCATATTACAGACGGTGATACAGTTACCAACACGATCTCTAACAACTTCATATTCAACTTCTTTCCAACCTTTTAATGATTTTTCAACTAAAATTTGTGGAGCTAATGATAAAGATTGAGAAGCTAAATTCTTTAATTCTTCAGCATTTTGAGCAAAACCTGAACCTAAACCACCTAAAGCATAAGCAGATCTAACAATGATTGGGTAACCAACTTCTTCAGCAGCAGCTAAAGCATCATCAACGGTTTCAACAGCGATTGATTCAGCAATTGGAATGTTAATTTCTTTTAAGGCTTGAGCAAATAAATCTCTATCTTCTGAAGTTTCTAAAGTTTTAATTGGAGTACCTAAAACTTTAACGTTATATCTATCAAAGATACCCATTTTATCTAATTGAACACCAACGTTTAAACCAGTTTGACCACCAAAAGTTAATAAAATACCATCTGGACGTTCTCTTTCAATAATATAAGTAATATATTCAGGAGTAACTGGTAAATAATAAATTTCATCAGCTAAAGAATGAGAAGTTTGATTTGTAGCAATATTTGGGTTAATTAAGATGGCAGTTTTACCAGCTTCTTTAAGAGCTTTAATAGCTTGAGAACCAGAATAATCGAATTCACCAGCTTGGCCGATTGATAACCCACCAGAACCAATAACTAAAACTTTTGAAACATCAACCAATTGATGGGCATTTTCGTCAGTGAAACCTGATAAGATACCAGCACCAGCATAAGTGGCAGCTTTTTCAGTTGGAATGCTTGAAGCAGCTGAAGTAGCAAGGGAACGTTGTTGAAATCTTCTAAAAGATCTTAATCTTGAACCACCGACAACCATAGCAGGTCTGGCAACAAAATTAGCACCAGTAGCTCTGTTAATGGCTCTCTTGGTAAGGTTTAGGGTTGATTGTCTTAACATGATGTTTTATTAAGGTAATTTGATCTTTCAAACTTGTATATTTTCTATTTTAATATGATAAATGAGTCTTTCCTACTATGTAATGATTTTTTTTCTTGTGATCTATTTCAGAGATAATAAACAACAAAAAGAAGAATTTTTAACACTAAGATGATACTTTCAAAGGAGAAAGATTGGGAATTGACTTGAATGTGAGTGTTATAAAGATGGAAAGATGTTACCAATTAATGTCAACAGAGAGTTGTATCAATTGAAATGAAAGAAATACAATTTTCTAGGAAATAGTCAGAGTATAAAAAGACTGACTCAATGAAAAATTTTTGGATGAAAAAAAAATGTCATCGGTTTGGCCACTCTAAAGCCTTTCATTCATTGTGGGAGTCATGTTCATTGGCTGGTAGTGCTTTCGTCATAATCAATGTTTAATGTTTAATGCATTTCACTCTCTAGTGTCCATGGGTGTACTTTCGTTAATAATTATGTCTTTGTAACGTTCATCAATTAAAGTACCGTTTTATCTACTCTCTATTGCTTTTATTACTAGTTTACAATTGGATATAAAAATACTATAATATCACCTTTATTTAAAATAATATAACTAGAACTATATATAAAAATTCATTAATTAAAGTTACTAACAATTCAAAAATAAACCATAAATAAAAACCGTTAGAAAAAACCTTATTGTTCAATCATGAACGTATATGTAAAGCAAAATAAAAACAAAACACAATTTAACCATAACTTATTCAAGTAATCATAGTAAATCATCATCAGCATCAACAATAGTATTCTTGATCTTTAATAAAACAGTTGTTTTCCATTTATCTAATTTACTGAATTGATCATATTCAAATAATGTGTCTGCTAATTTTTGTGAATCACCATCTTTAACAGCTTCAAGAACATCTGTTAATAATTTGTATTCTCTTGTAGTTTGGAAACTTGAATCTAATTGTAAAGTTTCTTGTAAATATTTAGATGCAGCAACTTGATCATCATTTGCTAAATAACATAAAACAATCTTAACAAAATAATCTTTTAAACTCCATTTTGATAATGAATTATTTAATGAATTTTTAACAACTTTTTTATAAACTTCAACTGCATCAGCATATTTTTCATTTAATGCACTTAAATCAGCACATTTTAAAAATGATTTGTTTGCTAAAGCTTGAGCACCATCACTTTCAAACCAATCACCAGCATCTTGATAAGATTTTAAAGCATTAGGGAAATCAAGTAAATCTTCTTCATACAATTGACCTAAATCAAACTTAAAATTGGCAGCTCTACGGAATTGACCTCTTAATGTGAAAAATTCTAATGCTTGTTCTAAACATCTAGCAGCTGAAGCTGGATCTTCTTGTCTATATGATTTAAATGCATCAACTAATGTATTAGCAGCTTCATCAGTTGATTGAGCTTTAATTTGAGCTTGGGCAGCTTTTTCAAAACATTGACCAGCTTTAGTAGCAGCTTTCTTCATACGATATAGATTGGCTGCTTGAACATATAAATCACCAGCTTCTTCATATTTAGATTGTTGACTACTACCAAAGACACTACCAAAGAACCCACCACTTGAGTTTAACTTTTTATCAGCCTATATTCAGAAAGAATTGAGTGTTAGTATTAAATTAACTTATCAATTCTTGAACTAATATCTTTACTTACAGCAGCAATAAGAGATTCAGGACCTGACATTATTGATATTTAAATTTAATTTTGAGATTAATTGATAATACTTGTTCTTTAATAGTAGAATTCATTTTAAATTTATGAAAACCAAATTTAGGACTTTGCGTGCGCAACAGAAATTTACCCGGATACACGTTTTAGTAAATTTTGGGTATAAATGGTGGTATTTTGGTGTGAGCATCAGTGTAATTGGTATATATTATTATTTAATTATGATTTGTATCTTTATTTAAGCAAAAGAACACCTTTTAAACCAAATATTCTGATCAAATATTCCAAATATTGAATTCTTTTTTGAGATTCAAATTTTACGCCAAAAATCTTTAAAAAAAATCAAAAGCAGAATTGTTTGTTTACTTTATTTATTGTTACATACCAAAAAGCTGAATAACACACTACAAAACATGACAGATAGTACAACAGCTGCTATAACACCACAAATAACAACTACACTACCTACAACACATGTTCGTTTTGAAAAATTAGCAGCAGTTTTCCAAAAAGCATTAGACACAACAGCACAAATCATAACTTCAGAAAATATTGAATCATGTTATCCTGCTCTTACAAAGAGCGAAGAAGGTCAAAGAAAGATATCTGTATTTAAAGGTCAATTGGAGACAAGCTTCAAATCTTCTTGTAGTTCAGAATTCAGTGTGATATCCAGGGAAAGAGATATTAAAACAAAATTAGATCAATTGGATGATATAATATTAGATGCACAAAAGCGTGAAATTGAAATTGAACAAAATAATGAAAATACACAAAAAGAATTACCACTTGATCTATTATCATCAGATGAATTATTAAAGAGTCATTTAATACCCATTAAAGAACGAAAATTAAAAGATTTAGAAACTCAATTGGATTCAATAAATAAAGAAAATTTATCATTATTAGAAGAATTAAAACAATATAAAAATGATTCATATATAGTAAAAGATGATTTAATTTCAAAATTACAAACTATTAATAAATTAAATGAACTTACAAAGTCAGAAAATCTAGAAGAAAAGCTTGAAAAGTTATTGGATACAATCATTAAAGAAGAACAAGAGGATTTGGATGTTGATATGAACTAAATAAAATTCAATATCGATATAAATTTTTGGGAAATTTGGGGTAAAGTTTTGTTTGGAGTATTCTGCATTTGGTTTAAATTAATTTATAATCAGTTACATGATTTTAATTATCATATATAAATAAATTCATAATATTTATTATATTCATATTTAGTATTTTGAAGAGTAGACGTATATATTAATTAGTAATAAAAGTCCAAAAAAAATTAATAAAATTTTTATAATTAAAGTCCAAAAATATGATAGTGTTTTATCACAATTTGGTATATATAGTATCATACATGTAAAAACAGAAACAAAAACATATTATACATATGCAGAAATGAAAGAAAAGAGAAGAATAAAGAACACACACAATTTATAAATTCTCAAATGTTATAACACAAAAAAATGAATTCAATAAATTTTAATAAGATTAAGCATTATCAAGTAAATAATTAGTAGCAGCTTCAAGATTCCATTTTTCTTTATTTAAAGCATTAATAGCTTCTTCTCTAGAGAAACCCATACCTGTTAATTCTTGGATGGCCAAAGAATGTGGAGTTGTAGCAACACGTTCTTTTGATGGAGCAGTTTGACCAACTGGGATTGGTTGTGGTGAAACTACTTTACTTGATTGATGTTGTGAATATATATCTTGTGGTGGTAGTTGTTGAGAACCATTTTGTGGTTGATTACCGAAACCAGCAAATATTTGTTCCCATTCTTCATTATTATCTTGTGGTTGTTGTGCTTGTGGTTGTTGACTTGAAACTTCTTGAGAACCATAAAAGTTTGAACCTTCTAATTCATCATTAAAATCACCATGGTTAGCAAATTCATCATCATGTGCATCTTCAGCAGCAGCTTCTAAACCATCAAAGTCATCAAATTCATCTGTAGCCTTTTGTAAACCTTCAAATTCATCAGTAACTTTAGGAGCTTCTGGAATTGTTTTTTCGACTGGACTTTCAAAATTAAAACCATCATTATAAGCTGGTTTACTTGGAGATTCAAAAGTTTCATGGAATTCATCACCATCAGCATCAATATCACTGTCACTATCACTTTCAGCAATTTCTAATTCTTGAATTGGAGGGAATTCATCAGAAGTTGGAGCAGCAGATTGAGCAACTGGGGTTGGTATATCTTTAACAGCTTCAGTGGTTTTTAAAGTAGTGTCATTTTCATCATCATCATCAGCAGTTGGGATTTCTGGAACTGGATCAAAGGCACCTGGCATTGAAGATTCAATAGCATCAGCTTGTGATTCTTCAGTGGTTGATTTAGCAGTTAAATCAGCATCAGATTTATTGTTATCAACAATTTCAAAGGAACCACCAACTGAATCATTTTCATTAGCTGATACTTCTGGTACAGCAGCTTCAGGAACAACAGATTTTTCTTCAGTGATTTGCTCTTGTTCTGGTTCTGGTACCTTTTCTTCAACTGGAGCAGAAGTTTCAGGAGTGATTGATTTTTCAGTAGCTTCAACTTGTTCTGGAGCTTCAGTTGAAACAATAGGGGTAGTTTCTTCTTCTTTAGATTCAACAGTACCTGCAACAGCAGCGGCAACGGCACCAACAGCAGCACCAACGCCTACAGCAGCAGCAGTATTTGATGATCCTTCAACTTCTTTTGTTTCTTCAACAGGAGCAGCAGATTTAGAAGTGAAACCATTAGAAGCATCATTAATTTGTTTCATGGTGAAGTCTTGAACTCTTTGAGCATACTCAACTTGTTGTTGATGTAATTGAGAATCTAATTCATCAAATTGATTCTTACGTTCTTGTAAGCTAGCAAATAATTGTTGTAATTGTTGCTCTTGTTGATCAATAACAGCTTTTCTTTGTTGTTGTTCTTGTAATCTTTGTTGTAATTCAGTATCAATAGCTTGGAAAGATTGTTGATCTTGTTCAAATTTTTGTTTACGAGCAGCTAATGATTTTTCTTGTTGATCAATTTGACTTTGAAGAGTTTGGAATTCAACTTGTTTAGCATTTAAGTTATCATGATGAGTTTCTAATTCTTTAGTTGATGATAATAATGAAGCAATTTGATCTTGAATGGTTTTAACTGAAACTTCAGAAACACCAACTTGTTTTTGAGTAACAGAAACTAAAGCTTTTGATTGTTTAACATCATTCTTGGTCTTTTCTAAAGAATTGTTAACTTCAACTTGTTGGGTATTTAAAGCAGCTAAACGTTCTTTCAAAGCATTAGTTTCTTGTTGAGCATTAGCATATTCAGTTTGTAAACTTTGTAATTGAGTTTGAGCAGTATTGAATTGGGCTTCAGCTAAAGAAGCTTGTTTTCTTAATTCTTCAGATTCTTTCTTATTTTGAACTAATAGTTCTTCAACTTGGGAAGTTTGTTTAACTTCATTATCATATGCAGCTCTTAATTCAACTAATTTCTTTTGAATGGTATCTTTTAAAGAAGTGATTTTGGCTAATTCTCTTTCAGCCTTTTCACGTTTTTCATGAAGAATGGTAGTTTGAGTAGTCATTGAACCAATTTGATTAGATAGATTTGCCATTTCAGTAGTAGCTTGTGATAATTTTGATGAAACATCTTTATCTGCACTGCTTCCGAATAAATCAGTTGCGTATGAAGATGGAGCTTTGGCAGCAAATGAAGCGGTAGAAGCAACAGCAGCAGTTGTTGCAGCAGCAGCAACTGGGATGGTTGAAGCAGCTATAGATTTACTTTGAACTGGGGAAGTAGAACTAAAGTTTGAAGAACCAACTGAACCTGATGAAGTAGTAGTTTGAGGAATTGAAGTTGGAATAAAGTTATTTGAAGTCTTTTGTTGTTCTAAAATACCTTGACCAAATGATGAAGTTGGAGTAAATGGTTTAGTTCCAGTTGGGGTGTAAGCAACTGAAGAGTTTGAAGCAGTTCTTTGTTCAGTTACAGGTGGTGGTGGAGTATTAGTTGAAAAACTATCATTCAGATCTAATAAATCAGTTAATGAAGATTTTGGTTTAGTAGTTCTTGATGGAATTTGTGGAATAACCTTTGGAGCTGGTGGTGATTGAGTTCTACTTTCTTCTTGTAATAATGAATCTGGTACAACAGGTGGTAATTCATAACCAGCAATCTTTTTTTGAACAAGGAACATAGCAATTGAAAATTCAAGTTTTGAAAATTCACCAGTATTATGAATATCAGCTAAATCCCAAACTTGTGCTAAAGTATCTTGATTTAATTTGGAGTTCATTAAGAAGGATGCAACTTCACCTGGACCTAAAACACCTTTTCTTTCTTTATCTAAACTATCAAAAATAGCATCAAATTGACTTCTCTTTTGAGCAGAGATTGACCAATCATTAGAGGCATTATCAAAAGAGG
Organism: Ruyongia namnaoensis; assembly: GCA_030563805.1. Classification (NCBI taxonomy): domain Eukaryota; kingdom Fungi; phylum Ascomycota; class Saccharomycetes; order Phaffomycetales; family Wickerhamomycetaceae; genus Ruyongia; species Ruyongia namnaoensis. The sequence continues at coordinate 42,731 of JAJMKA010000003.1, forward strand.
ATGGAATTCTTGAAACATTTGGTCTATTTAATTGGTTGGTGAATGAATTACCAGTTGAGTTAATGCTAACAGGACTATTTGTTTCGGCAACAGTTGAAGCGACTTGAGACCAAATAGCTTGAGGAATTGAGATTGGTAATTGTCTAATTGAACCATTAATTGAACCTTGAATTAAAAACATTGCTACAATGAATTCATCTTTAGTTAATTGACCTAAATTATTTCTATCAACTAAAGACCAGATTTGACCAAGAGTTTGATTTGGCAATTTTGCCTTTAAGAAAATATTTCTAGCTTGATCACCAGTCATTGAACCAGTTGGTGCGTTCTTAATAAACAATTGATTAAACTTTGAAATATCATGAGCTGTTAATGGAGGTAAAGTACTAGTCAATTGAGGTTGAACAGGACGTGGTGAAGTAAAAGTTGATTGTTGTTGTACTAAAGGAGATTGAATTTGAGGTTGTTGAAATCCTTGGAATTTTGGTAAAGGACCTACAATATCAATTAATGAAGGATCAGGTTTTGAACCATTTTGAACATGACCAATTAATCTCATAGCAATTGAGAATTCTAATTGATTTAAGAAACCAACATTATTTTGATCAGCAATTTGCCAAATCTCAGCTAAAGTTACAGGTGGTAAACCAGATTTCTCCAAAGTTGACTTTGCAGTTTCACCAGTGACAATTCCTAAACTTTCAGGATCTAATGACTTGAAAAGAGAGCCATATAGCTTCTTCTCTTCCGGTGTAAGTGGATTACGTAGTGATTGGACAGCACTCATATTCTAAATACAACGTAATTGAATTAAATTTAATGAATTTGATGTTAAAGAAGTGCAGATTTCCAAAGGGTGAAAATTAAATTCGACAAATTTGAAAATATTTACATCCGAACACCAAAATAATACACTAAAATAAATTCGAATTTGAATTTGGCCAAATCACAAAACAAAACATAAACATAAACTACATTCTACCTCCAACCTCAATTCCTTCATCTACATTCATCAGCATATACCATACAATGAGGGTAAGAAAAACAGTATTGATAGGAATGGTCCTAGGTCTAGGTCTTTCCGCATATTTGGGATTTGCAGATATCTCTTTAAAACACGATAAATTAATTCATTTTGTCACATTCTTTACATTAACAATAATGTTTTATTGGACTTTTGAAACTTCAAGTTTAAGAACAATTAGAAATCTAACCTTCTTTGTATGTACATTATTTGGTGGTATATGTTCAGAATTTATTCAAAGTTTCTTACCATATAGAAGTTTTGATTTTTATGATATTTTATCCAATTTATTAGGTTCCTCATTCGCATTAGGTTTATCATTATATTACCATAAATCATTAATTGAAAGAAAAAGACATACTCGTTATGAACAATTGAGAGAATCCATTCCTCCTGAAACTGAAGATGTTGATTTTGATATGGATGTTGAAGCAGCAAATACAAGTAGACGTTCAAATGATTTAAGTTTATACACTAGTAGAGAAAATATTGATGATATACCTTTACAAAATGTTCAACCAATACCACATTTAGTTGCTGATGATGATATTGAGTAGTTTATCCCAATACTATTTAAACTTAGAAACAAATTATTTTATTATAGAAATTAAATTGGAAGGAGTATTGTTTAGTAAATAAAACAATATACGTGTTATGTTTTGATGAAATCATAGATTTGTAACTACAATTAACACAAGTTATGGTCATTAAAAAGGGTACTTTTATTAAAATTAAAAATTAAGGGAAAAACGCAAAACGAATATTAAATAAGAAAGACATAATATTAAATAAGAAAGACGTAACTGTCAAAAATTATTTTGGATTATGATTACCAAAATATTCAGGTTCATTAAAAAAGGTTCTGAAATGATATTGAGCACCAATATCTTTAATCATTTCCATGTCTTCATCTGATAATTTGAAATCAAAAATGTTTAAAGCTTCACTTATACGACCAGAATTTGAAGATGTTGTTAAAGTAACAATACCTTGTTGAGTAACCCATCTTAAAAGAATTTGTGATTCAGCTTTACCATATTTCTTACTTAAAGCTTTTAAAGGTTCATTTAAAGGACCATTTTCAACTCTTGATAATGGTGATAAAGGACTATAAGCTTCTAATAAAATTCCATTCTTTTTGCAAAAATCTGTAATACCTGGAGTTTGATCATATAAATAAGCATGAAATTCATTTTGTAAAATTGCAGGTTTAATTTCACAAATATTTAAAACTTTTTGTAAATTTTCAATATCAAAATTTGAAAGACCAATATTTCTAACTAAACCATCTCTTTGAGCCTTTTCTAACCATTTCCAAGCTTCTTCTAAAGTTATACCATGAGTTAAATCAAGATCAAAAAATTGAGCATGAATTAAGAATAAATCAAAATATTCAGTTCCAATTTCTTTTAAAGCAGTCTTTATAGATTCATATGGATTTATACTAACGGCTTTAATACCATGAAACCCTATATCATATTTATCAGTTAACCATAATTTAGATCTTTCAATGCCACTTTTCTTTATGGCAGCACCAACTTCAGCATGAGTACCATATTTTTCAGCAGTGTCAACATGAGTGAAACCTAAACGAATAGCCTGAGCAATAGCATCTACTAATACTGGATCTTGTTTGCTGGCTTCTTCTTCTGATAATTGTGCCTTTTTCAATCTCCATTTAGATCCTGAACCAAAACCTATCATTGGCATTCTGTCACCTGAAGGTAAAGTTTGATACTCCATTAAAACTGGGGTAGGTTGTTCAGCAATATCTTTTGTCATCTTGTTATTATGTTACTTGTGTATGTTGTGTCTACTAAAAATGAGACCCAGCTGTGAAGAGAGATTCAACAGTATTTATATAATTTTTCAGCTGTTTTGAATCATCACTTAAAAAATTTACAATAAGCGGAGGTGTAATTTTTCATTCTGGGGGTGGAAAGAATAGGTTAAAAATCGGTTACTGACTGGTGAAAAAAAGTGTTGATGATGCCCTAAAAGCTAAGAGATTGGGATTATCTACTATCTGCTCTTAATGCCTCTCTTCAAGTGTCAATAGTTAACAGTAGTTTTTACCGAATTTCCACCCATTATCTTAAGCTGGGAAATATCTAACGGTTATTCTTTATGAGTCTACAGACATAAATAATTTATCTAAAGAATCTATAATCGAATCCAAATTAACATCAAAAAAACAAATATATAACATTATAAACATTAAAAAGTTGGCATAGAGAAAAAACTCTCAAAAATAGAATCATCATTCAAAATCTCATTTCCTGATCCTTCCCATAATGATTCGAACAACCTGTCAATAGCAGAACTCTCAGAATCACCATTAATCTTTGAGTTTAGATCATTATTAGCATTTAAATCAGATGACATAGTTCTTATATTTGGATTAGTATTATTATCATCAGAAACATTATTTGATAACCCATTATCAGGATCACTACTATTGATTTCAGAATCAGATTCTGAATTATTATTTCTATCCTTTGCAATAGTTTTATAAACTTCTTTAGAAAAACTATTTCTTCTTTTCCAACTTCTATCAAGAATAGATGGCTCTATTTCATTAAGAGTATCTAACTCTTTTAAATCTTTATCTAATTCTGTAGTATCCATCTCATTCCCTGGATTATCTCTATTAAAAATCAATATTGATACCTTTAAAAGAAATTTAATAATATGTGCAAGAGCTGTAAAAGTCTTTCTATCATCTAAAACATTAAAACTTGAATAATAAGCTTTTGTTATAAAGACATTCATAGATTCATTCATCAGTTCAATATCAGATTTTGTTGTTTCAATAGTTGGAAATTCTAAAACATATGCAAATATTGTAGCAAATGAAGAAAGGAAAAAGAAACTTGAATGATTTGTAAATAATGAAGTTTGAAAATCTAATAATTGATTTAATTTTAATAATTCTCTTGCTGAAAATAAACATTTATTCACAAGTTGTTTTTGTAAATATGTTTCAGAGGAAATTACATCATTCACTGAACCATCAATATTCAATAATGATTTCTTAAATGCTAATCTATTAATAACCATTGCATAAAGATAATATAAACAATGTAATAAAAGTAAATTTTGTTCTGTTTCATAAGAAATATTTGGATTAATAGATTTTAATCTTTGAAATCCACCAGGTCTGCATAATACAGGTATATCAAGAAATATAATATCTAAATCATTGTTTAAACCTTGAACAATCTTTAAAATATCTGTATGTGATTTCTCTATTAATGCAGTTGAACAAAATAATTTCCCATAAACTTTTGATGTAAACATTGTTAATCTTGAAATATAATAGGAAACTGATATTTCCATAGCTGATAATTCAGAATCATCTATTGATTGTGGTATTATATCGATGGAATCAGTCTCAGTTCTCATAATTATAGCCATTAAATTATTAACAGAACTTTCAGGTACTTCTTTACCATAAATTATTTCCACAAAATCTTTATTAGTCATTGCCATTGCATCTTTTTCTTGTATTATTGGAGGTTTCCCTGACTTAAAACTTAAATCATGATCAAATATTAAACATACCCACCATAATCGTTTTCTTAATAACCTTTCTTTTTCATTTAAAGCATGTAAAGCTTCAAATCTATTAATCCCTAATTCTTGTGAATATCTAACTGCTAATGTCAATGGAATAAATTTCAAATATGGTATAACTGATGCTTCAGGATGTGTAACAAATATTAAAAGTGCTTGGATCGTTCTAATACCTTCACTAAATAAACTAATTCTATGATAATAAGTAATTGAATTCATGAAATATTTATGTGAAAGGTCACGTAATTTTATTGATTCTTCATTTTCAGTTTTTTGATTATCAGTAAAAACTTGGAAAGCCTTTACTCTTAATGACATTGATGTAATTGAATTTAGAATCATTAATTCTGAGTTTATTAAAGTTTCTCTACCTTTTGAAGTGTCATCATAATATAAATCTATTAATTTCCTTATTTCTTCTTTTGATATTGTAAAAATATTTGAACGGAATGTTTTATGGTATAAATCTAATAATGATATCAATTCTTCTTTCTCCGGTAATTCAATAATTAAATGATCCTCTATTTTAAGAGCTCCTCTTTTCAAATTTGTATTAAAAGTTTTTTGAAATTTATAGTATAATAAAACTGATTTTTCTGTAACTGCATCATCATTGATTTTTGATGCAATTCTAGCAATACCCATTGGATTTAAAAATGATAATGAGGAATGTGAACCATAATATTTGTTTGTTGTAGGCTTTATAAGTTTAATCTTTTTGGATGGATCAAGAGTATCAGTATTGGGGTTGTTATTATTAGTAATGGTATTGTTATTATCCACAGATTGTTTATCTTTTGGGCTGATCTTTCTATATTCATTAGAGATAGAAGAAGGAGTATTGTTCTGAGGTAACTGAATATCAAATTTATTCATTATTGCAGACATCATTAATTCTAACTTTGTTAAACGTTCATCTAAAATGTTTGGAGATTTTAAAGATTCTGTTATTGTTGAAGAGTTATGAATACCTGTTTGTGTTATTTGGTTATTACTATCATTCTCTGTAGGTGTAATAGAATTGGGGTCATGTGGGTACACATTTAAAAATCTTTTCTTTCTATCACTATTAGTATAAACACAAGGAATTTCATTCTTTATACAATGTTGACAAGCTTTATTACCATCACACTTGATCTTTCTTCTTCTACAATTATCACAGGCTTGAGAGATTCTAGTTCTTCTCTTGGGTACACAATAAGTATGGGAAAGCATGATATTGTTTGTCCTTTGCTTCCTGTTGGATTTGTAGTGCTAGATTATATGATATAATTGTAAAATTAACTATATGATTTAAATATGTCAATCATCTTTTAGCAATTAAATATACCCGATATTTTTTGAAAAGTCAAAACATACTATAAAATATCTTCAAAAAAAAAATAAAACGATTTGTTGAAATACTACAGTTCTGTTTAAAAGTTTAAAGTTAGGATATATCATTATTGCTAACTAGCATTTTCTATTCATGGTAAAATAAATATCAAGTCTTTCTTCTTTTGTATTTATCTCTTTTTTTAATTATTCTTTGAGAACCCATAATGATTTTTTATATATGTACATAGGTAATCATCATCAATTAGCAAACAATATTATCAACATCTCACCTATTTCTTGTTCATTGTAATGTGAGATCTACTTAACATACATTGTCTATGCATTTGTTTTCTCTTTTCATAACCATTTGATTTACCAGCATGGGCATTTAAAATTTCTTCAGCTAACTTTACAGAAAAATCACTACTTAATCTCTTTCTAGCATTTTCAAGAATCCATACAAAGGCAATTCTATAACGTTTCTTTTGTGTCAATGGTTCTGGGACTGTTATATTTTTAGCAGTGTTTGATTTCATGGTTTTTAATCTCATTAATGGAGACATCTTTTCTAAAATATTTTTTAAAACAACTTCTGGATCTTTGTTTAAAGTTAGTTGAACTATGTACATAGATTGAGCAAATATCTTTCTAGCTGTTTGTTTTTTACCATCTCTCATCAATTCATTTATACATGATTGGATTATTGGATCTTCAAGTACTGGAACTGGTTTATCTTTTAATGAATCTGCTTTTGCTATTTGTTCTTCTGTATATGTTTTTGGAATAGCATAGTAATATTCCTTGAATCTATCAAATGGAGTTAAACCTTGTGATTGAATAGTACCTCTCATTCTTTCAAGATCAGCTATCCATTGATCAGCTATTCTATCAGCACCTTCTTTTAAAATCTTGATGGCTTCTGGATTTTCTTCAATTGGTGTTTGCTTTTGATTTGGTGGAGTAGATGCTGTGCTATTGAATCTTAATGAACTGCTTAAACAAGCTTTGTATGTGATTTGAGAAACATTTCTACCTGATACGGCAGGCACCATTGAAAGAGATCTCAACATGATGGATTAATTCTTTATTTAATTGGAAACAAATAACTTTTCAAGTTCACCATCACTTTTGATTTTCATTTTCAGTTTTTTCTTTGGCGAAATTTTTATTCAGCTGTGAAGGGTAAGGCGAATTTATAAGATCTTACGTAATCGCTTTACTATTTTTGTTTATAGCCCTTTGAGTTATTTATTCATCTTACTCATATACGTGTTTATATTTAAGAAATACTAATAATTAAACCATATACATGACAAATATAGATAGTAAGTTAGATATTTATCTTATTTACGTGACTTATAATACAATTCAGGGTCAATTTCATCATTTTATGTCAAATTTTATTCAAATACTAACATCTTTTAAAAGTTCAACACGAATTCAAATTAATCATTGATTCAAAGAATCTAGTGGAACAAAACTCTAATTGGGATTTAATACTAGATGAAATACCAGGAGTAATAAACAGTATTGTTTTAAATGAATATAAAATTGATTCAAAAGAAGCAGATACAATCATAGTCAAAAATCCATTAGATCCAAGTCAAGATGAAACAATAAAACAGTATACAAATAGATTACTAACACATTTAACTACTTACTTCAAAGAATTCCCTCCATTTACATTATTAAGAATAGTTGAAATATTGACAGATCCATTACAATATTGTTCTAATGTATCAAAATTTTTAAGAGCTTTAGAAAATGTAATATTTGTCACAACTACAATAGCTGATTTCCCAAACTCTATAACAGCATTAGATAAAGTTACAACATTAACTGATAATAAAAAAAGATCTGATACACCAGGTTCACCAGGGGTTGTAATTCCACTGACATATGGAGGTGAATCACAGACTATACTTCTTCATAAAATTCCTTGGTTAACACAAGAAGAAATAAAAGAAATAACAAGTGATGATTATCTGGCTGATGAATATCCACTGTATGAAAACAATGGACTTGATGATGATTATAATGAATTGGAAAAACCATTAGACAAAGACGAAAATGGTGAATATGAAGAAGATGATGAAGATGACGATGAAGACTTTGAAAATGTTGAAGATCATATAATAGAAGAAGAAGAACTCTCTAATTTAGATGATAGTCAACTTCCAACTCTATCGGAATATAAAAAGAAAAGAAAGGTAGAATCTAATGAAGTTACAAATAAAGATAAAAAATATAAAGCAGATAATTCTTTTGAAGAAAATGGTGAAGCAGATCAATCTGCAGATGATATATCAATGATCAATACTTCAATTCTTCCTGATTCAAATGATGATAGATCACATGAAGGAGAAGATGTTTTAACCCCAAAAGATTCAAACTTTGAAGATGAACAAAATATATCAATGAATATTTCAATGGATACATCTATGAATGAAATACCCAAAGAAGAAAGTATTAATACTAAAACTACTGATGAACAAGAAGATGATGATAATTATGATGCAAATGTTACATTAGAAGCAGATAAAATGGACCTAGATTAATTAGCATACTAAATATATATCTCAATGTCAATGAAATAATATTCGTACTCTACAAGTCTCTATTTCATATAAATAATTGTTTATTCATGTAATCATACTTTAACTTATCGATTTTGTATTTGACAGTTTTCTCTCCAGAATATATAATAATTAAAAAAGTATGAACCATTTAAAATAAACATCCACATTTAAAACAAGCAAAAAAACAATTAGAGTTACAAACTCCTCTCTTAATATTTACAAATTTTAAAAAAATTGCAATCTTCAAAAACAAAAAAACATTAGAACTAAGATCATGATGGATATTAAATCGTTGATGCATTTCTTCAAGTGTGAATTTTCATGTTGAATAATATGAATGGTTTGAATATAAATGGTGAACATAAAAATATGAAGTTATTTCTCTATAATATCATCTTATCTATATTAGACACTATTATGAAAGAGAATAAACTTTAAAGGTTAAAAAAAATGATAGAAAAATAATGATAACAAATAGTGATTTTATAAGGCAAAGTTAAAATAACAAACATAAATAAGGAATTGGACATTTTTTTGATCTAAGGAAATATTATTAATAAATAAATGTAAACTCTCTACCATCTCATCATAGAGGTTTCGGCTCTCATTCTGTTGTAATCTAATAAATCTTCGATTTGACCAGTACCAGCAACAGCAATATCTTGATCCCATAAAGCAGTGAAAGCCCAGTTTTGAACATCTTTAGTCTTGATGTCATTGATAGCCTTTAAAGTATCTTGTAATGAAGAGTATGGGCTAGCAATTAAAGCGTTCTTACCAAGAGTATCAGCAGTAATTAATGGGTAAGCATATCTAGATAAGATCTTAGCAGCTAAAGCTTGTTTACCTCTGAAAACTTCAGTATCTGTGATTGAGACTGATAATCTGTTCCATTCCTTCATGGTGAAATGAACGAAATCATCAATTTGGCCAACGTTTGAAATTTCAGCTTGTACACCGAATAAACCACTGTCTTTGTATGATAAAGAGAAGTGATCATAAGTATCAGCTAAGTGGTTACCGTTAACAACATCGTTTAATTTAACACCAGCGTTCTTTGAGATTGGTTCGAAGAAGTTATATGAACCAAAGATTTCAGCAGCAACTTTTGAAACTAAGTAGTTTGGTGAGTGGACACCTTCAGATTTTTGAGCAATAGCAATCCAGGCCTTTGGTAAAGTATCATCTCTTAATCTAATTTCAGAACCTAAGAATCTAGCTGGGGCAACAGTTGGGGCAGCACCCTTTGGAACAGCAGCAAATTTCTTTTCAGCTAATTCAACTAATTTTTCGTGTTCAACAGCACCAGTACCAACAATAACAGTGTTTTCTGATACAAATTGTCTGCTGTGGAAATCAATTAAATCTTGAGCAATTAAATCTGATAAAGTTTCAGAAGTACCTTGAGATGGTAAACCTAAAGATGTGTTTTGGAAAGCAGTGGCATGTAAATGTTCTAAAACTCTACCAGCATGGTTAAATTGTTCGAAAGCTTCAGCAGATTTGGCAGCAATCTTACCTTGTTCAGCAACAGTAGCTTCGTTGAAAACTGGGTTGATAACTTTTGAAGATAAGAAGTCAACAGCTTTGCTAACATCTTGACCTTGAGTAAAGAAAGCGGAATGTTCACGTTTAGTGTAAGCACCAAAAATTAAACCTGACTTTAAAGCTTCAGATTCATGTTCTTTGATTAAGACTCTGTTGGTTAAGTTGGAAACACCGTTGTTGTATGGGTTTTCAGCAGTTGAACCTGAACCAACCCATAAACCAATAGTGGAAGTTTTAGCTGAACTATCAGATTGAGTAATAACAGTTAAACCATTTGATAAAGCAGAGGTTTTGGAAGCAGTAGCTAATGTACGTTTGAAATTGATTGAGCGTGATGAGACACCTCTTAAAGTTGAAGCATGAATCATTTTTATGTGTTGGTTGTGATACTTCTTAATTGTGTTTAGATGTTTATTAGGAAAAAACTTTTAAAGATTTGTTATTTCCAAATTTCCAAATTTTCGATTTTCATTTTAGCCAATAAAAATTTCTGCAAAAAAAATTTGACAAAAAAAATAAAAAATAACAAAATCCGAGGGTTAAAACACAATGAGATCACGTGATGTTGACCGGTTTTCAGATCTTTGAAAGAAAAAAAAAATTGATCAAAGATGAAGATGAGGTAGATATGTAAATACAAAAATCTATTATTTACAATATTAAATTCATTAATCCAATATAATGTTCCGTGTTGGTCTACAGAGGTCTTTATTAACTCCAGTTTCAAGAATTCAAAGTTCAAGAAATATCTCATTAAAGTGGAAGAAACCTTCTTTTAGTTTAGACAAATTTAAACCTATTCCACAACCTCCAGGTTATATCGTTGGTAATGTCAATGAAGCTGCTGCATTGCCTGAAACTGACTATTATCATGGTTCATATCATTGGTCTTATGAAAGAATATTGGCAATCTCTTTGATTCCATTATCAGTTGCTCCTTTCATCACACATCAAGTCATTGATCTTCCATTACTTGATTCTTTCTTAGCCTCCATTATATTGATTCATTCACATATTGGTTTAACATCATGTATTACAGATTATATCCCAAAGAGAGTCTATGGTGTATGGAATAAATATGCAGGTTATTTACTTACAGCAGGTACTACTATTGGTTTATATGGTATTTATTTATTAGAAACTGAAGATATTGGTTTAACTAATTTAATAGTAAAACTTTGGAATAGACCAAAATATGAAACTGATTATTTTGGAAATCGTCGTTATTAGAATATTTGATATGCTTTCTTTTGGCTTAACAATATTTTAAGATATAAATAATGATGATGTAATCAGATACTGGTATTTCTGTTTATATATCTTGTGATTTGGTGATTGGGTTTATTTATTACAGAGTTTATTTATTCAAAACTATTTATCTATTTATATATTTATTTATATCACAGTTTGATATATGTATATAGTTAATGCTTTCTATGCATTCTTAATTTTATGGTGAAATAAGTTACAGGTTTTTGTGTAATCATATCGCTCGTTTCTTGATCCTTTCTAGGAAAATTAACTTTAATTCACAACCTTAATTTTCTTGCTATGCAATATATAATTGTTCTAAATTGATTTTTGAAGTAGATCAATTACAGATTAATCGTAAACTATAAAATTATTAATATATATCGCCTATAGCGCTAATGGCAAAAAAAATCACAAATTCATGAATTTTCTTTCATTATTTAAATTTTAAAATATATCTGTGCTATGTTATTCTATAGTCTTGATTTACTACCTTAAATATATGTTTTAAAGAATTTTAAATTAAATTAAAATTATAATTTATAATTATTAAATATAATAATATATATATATATATTAATTTGAGATTTCTAAAAATGATTGTCATACATTTCAAAATCCACAGTACCTACCACTTTCTTAAGATCTTAAGTTCCTCGGACCGCCGGCGCTATCAGTTCTAAGTTCAAACATGGTTTACCTTGATAAATCATATTTAGAGACTGATTAAGTTTACTTCCAGAACTTAAATTTATTATTTATTGGTATTTTTGATGGAAATATACACTTTTCAATTATTTTTTGCTTCACATATTAAGTTTTCTTCCCAAAATTTTATATTTTTTCCCGACTTTTTACTAGTGAAATGTTTCACTATAGAGTTAATTAGTTGTAAATTATATTCTAGAGTAATAATACATATGTTCACCTTTAAGATTTTCTGTTTTGAGTTTTGTAAGAGCATTAGAAGAACAGTAACGCTTTGAATTTTGAAATTTACTAGTTAATAGTGTGATTACATAATCCACTTTTTTCATTTTTTTGGAAAAAAAAAAGTTGATGAAAGTGAAGTTGAAAATTATTGAGATTGATCAACCATATTAATTTATTAAAGAATACATACTTCACAATGGTTAGATGTCGTTTTGGAATAAAATTCCCTTTACCACAAACTAAAATAAATGGTCGTGTTCTACGTGATAACTTCAGACGTCACTTTTTTGCAAAAAATGAAGTTACTATTCGTGCTTTAAAATACATTTCAAGAAACACAGAATTACCATCAAAAGCTAGATTGGAAGCACAATTAAAATTAGCTTCTCTTCCAATAAGTATGAGAAAGGTTGCTCAAAAAGGTCGTTGTTTGGTTACTGGTTCAGCAACAAATGTTATTAAAAACTTCTACTTGAATAGAGTATGTATTTCTTATTTCATTTTTAAATTGGAATTTAAACCTGTTACTAACAATATTATTTCATTTATTATAGTATATTTTCAGAGAATTAGCCAAAGATGGTAAACTACCAGGTATTAAAAAGGGTGCTTGGTAAGCAGTTATGTGTTTTATTTTGCTAAATACTCCCAAACTTCATTAAAGTGGTTTTTATGTGTTGTACTTAGTAAATATTTGTAAATAGAGTATTAATTTATGTGGTTTTATTTTTTTGAAATCTCAATCTACCTTTGTATGTTATTCGAAATCCTTCATAGAAGTACTATACTATAAAAGTGTTAAAGTAGACTGCCTAAGCTACTAGTAGCGGAATTAATTAGTAGTTGAGACGTCGTTGGAGCTGCCCTAATTGCCCTATCATAGGAGAAGAAAAAAATTAAATATCAATTACCGAAAATCAAAACAAATATTATTTTGTGTAAACAAACAATCAATTCTAACAATACTGCTACTGCTAATCATAACAATAACCAGATCTCAAATCAAGATTAATTTGTCTTTATTAAAAATTAAACAGTTATTTATTGATATTTGAAGACCAGCAATGAGTTCAACAAAAAGTGTTTTAGCTGATCTGGGTCTTATAGGGAATGAATCGGTCGACTTTTATGGTCATAGAGTATCCAGATCATCAGCAAAGAGAAATGCTTACAATGCTATTTTAGATTTTCTGTACAATTCACCAATTCCTCCAGAAGATGATACTATATTACTTGAAGCTGTTGAAGATTGTGCTGAATGGAAACGTTACACTGAACAGGATGCTGATGAAATTGATATTATTATTGCAAAGGAGAAACGTGAAAGATTACTAAAGGAATATAAATTGGATGACCATGATATCGATGATATGTTTGCTGACGGTAGTATGGATGACAATAATTTTGAAATAGAGTTTGATGCTGATTCTAAACTTGAAGTTATGTCTGGATTGCACCAAAAACCTACACAAAGTTTACTTGAAAAGTTTGTTTTCCCACTTCCTGATGGTGAAGGTTTACGTCTTCTTAATACTCCTCAATGGTTTAAACTGCCTTACAACCTTTATTTGCCACCATCACTTCAAGAGAAACATTCATTGAAGTGGAAACACAATTTAAGAAGAAATGAATGGGCCACCAATAATCCTTATTCTGGAAATAATGACAAAGGTTCTATTAGATGTGTTTGCAGAAATGGGTATTGTGGTGAGCACTGTGCAAATCGTACAAACCAAATTGAGTGTACTGATCACAATTGTGTATACGGTTCATATGATTGTGGTAATAGATCATTTCAAAATTTAGCCAAAGATTTAAATGATGACCGTCTTTATGCTTCAGGGTGTGAAGTCTTGAGAACACCAAACAAAGGGTATGGTCTTTTCACTATTAGACCTTATGAAGTTAGTTCTCTGATAATTGAGTATACTGGTGAAGTTATTACTACCGAACAAGTTGAAGAAAGACTATCAACAACATATGCTTTATCAGAACATTACTATTTCTTAGGTTTAGATGAAAGACATGTCATAGATGCTGGCCAACGAGGATCTATAGCAAGATTTGCTAACCATTCATGTGATCCAAATGGTGCAATGCAAAAGTGGACTGTTAATGGTGAGCCACGTATAGGTTTATTTGCTAAAAAGCACATCAATGCTGGAGATGAAGTAACTTATGATTACAATTTTGAATCTTTAGAAAATTCTGAATTACAAAAATGCTATTGTGGATCCAATATATGTCGTGGTTTTATCAAAAGAAAAGACAGTGAAGATGAAATTGATGACGACGATGATATTCCATTATTAGAACATAAAGTTGTTAGTGAAAGTGAAGATGAAATCACAAGACCGCGCAAGTCTATTAAAGCTGCTATAGAAGATGAGGAAAGTGATGATACTGATTTAGCAAACAATGAATCAGATTTTGATTTTAATGAAAATGGTAGTGATGTTGCTCATGATAATTCTGATCATGTATTTTCTGATGGACCAGAAACCAAAGTCATCTCACCTAGAAAGAGAAAAGCAACACCAGCAAGAAAGCAAAAGAAAACTTCTACTAAATCAGCCCTGTCTTTAAGTGATACTGAACTGGCTAATGCTTTGATCAATGAAAATGCTAAAAAACCTACACATGCTAAAGAAACCAGCCCACCAAAAAAATCTAAGCTCAGAACTACAACAAGAAGTTTAAACCACTATGTTACTGATGATCCTGGCTATAAAATACCAGCAAGGCTCAAGAAGTCATTAGAGATGAATATGGCCCCACCTGGTGAGAAAGATGCTTCATATGATAAATTATTGTCTATGAATAAAGATCTCAAAGGGATTCCAAATACAACTAATGAAGAAGATCTATCATTTTCTGGTGTTACTGAAGATAATGCTGTGTTAATTTCAGATGATGAAAATATAAATAATGGAACTACTGGAAATAAGGAAATACCACAAGGAAGTTCACCTTTAGGTGACAATGAAGAAGAATTAACAAATACAGAGAATGAATTAGTGGAAAGCACCATGTATCATTCTGATAGTGATTCTACATCAAGACACACAAGAAGCAGAGATAGTCTAAGTTCAGAATCAATTAGAAAGAGAAGAAAGGTCACTCAAAAACATTTGCGTAAGAGAATTACTGTTGATTCACCATCCACCAACCACAATGAAGTAAACAAAGCCTTATCTGAAAGATTGACCAATAATGCTAATATCAAGACACTGCTAGAAAAGGAACGTAATGAGATGTTTACTTTAAAGAAAAGTAAAAGAAAGACAGTACTTCCAAAAAAATTTGAAGAGAGTACTGCTGAACCTGATGAATCCAATCAACTAGTGCTACAAAATGATGATCCATATAGTGGCATTTCATATGCTGGTTCTGGTTATCAAGAGACTCAAACACAATTATATGAGCAACCCCAAAATTATATTGATTACCATTCCAACTTCCCACCTAGTCACTATGCTAAACAATACTCTGAAGAACAACCATACAATAATACTCGATCATCTCAAAATTACAGAAATGATCAATATGGATACAATAGATCATATGACAGAAATGATCAATATGGATACAATAGATCATATGACAGAAATCGTAATCAAGGTTACAATGAATCATATTCAAATGATGGCCAATATAGAAGAAATGGGAATAATAACTATCAAAACAATAATCAATACACAAACACACAAACCTATGATCACAACACCTATCAAAAAACAAATAATACTTATGATCAACATGATTCTGTTGCCAATAATGATTCTGATGTTGTCAGAGATCCAAGAAAACGTCACAGAAAGAATTAGATAATGATAAATTTAAATCTATAATTGTAATGAATATGACATCAATGTGTATTTTTATTCTAATCGTAGTTTCTATTTGTAGTATATGAGAGTTAAATCTAACAGAAAATTATCAACAATTTATAATCCCTTTGGTTTTCTTCTTTTAGGACCCTTTGCTCTATCTTTTGTTAAATGATCTAATTTACCTGATTTATTAGATTCTAATTGTGAAGAATCAAATGTTTGAGCTTTCTTTATTGGAAATTCAGTTTCTGAAGTCATGAATGGTAATCTTACAGGAGCTGGAAGAGATGAATCTGTTTGTACCCTCATTAATATAGATTCTAAATTTGCCCTTTTTCTTTCTTTACTAACATTTTCATTATCTTCATTATTTTCAGTAACTGGTGCTTTTGACTTTGAAACTGATTTCAAACCATTTCTTTGATCTTTTAATAGAGATGTAGAATTACTTGTAACTCTCGGTTTTATGAATGTATTAGAACTTTCTGGTTTTGATTTTGATTTTTCTTTGATTTTATTTAATTGTTCTAAAGCTTCTAATTCCTTTGTTGATATTTTTCTCTTTGGTAAAGCAGGTTTTAATTTATTAATTTTGGAAAGAGCTTCAGGGATATCTTCTTCAACTTTTTCAATTGGTTTTGATTCTTTCAAATTTCCACGTTTTTGTAATGCTTCTGGAATCTTTATAGATGGTTTACGAGCTGGTAATGCAGGTTTTAATTTATCAACTTTTTCTAAAGCTTCTGGTACTTTATTTGATATCTTTCTAGTTGGAATAGCAGGTTTCAATTTATCAATCTTTTTAAATGCTTCTGGAATTTCTGATGATGGTTTTCTTGGTGGTAGAGCAGGTTTTAACTTTTTGGAAACAGCAATACTTATATCATCATTTTCTTCTTTAGATCTTATTGGTGATTTAGCTCTTGTTTTTTTCAAAGTAATACTTGGAATTGAATCTTCTTTTGGATGTGAAATAGATGATGATTTATTAGTAGAATACAAACCAGTATGTGTAAGTTTTGTTGATTTTAATTCATTTAAAGTTGAATGACGTTCTGAATTAAGTAATTTATCTTTTTGTAATTTATCTGTTAACGAATTTGATTTAGAATAAACAATTGGTTTAATCTTTGATTCATGTTTTTCAAAGTCTCTCTTTGGTGAATTCTTTATAGCAGAATTTAACCATGAATTTTGTGAAGAGTTATCTGAGTTTATAATTAAATGATTATTAGATGATGCTGATTGTTGAGTAGTTGATGTGACTTTATTATTATAACTTGAATCCAACCAATTAGAACCAACTGGACTTTCTGTTCTTTTTAATGCTAAACGTGAAGGTGATGAATTGCTATATTCTTCAAAATCTAAAACAGGTGCATCAAATGTTTTAACTGGTGATTCATCAGGGACTAAGTGAGATGCTAAATTTGTTTTTCTTCCTGGTGATTTTTTCAATGAATTTGATTCAAAAGTTTTAAAATTATTTGATGGAATTGAAGTATTTAATTTAACTGGAGCTGCTAATTTTGGTTTACTATTAGTAATTTGTGACCAAGAAAATTCATTATTATTACTTATAGTTTTTGATAATGGAACAGATATTGAAGAAACATGACCACCTCTTCTATCTCTAGTTAATGGTTGAATTTCAGCAGGTGTATTTTTACCAATAGTATAATCATCACCTATAAGATCTTTTATGGTATTATCTATATCTTTCTTCCTATCATCAGTTAAAATATAATTTGAATATCTTGATGGTTTTGAAATTTTTGGTTTTTGTTTATCAGAATTCATAACATCATCAAACCTTATTATATCTGGAATTTTATCATATTTTTTATATGAATCATGATGTTTTGAACCAGTTGATGGTTGTAAAGGTTTTTGTGCAAATGATTTATCATAATTATATGCTGATTCATAAACTAAATCATCCATATCCAATCTATATTCTGAACTTACAGCTTTATTAAAGTTATTTAATGATTCAGAATGAGCAATTTGAGTTGAAGGTTTTCTTGGTGCAATTGGACGAGGGATTGAAATCACATCATAATCATCATATTTTGAACTTGACTTATGATCATCAGAATCAATGATGTTATAAGAGCTATGATTATTATGTCTTGTGGTTGAGTTAAGTTGATTCTTTAAGGTTTGTTGTCTATCTTTATCCTCCTTCTTCCTTTGAATCTCTAGATCTCTGACTCTTTGTAGAAAATCCTCTACATTATCATCATCAGCCATAGTCATTGTAACTAATGATTATTTACTGTGTTTTGTAGGTATGATTTTGCTGAATTGTTTGTTTGTTTGTTGTCTAATTTCAGCATTCAGCACGATTTTCTAATTTTTCTGCCATCGTACTACTATTGTTCCGGACAGGCTTTATTAAAATATCCCCCAGCTGTATATTAAAAAGTAACCAATAACCATCATGAAAAGTAAAATAAAATAAGAATTAAATATATATAGATAAAAAACCAGTTCATGCCCTGAACCTGAACCTTCCACCAAAAACCTGTAGCAATATATAAGAGTGTGAAAAAATTAGAGTAGATTAAGTAACAAAAAAGAGCAAAATGATTTATAATAATGTGAGATGAGTAGTAGTGCCAAATCCCCTAATTTTGAAGCTTCACCAGTGAAATAAAAAGGGAATTATAACAACATTCTGTTTGAAAAGTAGCTGAATGTGATCCTTATTTACATCTAGTAATAGGTTGTAACTCTAAAATATACTTTCCTTCTTTGAATTTCTGAGCTTTAGCTTCACTTTGAATATATTTCCAACCAACTAATCCTCCACACTGGTGACAGCAAATATCACTAACTACATATTTACCTGTAATCATTTGTCTAGTTTGTTTTTCACCAAGAACAATATTAACACTATAGATGGATTGTTAGTATACTATAAGTCATTTAAACATTGAAAGATGTACTACAAAACCATAGATTTGTTATACTGAACTTACACTTTATCCATTAAATAAGCTTCACCAGTTTTTCCTCTATAGTCTTTTGATAAGATAAAAGCAGTTGAAGAAAGGTGAGTTTTACAATTTGCACACCCATAAGTGAAGATTGTCTTTCCATTGGAATCGATATATGTTGAGTAACGTAATCCCATCTTTGAATTAATGGGTTTATAATTAAATTTGATGAAGATAGAAAGAGTAGAAAAGGAGAAATATTACAAATTTATACTATTTTATCTCCTTCGGCGGTTAGTGGGATTAGATCTTAGGCAGACCAGCCCACAGTAGGCAAAGACTAGAGAGGTTCAGCCTAGGAATTCCAGCCTAATGAGCCCAGCGCTTGTAAAACGGGCCTAGAGAGTTAATTTATTGTAGACTTCCTAATTGGGAAATAAAAGTGTTTCCGCTGTCAAATTACTTTTTTTTTTTTTTTTTTTTTGCTTTTCCCGATTTTTTATTAAACCTTTAATCCAATTTTCAAAACAATCAAAAGAACATTATAACATCAATTTCTAATAACTGATACATCTGATACATTCAATTAGTACTCAGTTTGGAGCTATGGAATACATCAAAGTTGCGAGAGTATGTGGCCGCCATTCTTTCCATGGTTCTGTAACATCTAGTGCACAATTTTATTTAAGATTTTGCTGTAACTGAATCATAAGATAGATTAATTAAAACTAAAACAATATTGAGTTCAATTTTACTAACAATCTAACAATACTATAGGTTGATGGTGTCATTCTTCATAAAAGAGGCTACATTATCCATGGTTCACTACATTTAACTACTCATCATTTAATTTTTACAGTTACAAATCCTGCTCCGCAAGGGCTTCGTGAGATATGGCTTTGTTATCCAATTATTTCTCAAGTTGAAAGAAAGAAAGGTTCAACTCTGTTAAATCTTCTTGTTGATATGAATGAAAATGATTCAATTGATAGTAGCAATGATAATAATAACAATAACAATAGTAATGGTTTAGGTATGGGTAATTTGAAAAAAGATAATGTTGAAAATGATTTCTTAAAAAAATTACCAAAATTATTTAATCATAAAGGTAAAGAATTAAATTTATTTAAAGTTTCTTCATTAAAACTTTATTGTAAAGATTTTAATTATCTTTCTTTTGATTTTGAAAATGATAAAAGTTGTCTTGATGTTTTTGATTCGATAATGAAATTAACTTGTCTTAATGATATTTCTCAATTATATGCATTTATTTATCAACCAAATTCAATTGAAAAATCTCTTAATACTTGGAATATTTATAACCCTGTTGAAGAATTTAAAAGACAAGGTCTTAGATTTGATACTTCAATTGAATATGAATCTTCACCTTCAACAAATTGGAGAGTATCAAATGTTAATAATAATTATTCATTTTGTCCAACATATCCAACAGTTTTAGTAGTACCCAAAACTATATCTGATAATGTTCTGACTCATGCATCAAAATATAGATCAAAACAAAGAATACCTGCATTATCATATTTCTATAAAAAGAATGGGTCTTCAATTACAAGATGTTCACAACCTTTAGTTGGTTTAAAACAAGCTAGATCAATTCAAGATGAAAAATTAATTGATGAAATATTTAAATCAAGTAATAGTAATAATCATAATTCATCAATCCAAAATAATAATAATGGTAAAAGAACTAAAAAAAATTTAATTATTGATGCAAGACCAACAACAAATGCAATGGCTCAAACTGCTTTAGGTGCAGGTTCAGAAAATATGGATAATTATCATAATTGTGATAAAATTTATCTTGGTATAGATAATATTCATGTTATGAGAGATTCATTAAATAAATTAGTTGATTGTTTAAAAACTGGTGATTTAAATAAACCAATTCTTAATAGATTACAATTAAAAAGAACTAATTGGTTAAAATATATCTCACTGTTATTATTATCAACTGAAAAATTAGTTAAATCAATTGTTTTAAATAATTCAAATATTTTAATTCATTGTTCAGATGGTTGGGATAGAACTTCACAAGTTAGTTCATTAATTCAAATTTGTATTGATCCATATTATAGAACTTTAGAAGGTTTTATAGTTTTAGTTGAAAAAGATTGGATATCTTTTGGTCATAGATTTAATGAAAGATCTGGTCATTTAAGTTCAGAAACAATTTTCCATGATGAAACTGATGAATCTGGTAGTTCATCATTTGGTTTAAAAACTGTTTCAAATCATTTTAAAAAGAAAAAACATTTAAAATTTACATCACCAATTTTCCATCAATTTTTAGATTCAGTTTATCAATTATATTTACAATTTCCAACAAAATTTGAATTTAATGAAAGATTTCTAAGAAGATTAATTTATCATTTATATTCATGTCAATATGGTAATTTCTTATTTGATAATGAATATGAAAGAGTTCAATCTGAAGCAATGGAAAAGACAAGAAGTGTTTGGGATTATTTCCTTTCAAGAAAACATGAATTTATTAATAAAGATTATCAACCATCTGATAAACAAGATGAAATGGAATGGATTAGTCCAAATCATAGAACTTTAAAATGGTGGTGGCAATTATATGGTAGAAGTGATGAAGAAATGAATGGTCCAATTAATAATAATGTTAATACTGAAGAAATGATGAATTTATCAACAAATGGATTAGAATTACAAAGTAATGCTAGTACTGAAACACAAATAAATAATGAACCAACTCCAGATATTTCAACTGAAAGTGATTTAACAAATGTTGAAAATGGTGATGATGAAGATATTAATGAAAATAATAAAGAAAATGGTTCTACAAAGGAAGAAAAAAAGAATAATTTTAATTCTATAGATATTGCAATTGAATCATTATCGGTTCCAACATCTAATAATAATATAAAGGAAGAAGAAATTTCAAAGAAATCAAGAATGTTTGCATTGACACCACCTCCACCTGCTGTTGTTCATGATAGTAATGATACATATTCAACAAGTAATGAAACTGAAACAACTGATTCAACAGTTAATGATCAAATCCTTAAAGCATCTAATAGAATGGAAGAAATGAATATTTCAAGCTAAAATATAAAAAAAAGCACTACATGACTTTATACACATATGTTTTTTTAATGATTCTAATGAGTTTTTTTACCCTTTTCAGTTCTATGTTAGATATTTACCTTACGAATATTTTTTTATTTTTATTATGAATCATGTTAATTAAATAAATAGATTATCATATATTATCTGATATAGATGTATGTCTTTTCGTAATCATAATTTAGCAATGTCCTCCTTCCAAGTTTTACCACACCATTGACTTATTAATATACTTAATTGTCTTGCACTTTCAATTTGTTCCTTTGAAGCACCATTGTTTAAAGCACCTTTTAAATGACCTTTTAATTGAGGGTTAACATCTTGTGGAACTAAACATGCAACAATGACAAGACTTGATTCTGCTGGTGATAGAATTCCACTATATGATAACAATGGACCATATACATGTTTAGAAGTGTATTCCCAAAGATCTGGGTATGCTGTATTCATTTGATTTATAATTCTGTTACTAACTTTTTTATAAACGTTATTCCAATAGTTGATCCCTCTTTCTCTTATTTTGGCAGTATTTTCAATTGAAAAATCTCTTTGTGGTTCAGTATCACGCAATTGTATTGGTGTTGAAGTCTTTAATTCCATCAATGTATTTATAGTCATTGGTGCTCCACATAAAGCCATACTCTTTAATATAGATTCTCTTAATTTTCTCGCTATTGTTAATTGATCTTTTAGATTTTTCTCACTATCAATTTTGAATAAATTCTCAGGATTGTTCAATGTATCATTTGATGAATCACCTATCTTAATAGAAAGATTTCTTACTAATTCATTTCTCTCTATAGCTCTTTCATATAATTCTAATTCAGATTCAATTGTTTGATTTGCAGATTCGTATTGTTTCCTTTTAAGGGCAAAATGCAATATTTTAGTAGCTTCTTTTGGCTGATTGCAAACCGAGAATGTTGCAGCTGCAATGAAGTACCATGAATCTTTCAAATGAGCTATGTTACTTAATTGGACCAGTCTACTAGCTGTCAAAACCATTAAGTTTGTTGTAAATTTGTTAGAAATTATTCTAGAAAGGGGAGTTTTTTAAAAAAAAATTATTTCAAAATCAAAATCAATTCCTTTCCAAAGAACAACTCAAATTCAACTCAACTCAATCCAATTTATTTACTTCAAAGAGCCATTTAATCAGGAGTTAAAGTGTCTATAGTAACGAGTAGTGATGTCTCACCATTATGATAACTCACCAAACCAGTACTTTACTGATAGAAGAGGAATTGATAGTCCTCGCAATACCAATAGGTATGAATCAATAAACCCAATGGGAATGAGAAGAGAAAGAGCTGGTTCCTCAATGGAAGCTTATTCCAATGTAACGTCACATGGTTATTCAAATGGAATGAATAATACTCCTGTAGGAATGGAACAACTGTCCTATACGAATAACTTTAACAACTACAATGACAATAACTATGACAATAACTATGATAATAACTATGACAATAACTATGATAATAACTATGATAATTATAATAACCCATATGATAAGTATTCTTCATTCGATTTAGTGGATTATCCTACTTTGAGACCATCAACTGTTGATTTTAGAGAATTGGAAAGAATGAGAACATATACTTTTAAAACACATGATATAAATCAAA
Organism: Ruyongia namnaoensis; assembly: GCA_030563805.1. Lineage (NCBI taxonomy): Eukaryota > Fungi > Ascomycota > Saccharomycetes > Phaffomycetales > Wickerhamomycetaceae > Ruyongia > Ruyongia namnaoensis. The sequence goes on from JAJMKA010000003.1 coordinate 66,473, forward strand.
TTGATATGTTGGATCAGATATTAAGAGAATTTGCTGTTATTGATTGTTCATATAAAGCAAGATCAGCAAATGATTTTTTATATTTCTTTACATTTAATCAACAAGTTTATTCTAATCAAAGAGTAGAAGGAATATTAATAGAAATTCAAGAAAGAATGCCATCACAAATTTTTTTAGAGAAATATGTTGATTCAGAATATTTTGTTAGAGAACCATTACATATATTCACAGAACCTATTAAAACTTTAAAATCAAAACAAATTGCTGAATTATTCGACGGTCATATAATGAAAGTTATTAAAAAAGCAAGTGATGAATTTTATTTACAATTCCCAGATACAGAAACAGCAGATCGTTTTATGGAATGTTATTCAGTTAAAATTAGAAAACAACGTTGGATATTAGACCTTGATGTTGAAACAGAATATGCTAGTACAAAACATGTATCAAGTGATAGTGAAAGTGAAAGTGAAAGTGAAAGTGATTCTGATTATGGGAAGAGAAGAGTTAGTATTAGTGATGAAGATGATAATGATTTAGGACTAAAGAGAAATAAGAATAATAATATTAAGGATTTTGATAATCTTTCAATACAGAAACCAAAAATAATTGATTCACCTGCTAAAATGACAAACCCAATATTTTCAAGAATAAGATCAAATGAATTAAAACAAAATTCAAGAAGATATCAACAGGCAAAATATAATGTTCTTAGTAAAAAAAGGGATATTTCTAGTCTGATAAACAAAGAAGTCAATCCAGACGATGAAATTTATGATGAGTTTAAAGTTCAAGATTCTAAAACTAGTTCAAATAGTGAGGTTATTCCATCAGATTCAGAAACTGAATTTTCTGCTACTGCTGATCCAATTGATGTTGACGATGACGATGATGATAATTCTGATGGAATGGAAATCGATAATAACAATAATAATGGTAATAAGAGTCAAAGTTTTATCGATGTTTCAAGTGATAATGAACCATCAAATCCAACACCACTGAGATCAAATTCAAGAAAATCAAAGAACATTAACAGCAAAGAATTATATAATGCCATTGATGAAGAATTAACAGAAGAAACATCATCCTCTAAATCTATTCCAAAACCAAGAAGACAAGTTAACAGTATAATATCTAAACCTACAAAGAATAGAATCAATAAAACTGCACAAGATAGTTTATCAAGTGATGAATATGAATCTGATGATTTATATACTAAACAAAGATCAAGAAAATCTAAAGATGAAATATCTAATTTTTTCAATTTAAAATCAACTTCAAATAAAAGAACTCATAAATTTCCTAAAAATCATACATTTAAAATTTCAGAAATTCCATCAAAATATTTATTATTACAAGGTCTTAAACTTAATAATCCAAATACTTTAGAAGAAGTTGCTACAAGATTAGCAGAATATAAGATTCCAATTGAATCAATTTATCATTTTAAGGAACCAACTGAAAGACTGTGCTTAAAATTGATGACTAAAAATAATGTTATTGATTGTATGTCAATTTTACATTGTTATAAACATAAAAAATCTTTAATTACTTGTATTTTATGTGAAGAATCTGATATTTTAAATATGGTTAAAACAAATCCAAATTCAAAACGTACTGTTCCAGAATCTAAAACTAGTCTGACTGTTGAAATTATAACTACTGATGAAGAATAATTCAATGACCAAATAAAACACAAAAGCTTATTGCTTGTATAATTAAAAAATTTTTTTTATGAATTAATGTTGCTTACGAATTATAATAAAAAAGATTGTAGACCTTATTACTAATTTAATTAAATTTCATAAAACTTCATTATATATTGATTAAAAATTTCTAAATATTATTAGTTTAAAAACGCAAACAAAAAAACAAAAAACACACATAAAAATCTCTTTCCATTAACTCTCTATAAACGCCCAAGTAAAAGAAAGAGATAAATATCAATTAATTTCAAAAATACAAAAAAGAGATTTAGTTGACTTTTTTAATTATCAATACCTTTAATCCATTTTTTAGCAATTTCATCTTTTAATCTATTACCTTTACCCCAAATACCTAAAGACCAAAAATGAATTGGATCAAAAATTGGAGCATTATTACCATTACCATTATTTTCTCTTTCTAAATTTAATTTAAAAGCTTGATGATTTTCTAATTCTAATAATTCATATTCTTTAATAACATCTTGTAATTGTTCAGAACTTTTCTTTTCCCATGGTCTCATTGATTTATCAATTGGAGTCCATTTACCATCAATTCTCCAATTTAATGAACCAGTCATTTCTTTAATACGACTAACAGCTCTTTTATAAGCAAATTTTTCATCTTCACCTGTAAAAGTTTTTGAATTTGTATAATTTTGTTCATCTGATGAAGTTGAAGAAAGATTAATATTTTGAACTTTTGATGGATCATTTGATGGATGAGTATTAGCCTCAGTTTCAGTATAAACAATTTTTTCATCATCATAATAAGAAGTATTTGGTCTATATGGAGCAGTTAAAGCAATTTGAGTTTTAGAAAACATTTCTTCCTCTTGAACTTTAATTCTATTAGCTTCTTCTTCTTGTTCATTTCTATCAGGGAAGAATAAATTATCAGGATGAACTTCAGTTCTTAAAAAGACTTTACATTTTGCTTCATAAAGAGCATCTAAAAGTGTAATAAATCTTCTTGCTTCATTTCTCATACTCATTTTTAAAATTGGGATTTCATCAATAATAAAAGTATGATAATTTGAAGCTAATGAAATATAATCACCTGGACCAAATAATGATTTACAAATTTCATCAAAATTGAATTTAACAACACCATTATTAAAACAAGGAATTTCAATTTTTCTACCATAAACAATAATTTCATCCTTTTTAAAATCAGTTTTTAAATTTAAATTTGGAATAACATTAGATAATTCAGATTTTAATAAATTTTCCCAAATTTGATCATTTTCTTCTTTTTGATTATCTTTAATGATTAAATAACTTGGTGGTTTTTCATTTTGATCAATATTCAAATTTGTTAATTCATCACTTAAAATTTGTCTATAATCATTTGTTGAATTCATATCAAATGAATCACATCTTGATTCTAAAATTCTTAAAAATGATCTAAAATCATTTTTTCTAAAATCAGTTGCATATAAATCTTCTGGTAATCTATTTGAAGTTGCAACTAAAACACCACCAACTCTAAAGAAATAAGTGAATAATAATTTAACAATTTTAGCACTTGCTAAATCTGGTAACATAAATTCATCTAATAAAAGAATAGTATTTTTTCTAATCATTTTACAAGCAATTTCAAAAAGAATAAATTCATTTTCTAAAGAAATCATTGAATGATTTGAATCATGATTAAGAGTTTTTGATCTTCTTTGATGAATTAAATGAATTTCATTATAAACCCAAAGCATAAAATTATTAAAATGCCAACGACATTTTGAATTATGAGGTAAAGAATTTGCAAAGATATCCATTAACATTGATTTACCACATCCAACTTCACCATTTAATAAAAGACCATGTGGTGAAGGAAAATTTTGTAATTCTTCTTCATCAGTTAAAACTTTAATTAATTCTGAAGTAGTTTTTGATTTTCTTGGTCTATACCAACTAAAATGACTAGTTAAAGAATTAAATTGACTATTAGTGTTATTTGTTGTTGCAGAGTTCATTAATTGTTTTGTTTCAATATCTCTAACTAATTCTTTAATTCTAATTTGAATAGCTTGATCAGGAATATAATCTTTAACTCTATAGTATAATTTTTGGAATTCAACAGCAGCTCTAAATTGATTTGAATCAGGTTTTAAAATACCTCTTGCAATATAACTTTTATAGATAATTAAAGGATCAGTAATTGAAAGAGCTGAAGTTTTTGGAGTATTATCAAAATTGGTCTTTAAACTAGTTGAAGTTGATCTTGAAATAAATGAAGGTGGTTCATTATAGTTTAGATAATGATCTGGGATAGGTAATCTACCTTGAACACCTTGAGGACCAGCAGTTGATAATTGACGATTAGTTAAACGAATATTCAACCTCGAAGTATAATTTGAAGAAGAAATAGTGGTGGGGGTTGTGACACTAGTCTTACCAATAGTAGACTTTATATTGAGTTTTTTGATTCTAAGCATAGCTGAATAGATGAATGATGAACTGTGATTAATGTTATAGTGTTATGATGAGTAGTTAAAGACAAATAATGGGAGAATATTGGTATTATATATACTTGTACTTTCCTTTGTAATAAAGATCAAATAGCCTAAATTTAAACGATAAGAATAGGTAAAAAAGGGGGATAAAAAGGGGAAGGAAAAACTCTTAAATTTAAATCCACTCGTTCCACAAATCTTTAAATTAAAATAACCAAAGATTAAAGGATTTAACAACAGAATTTAAAGAAAGAAATTAGAAAAGAGTTTAAAATTAAAATTTAATTCAAAATTTTTTATGTCAAAATTAACACTTTTTTTTATCGAAAAAATCAGTTGTTTTTCTTTTTTTTTTTTTTTTTTGACACCCAAAAATCTTTAAAATTCCTACTGAAAATTTTTAAAAAAGGTTTAAAATTTAGTTATTTTACGTGTTTTGTTGGTTTAAATATTTTAAATAAGGCGTGTATTCGTTTATTTCTATCATAAATAAGTTAATCCGTTTGTGTGTTTCCAAAATTTTGATTTTAGTTACACAAAACAACGCGTTCACTAATTATTTCTTTTGTAATTTTAATAAATAGTTCAGGAATGAAGGAACATCAGCTGCAACACTTCTTGCAATCATCTTGTTTTGTAATGCCTTTGGAACATTTCCTCCACTATCACTTGATGTACACATGGTCCAATCAACAGTTTTACCATCATCTCTTAATTTTAATTTTTCAATAGAACAATAAATACCACGAACATTTGAACTTGTTAATTCAAGATCCATAACTAATGAAATTACAAATCCAGTATTTGTATTTGAATCAAATTGACAAGTTATAAATTGATTAAATTCTCTTGTAGTTAATGGGAAACCTAATTCATAATAAGTTTTAACACCTACCCAATTATTATTAATTTCTTTTAATTTTAAATCATCTAATTCAATAAAATTTGATAATGTTGATAATTTAATCTCTTCAAATTTATTTAAAACATGAATATAATCCATTTCATATTTTGTATGTAATAATTGATCAATTGAATTATTCTTTTCATCAATAATACCTAAAATATATTTTTTAAATAATTCAAAATCAAAATTTTCATGTTTTGAAACTCTTGCTAACCAAAATTCATTTGTAACTGGACATGTATAATGATATGTGGTAACTGATTCCTTTGTTTTATTATTTAATTTATAATCATAAACTTTATTTAGTTGCCATGTATTATCATCTTTTGTAATTTCTTCAACAAATCTATTTGCTGAATCAACAATTAAATCAATTGATGGTAATTGTTTTAAACTGAATGGTTTTGTAGAGAATGTAAAATCTGTTGATAAATTTGTGTTCTCAGTCATGATCTATGTTGAATATATGTATAATGATTAACCTATGTAATTTTGATCTGTTGTTTGTTGGTTTCAAATCATTGTTGATTTTATTTTTTTTTCATGAGTATTAATTTTAGAAATTTCGTTTAGAATCGTTTACAACTTGTTAACTGAATTCAATTTCTTTAAATTTTAAAGTTAATTGATCGAGATTATTTCTACATATCTTTAATATTAAGATTGAAGATTGTTTATATATTTTAAATTACAACTTCCAAACTTTTTTGATCTCTAAAATTAAGCTCTATGACTATAATATGACAAATTAAAAAAAAGGGTAAACTGACTGATAATAATATTAAATAATAATAATGAACTAAAAACACACACAACACATGAACCATGATAACTTTCTCTCTCTTCTCTCTTCTTTTATTTTTTTATTGTAGGTTAAATACTTCTCAAATCATAAAGCAATTCTTTCCTTCTTTTTACCAGATACTATTTGACAACCACAGAATAAAAAGAAACCAAGATAAACCATAGCAGCTAAGAATACAGTTTTAGCAACTTCTTTACCATTTGAAGGATCATTTATTGATCCAACCATTGTTTCATGATTGATATTAAATAAATAAGCAATGAATAATAATATTACTACACCGAATGCAGATAAGACTGTACAGAACCAAGCTTTAGCAGGCTATTGTAATTTTTTTTATTGTTAGTAACACAATTGAAATTGAAATCTAATCAAATATAGTTACTTACAGAAACAACTTGCATCTTTAAATACTTTGATTGATTACTTTCTAAACAATTAATTTAAGGAGAAACCATTTTGAAGTTTTTTGAATTTCGACAAAAAAAAAAAAAGAGTGTGGATTATGTAAGAAATTAGGTAAAGCGAGTATTTGGGTTAACAAGTTTTTAAAGTTTACTTTTAATTCTTACAAGAGTATATCTATTCTTTTTAGTTAAGTTATTTCATTACTACTACTAAAGAACTTTAACTAGTTCTAATTAAAAAATTTAAAGACATTAATGGTTAATAATATAATTATGGAAGTGACTTTATTACAGCTTCTAATTTTTGTAGATCATGTTTCTTCAAATTAGCAAACTCTCTTGAATCTGGGTTTACATTAAGCTCTTGTTCTAATCTCTCTGTGATGTTACCAGAAACAACATATGCAATTTTTGAAAATCCAAAATCTATATACTTGATTGATACAACATCATCAGCACCATTATATTTCACCATTATATTATCACACTTGATATCACCATGAACTAAATTAGCTGAATGGATGGCTTCAATTCCATCTTTCAAAGATTTGGAAATGTTTGCTTTTCTTGAAGACATATTTGAATCAGTGTGTTTTGATTTAATATTAATATATTCTTGTATGGTACAGTAACCAGATTCTTTAAGATCTTCCATTACTAAGTAAAAACCATGAAAATAATTTATTTCATCTTGTGAAATATTCTTGCCTTTAATAAAATCACAGTGCTTATTAGTTCTAGTGGAATCAAAAGATAATTCTTCTGGGTAAAGATAACCAACACTATAAATGTTTGGTATTAGATTTTTAGTCTGTGGATTATTTAATAATACTTTATATGATCTTACTTCTGACAAAAATATTTCCATATTCTTATAATATACCCTTTCAAATGGAAGTCTCTCTTCTTTCTCTACCAACACCCGAAATATACTTTTTAATGGGTCTAAAACCTTGATTATAGCATCACTACCACTAGTATAATTGGATAGTCTTATAATTTGTGAAAAGGACTTATTTATAACTTGTTTAGTAACACCAACTGAATCTATCTTTTCCTCGTTTTCCCTTGAACATGAAATAACCTCTGAATTTTCTTTGATTAAATTACCACCTGAACGTATTTCAAATCCATTTGCTATACCTTTCAATAAATCATTAAGTAATGAGGTTTCATAACCAAAAGTTTTAGAAATTTCCTCCAAATATACAAATCCTATTGGGATTCTTCCCAAAATTTTATAATAAGTTTCAACATCTTTGATCTGTATTCTAGTTAAAATATCTTTCCACTTTTCATATGGGTCTAAATAACTATGATATGTTGTTAAAATTGTACTTAGAGCTATTATTTCTGAGGTTTTAGAAGTTTCACTATTAGTTTTAATAACTGATTTTTCCATTTGATCAAGAAATCTTTTACGAGTTTCTTCTGATACCTCACATGTATACTGCTTAGAATTCTTGTATTGTTCAGCATACTTTCTTAAAAATAAATAAATTTCTTTCCCCATTGGTTCAATTCCTTCATCAGATTCATTAGAATACTTACCATATTCATATGGAGAATTACTTATCAACATTAATTCAGTGATAATCTCATTACCAAATTCTACCATTAATTGACTAACATTAATAGGTAATAGTTCATCAATAACTTCTTTTAATTCATTTGACCCAGTTTGAAAATATTTTTCTTTAAAAGCAGACCAATTAAAATCATACATGATCATACAACTACTATCTAAAATAAAACCAACTCTAGCTCCTGAATTTATAACTCCTAATAGGGACTGATTGATGATGTTTAAAAACTCAATTGCATCAGAACTGTATCCTTTTAAATGTTTTAATTCCCCAGTACCAGTGATTTTCACTTCATTCCTAAATCTTTGAAAGCAATTTATTAATTGAACTCCTTTTTTATATTCAATAACACCAAATGTCGCCCTTAAAGGCTTCCCACCTTGAATTAGGCCATCAGGTTCTAAACAAAAATTACCAAGACCAACATCATCTTCATTCATATTGGCAGTATAAATGATATTTGGAAACTCTGTCCTTAACATTTCCTCAACAATTGGCACAAACAAAGAATTACTATAAAGATCTTTCAGAAGTTTCTCTTTTCTATTACTCATCCATAAAGGTTTGATACCTGAAAAAACTGTGATATCTGGGATTATATCAAGAGAAAATTTGTTTGTTTCTTCATCTGATGCTTTTTGCTTCATATTTTGAATAACATCAATAGAAATTGAAAAAACTGGGAGGTCTGCTGTATATACATTTGTTTTTCTAGCACTGAACCTTGTATATGAATCTAAATTATCTCTAAGTGTAAGAGCATTTTGAAATATTTCAGGCTTCTTTGGTATTATTTCTACTGGTAAAAATGACTTAAATATTTGATATAATGTCCAATATTTACCAACCTTGTCATTAATCTTTGATTTATTATTAACTGTGCGACCTATGGATTCAATGTACCAAAATTTTGAAGATAAATTGGCTGGTAATTTGTCACTATTTTCTAATTGAAATTGATGATCAAATTCTTCATTTAATTCATTAACTAATTGTGCTTCAACATAGTTCTGGATATTTGTTAAGACTTCATTGCACTCTTGATCTGGTATTGCTAATTCTTCCTTAGCCATCTCTTGTATTTCATTTGTAATATAATCATCAACATGTGAAATGTTTAAATATAATTTAGTCAATTGTTCGTTAAAAAACTCTTGGTGGTCATTGCTTTCCAAATAGTTTCTTAACATAAATTTTAATACTCCTTTATTACTTTTCTCTTCAATAATTGAAGAGTCTAAAAGTCTCCGTTCAGTATGGAAATCTCTTAATAGTTCATCATAAACTTCTTCTAAAGAATTATTATTCTCTAACCTTTTCAAAACTTCTAAAGTTAGGTTAAGTGATAATTCTGATGGCTCTTTTTCTTTCTTGTATAAAGAATTTAGAAACATTTTAAATTCATTTTTGGTATAACTAATAGGAGATATATCTGATTTAAATGATATTAATAAATGAATATACCTATTGATTCTTCTGGATTCATTCATCATTCCTTTCTCATCTAGTATATTGTAATTATATCCATGTAAAGCTGGTAAAGGAGTAGGTATAATTTGGACAGCTACTTCAGGGCCATTCACAATAGGATGAGGACCAGTATTAGATTGAACTGTTGAATGTGGATCTTTAATAGGAGCTGATGTATGTGGTAAATGATTCTCTTTCTTCTTCTTTTCTTCACCAATAACTAGGATCATTGACGTTCTTCGTTTAGAGTTTTTAGAATCAGAAGATGAAGCTTCATGTGCTGAACTAGTTGTAGGTGCTGTAGCTGGTGAAGTATCTGCAATATTTGCACTTGTTTCTTCAGTTCTTTTGAGTTTTTGACTAACCATATGTCACGATTGATTTATCAGTGGATTAACAACTATGAACTATATGACTTTTATAGCAAGTATAATTTTAAATTTATATATAGCTGATTTCATCCATACACCAATAAATTTACTATTAGATTGAAGTACTCATAAATCATTTATCACTGGTATCTATATTCTACATGTTATAAAGTAATATTATATCTCATTGACATTTAATTCCCGAAGAGAATAATTATAACATTATAATTCGTTAGAGAATATTACAACTCTTTGATCAAAGTGCTGTCGATATTATAACTAGATGTTGAGATTATGTAATATGTCCTGGATTCTACCAAAACCAAACAGGATAACCATTTCAAATTGCAGGATTAAATAGACTGAATTGGATGAATAGAATGTAATTGAATGGGATTTGTCCGAGTAATAACAATTGTAGTGTTGGAAGACAATAACCATAATCAATTTACCCACAATTTGACAGTTAGACCCATTATCTAAACATTATCATTGGCTAATAACACTGACCGGGCAAATCCCCAAAGAGTGAATTACTAACTGAATTGAGACTATGTTTTGTGTTATAGAAGTCAATGATGAATATACTATACACAGTAGTACAACACACTCACAAAACCTTCAAAACAACAACCTTTTACTACATGTTTCTCTACAAAATTCCACTAGCTGAAAAAATTTATGTGCCAAAAACCATAAAAAATATTGACTCTGAGATTAGAATTTTGGATTAAAATAGCACAAAATTTGATGTTTGAATGTAGAATTTTTCTGTGCTGACGGGGAATACCATTCAACACTACTGAACACAATGGATATACCCCTGTCTACCAACCAACCAACTAAACTCAATCTAATACCAACATTTTTCTTCTACAAAATCTCAAAAACTCTGCTCATCTCAAAAAAAATTTTAAAATTTTATTACAAATTAAAAATAAAAATAAATAAAAAAAAAAAAAGAAAAAAAATTTTTTTTGAAGTATAAAAGAAAGCAAAAATCTCCTAAAACATCACCAACTTTTATTTTTACCTTTTTCCTGGCAATCTGGTAATTATCTTATCTGCCCATCCTTCCCTTCTATAGACAGACTTATACCTCATTACTTTATATTTATTAAACTTATTCTTAAAAAATGGCTTACTTAGATCCTTCAACTGCTAAAGCTCATCTACAAACTTATTCTTCAAAAGATGGTTTAAGTGTTCATGACTTAATGGATTCAAACATTAGAGGTGGTTTAACTTATAACGATTTCTTAGTCTTACCAGGTAAAATTGATTTCCCTTCTTCAATCGTCAACTTAGACTCAAGATTAACTAAAAAAATCACTTTAAGAACTCCATTTGTTTCATCACCAATGGATACTGTTACTGAAGCTGACATGGCTATTCACATGGCTTTATTAGGTGGTATTGGTATCTTACATCACAACTGTTCTGCTGAAGAACAAGCTGAAATGGTCAAGAAAGTCAAGAAGTATGAAAATGGTTTTATTAATAGTCCTGTTGTTATCTCTCCAAATCAAACTATTGGTGAAATTCAAATCTTAAAAGAAGAATTTGGTTTTGCTGGTTTCCCAGTTACTGGTAAGTTTTCCTTTTCCCTTTTATTTTATCATATCAGTTTAATCATTTCATTTTTCATTCTTTCATCTCAACTTATTATGATGATTAACAAAATTTTATTAACTTTCGTTCTACCGATTTATGATCAAACGATCTTGTGGAAAAAATTTTTATATCTGACATTTCAATTCAAATGATTACTTACTAATATGATAATTAATTAATAACTGAAGTTTAATTTATTCTTTATACTAACATTTCAATTATTATTATAGAAAATGGTGAATTCCCAGGTAAATTAGTTGGTATTATCACTTCTCGTGATATTCAATTCCATGAAGATAAAAACACTAAAGTTTCTGAAGTTATGACTAAAGATGTTTTAACTGCTAAAGTTGGTGTTACTTTATCTGAAGCTAATGAAATTTTAAGATCTTCTAAAAAGGGTAAATTACCAATTGTTGATTCAAATGGTAATTTAATCTCTTTAGTTTCAAGAACTGATTTACAAAAAAATCAATCTTATCCAAATGCTTCAAAATCTGAAACTACTAAACAATTATTATGTGGTGCTGCTATTGGTACTTTAGATTCTGATAGAGAAAGATTAACTCTTTTAGTTGAAGCTGGTTTAGATGTTGTTATCTTAGATTCTTCTCAAGGTAACTCTGTTTTCCAATTAAACATGTTAAAATGGATTAAATCAACTTTCAAAGATTTACAAGTTATTGCTGGTAATGTTGTTACTAGAGAACAAGCTGCTGAATTAATTGAAGCTGGTTGTGATGGTTTAAGAATTGGTATGGGTTCAGGTTCTATCTGTATTACTCAAGAAGTTATGGCTTGTGGTAGACCACAAGGTACCGCTGTTTACAACGTTGCTCAATTTGCCAACAAATTTGGTGTTCCATGTATCGCTGATGGTGGTGTTCAAAACATTGGTCACATTACTAAAGCTGTTGCTCTTGGTGCTTCTTGTGTTATGATGGGTAGTATGTTAGCTGGTACTACTGAATCCCCAGGTGATTATTTCTATAGAGATGGTAAACGTTTAAAAGCTTATAGAGGTATGGGTTCAATTGATGCTATGCAAAAGACTACTGCTAAAGGTAATGCTTCAACTTCAAGATATTTCTCAGAATCTGATGCTGTCTTTGTTGCTCAAGGTGTTTCAGGTTCAGTTGTTGATAAAGGTTCTGTTAAGAAATATATTCCATATTTATTCAATGGTTTACAACATTCTTGTCAAGATATTGGTGTTAAATCAATCAAAGCTTTACAAGAAGATACTGCTTCAGGTATTATTAGATTTGAATACAGAACTCCTTCTGCTCAATTAGAAGGTGGTGTTCATAACTTACATTCATATGAAAAACGTTTATTCAATTAATTTGGGAAGGAAAACTAAAAAGAAATTAGAGAAAGAAAAAGGAAAATATTAAAGTGATTGAATTCTCTTTAATTTTAGCATTTTATATCATACTTTTAATTTTACTACTACTACTTTTATTATATTGTTATTTTTGTTTGTGTTTTTTTGTGTTTTTTTTTCTTTTACCATTATGAATTGTTTAATAATTTTATACTAGTATATATTTTTTAATTAAAATTAAACAATACTATTTATTAATAATCATTATTGTAAATTTAAGTAATATCTTATTGAACATTAACTTGAAACTGTTAAAAGAGTTTTCTTTTATCAAATTTACAAACTTACAAGATTTTTAAAAAAAAGTTTTCGAATAATAAAAGATAACATTCATTAGAACAATATAAAAAATAACCAAATATTCACCATGACTTGTTTAATATGATCAAGTCTGTATAATAATAATACAATTTTTATTTAGATTTCTTTTTGTAATGAGTTTTGTAAAATGGTCATGAAAAATAATACTAAAGATCTTTTAGTTTGTTTTTTGTTGTTTTGTTTGTTTATAATATATGACATTAAAAATGGTATTTAAATTAAAATAACTTAAACAGTTTCTAAAACTTCATCTTTGAAACCAGTGGCAACTTTCTTACCTTTTTCTTCAGTTGAAGCTTCACCGTGTAAAGCTAATAAAGCACCTAAATCGAATTTTGGTTGTTTTAATAATTTAACTTTTCTGATGTGAACGTTTTGTAATGGGAAAATGTTCTTAGTAGCCTTTTCAATTTCACGACCAATAACTTCTGGAATTAATTTTGAGGTTAATTGAGATAAAGTTGAGTTTTGAACTTCTCTAGTAATGATATCGTTCATTTGTTTTCTAACAGCTCTGATGTGAGATGATTGAGCATATGTAGTCTTTTTGATTTGATTAGCTTGTCTCTTAGTGAAAGCAAGACCGAAAACTCTGACAACGTAGTCATCAGCAGTCTTTACAGTAACAGCAGCTTCAATCAAAGTTTGCCATTTTCTAACTAATGATCTTAATTTATCTGAAGTAAAATCTAAACCGTGGAAGTTGGTTAATAAGTTCTTACCTTGAACTTCATCAACTCTTAATTTAACATTTCTGAAAGCATAGTCTTCTGAACCTTGTAAATCAGCTAATGAAACTTCAACAATTCTACCTTTTAAGGCATCAGCTGCGTTCTTTAAACCAGTTGATTTGTTGACAAAAGTTTTACCAACATTTCTGTTTTCAAAAGTAGATGGAGCTTTGATGTCAAACCAATCTTTTCTGGTGAATGGATCAACAACTCTCTTCTTCAAACCTTTCTTACCTTTGGAAAGTCTCTTATTCTTACCAACAGCCATTGTTTAAATTTGATGGATATTACTTGTTTTTATCTTAAATTATCTTTCTTTCTATTCAATTTCCAATACCTTTAATTTTTTTTCACCAAACTGAATGAGTGCTTATTGACACGTGAAATATTCTGCTAACAAAATCCACAAAATTTACGCTGTGAAGAAATGGCAGAATTGAATTTTTTTTGTTGTTGATTGGTAATTTTGAAGGTGTCTGGATGAATTATTTTTTGTGACTGCTTTTTTTTCAATCCAGACACCACCATAGTTAAGGGGTTTGTTTACTTTTGGATCAGATCGGTCTATTGTTTAGAAGATCTTACTGATAATGCTATACTTGTATTACAACAACTACAACAACTAGTGTATCTGCGACAATGAATAACAGAGTACCTCCACCAGTACCTTTGCATCAACAACAAGTTAGAAGCTCGTATGTATTTTCTAACTATTTCTTTTAATTTGTGGGTTGAATTAAACAAGACATTTGAAACAATAAATTTATGTTTAAACACAATCCATACAATACACTAGAACAAGAGTACTAACATCTTCTTAACCTTGTGTTTCTATTAATAGTGTCCCTCTAAAGATTGGTATTATTGGTGATAGTCAAACTGGTAAAACTGCACTTTTAAGTAAATTTGTTAATAATGAATTTGTACCTGAATATAAACCAACATTAGGTGTTAATTTTGCTGAAAAGACAATTGAAGCAGATACAACTGATATGAAATATTCAATTTATGATCTAGGTGGTGCATCTGAATTTGAAAACATGATTCAATTAGCTGTTGAAGATTCTGTTTGTGTTATTTTTACATTTGATCTTACAAAAATTCAAAGTTTATATTCATTAAAGAATTGGTATGGATTAGTAAGAAAATATAATCAAAATACTTTCCCAATTTTAGTTGGTACAAAATATGATTTATTTGTTGAAATGGATAAAGAATATCAAGAATCAATTACAAAATTAAGTTTAGAATTTGCAAAGGCAATGAAAGCAAAATCATTAATTTTTACTTCAAGTTTAGCTTCTATAAATGTTTATAAAATTTTCAAATTATTAATACTGAAAGTCTTTGATTTAAAAGTTACAAATATTCCAGAAATAACAAATGTTGGTGATCCATTATTATTACATCAATCTCTGTAATTGAATTTGGGTTTTTTTGTTAACCTCTTTTTTTGATGCCAAAATTAATTTTAATGAAATTTTTGAAAATCTGAAATAATAGATATCAATTATTCAAGGGAACCAGGTATTATAGTATTATAATATTACTAGAACCTATAATGATTGTTGTTAGGTAATATTGAAGCCATAAAACCTCATAATCTTTTTCCAGATTTATTATTTTACCAATAAGATTTCCCCAGATATTAATGACTATGCATCATAGAATCATATTCATACAACCAGAAATGATCCAACTTAATGGTTTGTTCATTAGTTCAATTTGTGATCCATGTTTAATTGGGTTCATTTGGATTTTAGTTTTTGCATGGAGACATTTTTTAGATATTTTTTCTAAATATAGAATCATTATAAGGATTCTAATTAAAGTTTGATTAGTGATCTGAACATTTATATACCCAAATCAACAGTTACTGATTTATTAATTTGCAGTGCTTGAAGTTATTGAAATATACTCATAAATCTTGTTCTATAAATTGAATGTCAAACCTCTGTGTTGGGTGTTATCACTTTTTCTTTCATCATATCTTATTTGCAGAATGCATCTATCATTTAATAAATATCTGATTATAAATGCTTATATGATCCTTTCAGTAAAACACTTATAATCCTACTATAACTTTAGTTAAAATATTCCATATTATACGCTTTGCTGCACTAAATTATGATCTGCACTATTACAAGTTTTTCATGAATCAATATTTTTAATAATAAGATATTAATCATTAAAGAACAGCTTATCTCTGATTTAGAGATTATCAGACCATGAATCAAACCTACATTTTCACATCCTAATTCATTGACATTTAACAGGTTATGATCTTACAGATAAGTACTATCATTAGAGGTTCATAATTGAATATAAAAGTATATTGTATAAATTAAAGTAAAACTGTATAACAATTCATCATGATTTCGAGTTTCGACGATTATTACGATCTGCAAATCATAACTAGTTATCATTGATCTATCGTCAAATAGTTCAGACAGCAGTCGAGATAAGACAATTTATAGAAACTCGACTTAAATTTTGGCATTTGAAACACATGTTTTAAGTGGTATAACCAGTCAAAATAGACACAGTCTAGCGCTATAGTTAATAAAGCTGGTATAGCAATTTTAATCTAATATATGTTCTGATATTCGATCGATCGATATATCCAAACCTTTCGATCTGGGGTTTATAACCCTTATTGCCAATTTAAAGAAACATCCAGGAGACGATCCAGAGTGTTGAATAATGAAATGGCAGTTAACAAGATTCAGAAAGAGTGTTTTTGACTAATCATTCGCTCTAATTCATTATATTTTGTTAGCTTATAACGCGTTAATTTCCGAATTCGGCAATTATCTCCGAATAAATTATATCAACCTTTCTTTCATTAAATCTATCAATACCCCATTAAATGAGGCAATACTAACTAGACCTGTAGGCCATGTTGGGAGACATATATTAGAGTTTTTATAGCATCTTACGGTGGAAATTGAGTGATGAACGGTCTTTGAAAGAAATAAATCATAAATCATCTTTGGTCTGTTTAGATTAACTTCAGGCTGCAACCAACCGTCGTTTAGAGTATTGACTAGTCTTACCACTTACAATAGAGGCTATTCACGAAGTGACATCTTATCCCATTCCAATACCATGAACACTGTCCCCCATAACCATCGCAGAGAGGTTGATATGTAGCACATTTTTGCTATCTCCGAGGCGAGAAAACAGCAAAAACTGCTTGCTATAAACTTCAATATCACTAACATTAAACCTTTTAGATCATCCAAGCAGTAGATTCTATAAATCGATTTAAGTCCGGGAATGATGGATATAAAACTATAATATAAAGATGATCCATAGGAGTTTCTTCAACGATGAAGACGATAAAACTTCTAGGAAAAGCATAAAATAACATTCTAAAGGGTTATATTAGACAAAAGAAGTACTCAGTCGTCACTGTAAACGTATAATTCTGTAAAAGTAAGCAATAGTCGGCTTAAAATCATTCAAAGAACCAAGTAGAAATTGGATAATTTCATAAAATCTTCTCTTTTAATTTAGTTTTCCGACTAAATATAATAGTAATGATACGATCTTCAATGCAGGCCTGTGGATATCAATATCACGACAAATAATGATAAGAAGAAATAAAAAAAGCATAAAAAATATAACATAAAATTCATAAAAATATCAAAAAGATTAGCAAAAAAAGATAGAAAAGACCCAAATACTATTAAAACATAAAATAACATACTTCTCTTCAAATGTATTGCCTGGTGCCTGAGATTTGTACCATCAAAATTGCATTTAGAAAAGAACCAAACTGAAAGAGAAGCATAAAGTATAATAAAACACCATATGCAATTAATAATAACAATAAAAAACTAGTCCAGGGACTTATAAATATAAAATCAGCCAGCTAATTCTAACAAAGAACTGAATAACTTATCCTTTTTCAAAGCAGTTTTAATTTCATCATCAGCAACATTCAGTTTAATCAACGATGTTCTTTCAGAATCTTCACGATTTCTCAAAACTATACCACTTTCAATTAATTCATTCAAAATAAAGTTAAATCCAGCTGGTCTAATAATATAATCATTGTACAAAATATCCAAAATTGATTCACCTTCAACCTTAAATAAATTCTTATCGTTAGCAACATAAACATTAATAATATGTTCAATTTCATCAATAATATCACCTAAAGTTGATTCAGCTTTACCAGATTTACGTTTGCAAGACAATAATGAAATCAATAGCAATTTACCTAAGAATGAAATATCTGCAATATAATTGGAAACTGGAGAATTTGTTGTTTCAGTAGCAGCTTTATTAACATGGATAATTTGAACTTTAACAACCTTAGTATTAGGATCTTGTTGTATAGCTTCTTGATCAGCTAATTCAAATGCTCTCTTACAAATCTTAATAGCACGTCTAGCATCACCACTAACACTTGCAACCTTTCTAGCTGTAAAAGCCATAGCATCATCAGTCATAACATGACTTCTACCAGCAGTAATATCATTTGTATATGTTTTCAATCTATATTGAATAATTTTCTTTAAATCATCATGAGTATAACCTGGGAATTGCATTCTCTTTAAACCTAATCTGGATGATGCTTTATTACTCATTTCTCTTTCTGGTAAATCCATTGTGTTGGCAACAGCAATAATAATAAGTTTTGACTTTTCATAAGTAGTCCAATTGAAGAAATTATACATAACATCTTGTTTTCTATTAACAATTTGATCTAATTCATCCAATAATAAAACCAAAGGAAGTTTAGCTTTACCTGATTTAAAATAGTTTTCTAATTCTATAGTCATACTATTCATTCCAACCTTTTCATTAGAAACTTTATTCCATAATGCTTCATAACTACTTTCTGGAGTAATCAACTTCATACCATTAATTTCTAAATAGTTAAACTTTTTAACATCTTTATTAAGTTTACCATCTAATTGTTTAATAACCTCCCTGATAGTAACAGTTTTACCAGTACCAGGTGTACCACTAACAAAAATTGAAGTACCAGTTTCCATTTCAATAGCACCTTTAACAGATAAAAATAATTCTTCAAATTGTTGTTCACGACATGGTAAAGATGAAGCATCACCATAACTTGAAACTCTTTTAACCTCTTCAATTGGTTTGGAATTCATTTCTAAAAGAGTAACTGGACCAACTTTAGAAGTAACTTTTCTATGATGTGGTTTCTTTCTTCTAACACTATCAGAATGTTTTACACCATTAGCTTTAAATTCTTCTTCATTATCACTTTCATCTTCAGATTCACCAGAGCTTGAATCAACAAAATGACCATTTGAGTTACTAAACTTAGACCCTTCTTTTACTGGTTTGGCTTCAGCTTCAGATTCAGATTCAGATTCACTTTCACTTTCACTTCCACTAGTTTCAGTATCACTAGAGATCTCATGGATTGGTATAACACCTGAACTTGAAGAATCATGATATTTACCTTCTTCATCAGCACTTTCAAAATCACTAAAATCTGAGATAACAGTTTCTTTAAGTTTAGATTTTTGAGTAGAATACCCATCAAGTTTTCTCTTCTTTGGTGGAGCTCTTTTTGGTTTTGAAGAAGTTGAAGTAGTTGGTTTTCTTGGTTTAGGAGCTTTTCTTGCATTGGCAGCAGCTTGTTGATCCTTCTTAACTTTCAATTCTTGTTCCTTCTTGAGTTGATCTGGAAGCTTGATACTTTTTGAAGTAGGTTGACCGTACCATGGTTTAACAATAAATTCTCTCATGGACTTTTCAGTACCAACTGGATCTTTACGTATTGATTCTTGAATCTCCTTAATATTCAATTCAGCACTTAATGTTTTAGCATATGGATCATAACCACGAACAACAAAAAAAGTATCATCAATATTTGAATCATCAATAGTAATCTTTTTGAATTCAGCTTTGTTTAAAACACGAGCACCAGAAATAATATTATAAACATATAACTTCTCAGCTTCAGCAGTTAAAAAGATTTCATTTGAATGTAATTCACTTTCAGGTAAACTTTTATAATCAATTTCATCAATTCTAGCAAACCAAGTACCAACCATAGTAATAAATTCACCAGTACCTAAAACAATATCTCTAATCATATAAACTTGAGGCAATTCAAACTCAGGATCATTGACAAGGATTGTATCACCTCCTCTCAATTCAAGACCATCTTCTTCTCTTCTAATGATTAAAGAATCAGCATTTGCACCTGAAGAATCACCACGTCTTGATCTTGCTCTGGCGTTCTTGTTGGAGTCTGAAGAACCGGAAAATTCCCATCTCCACCCGTCAAATTTTGATAGTGTTTCAGCCATGATAGTAGGTATAAGGTAAGTAGGGTGTTAAAAGTACACGTAAATTCTTTTGAACAGTTTTGAATAACAAAATTGTGTTTGTTTATATCCTTATTTTAAATAAAAGGGAATTAGATTCATCATTCAACAAAAAAATAAAAAAAATTGAAAGCAAAAAAAAAAAAAGAAAACACGAGAAAAAAAAATTGTGAGGCTAAAATTTGATTTCTTTGTTTTGTTTAAATTTAATATTCAACAATAGAAATGATGATTATAGTGTAGAATTTGTGTTAAAACTATTATAATACAATTATTTTGAATATATATTTTATAAAATAGTTATTTGAAAAGGTAAAATTATGTTAATAGAGATAGATTTAATGAAGAAGACTGTACTGATTTGCGATTACTCCAGATTAGAATTAGCAACATTAATCGTTCTCAATGGTATTTGTTTTTTAATAATAACAAACAATTATCCATTAATTATCAACTTCATATCTATCTAAATGTAACAAAATAGAAATAAACCATTCTCACAACATAAGTATACATTAAATCAAATTATTGTAGTAACTAACAATTTCTAACTGCTTCAAAAGACAAGAAAAAAAAACATCACAAAAAATTAATCTGAAAATAAAAGATACTAGGCACTCCTTCAAATAAATACACTTCAAAAGTTAATCACAACCATTAAACCATTGTTTCTTCCTTACTTTCACTTGTCCATCTACATTAACACCTTCTGAAGTTCATTGTATTAGTATAATGGGATTTTTGACGTGGCTTGAGTATAAATCAAGTAACATCAACTTTAGATCTAATATTAGTAAAGTTCTAAGATTATTAGGTCCAATACTTAGTATAATAACAATCATTGTTATACTGGTAGGTTCAAATACAGACCAACAGAATATTCATTTTTTAAAAATGAAAACAGGTACTGTTAGTGTTGTATCAGGTTTATTCAGTGTTTTAAAAACCAAATTTACAGATAATACTTATACTCATCAAAGTACTTTAACAGCTGCACAAATCGCTGCTTTATCAGAAATGGCTGAAATATCTACATCAGATTCACCAGAGTTTATAACTTCTTCACTATGGAATTATTGTGTTTTTACATATAATGTAACAACTACAGAATATTCTTTATATGATGAATACGCTCCTGATTATTCAAATTATACTTTAATAAAAGATTGTGGTGATACTTATAAAGTTGGTTCTGGTGCTAGTTTAGATTCTTATTTCTTTGATTATATGGATATTTTATATCAAGTTGGTTTAACTATGGTTATTACTTATGTATATGATGGATTAGGAACTTCAGAAGTTTTTTCATATAAAACTTATATTAATAATAGAGCTAAATGGTTTCAAAGAGTTCCAAGATTATTAATATCAGTAGCAGCTATAGAAGCTGGTGTTTTATTATTAACAGGTTTATATTATTTATTCAAAAGAACAAATCATAAACTTATAGCTAAAGCTGTTGCTCATATAACTTCTTTCTTATCTTTATTGGGGTTTATTTTATCAACAGTTGGTTCTGCTATTATTACTGCTATTGGTCTTGAAATTAGACGTAAATCAAATTCTTCATTAAGTGCTTATGGTATAACTACACATATTGGAACAATTTGGTTTGCATTATTATGGGTTGGATTTTTTGGTACACTTTTAGCTTTATTATCATGGGGTGGTCCAACTTGGTGTTCTCCAACAAGTAGAAATAAATTTAATAGAGATCATCTTGATTCTACAGAAATGTTATTACAAACTCGTCCAAGTTTTGGTGATATTGATACATCTTATTTTGGTTATAAAACTGCTAATGATTCCTATCATGAATTAGCAAATGCTGGTAAAAGTTCTGCAGCAAGAGGCTATCAAGATGATGATTCGGATGAATACAGTGAAGCTGATATCAGTAGTATGTTACAACCAAGAACATCAATTGATCAATATCAAAGAAGTCCAACAGGTACACCTCAAGTTCAAGGACGTTCATATGTTTAAATTTTGTTCTATTTTTTTTTGTGGAAAAATAAATCTTTTTGTGTCACAAAAATTTCATATTTATCAAAGAATTTCAAAAACTTTTATATTTCACTGGTTGATTATTAAAAGTTACAGAATCAATGACTTTGTGTTTCTTTTGTTTATTTAAATGTTGAAGTCAGAGAAAATCCAAATATACTCATTATTTAGATGATCAATTAAAGAAGAATGGAATCTCATTATATTACAAATAACAATTCTTTGATCAATGAGCTCTTTAACACTAGTGAAAGTACTGATACTGTTTCTGATCATTCCAAAAGGTATCACACAGGCCACATTATCACTGATTCTTTGGACAATGAAGTCTTTGACAACCAAGCGAATCAAACAATCAGAAAACCAAGAAATACAAGAGGAAGAATGGGTCGTCATAGATCCTTAATTGGAAAGAAGTACAATGATCCTTTTGATACAGAAATTCATGGTGATGATAGATCTTCAATTAATGTTTCTGATTTTGATGATGGATTATTTTATACAGCAGTTGTTGATGATACAGTTAATAATAATATGTCTCCCAATATTGATAATTTTTCAACTCCAATATATTCATATCCTCCAATTTCAGATCTAAAATTAAATAGCAGAACAAATACATTTGGTTATGAGACTATACGCAATGACGATATACTATTTGAGGATAAATTAGCTGCTGCTGCTGAAAACCATTCATTTTCTGATGATTCATTAAATAAAGTGAATACTTTATCACTGACTACACCAAATGCATTTGAATTAGGTGGAACTACAATTAAAGATACTAAAATGTTAAATAGTTACTTATTGAATCAATTGAAAGAACCTTATTCAAAATCAACAACAGATTCAAGTCAACATACAAATGATTCACATTCAAAGAAGACATTGTTAAACCCTGAACCAATTATAGAGTATAGATCTAATAGTATTGATGAGTTGGTTTCAAAAATTTATGATGATGATATTGATGATGTTTTTGTTACAGAAAAGATTAATGAGAATGATTCAAATTTTGATGAAGATATAAATGCTAATGAAAATAGTAGATTTATTAAGACTAATGTTAAAATTTATTATGCTGCTATCATTCTATTGATATTTTCATTGATTGTTACTATTGTATTTATGAGTGCACCAATGTTTACATGTAATTATTTTAGTGATGTTTGCTTACCACAATTAACTATTCAATTAACAAATAAATCAAATATTGCTAAAACAGCTTTGACCACAGTTAGAGAAGCTTTAAAAATTTTATCATATTTAGCTATTGATTTAGGTAGTACAAATACCAATGAAATTGATTTATTGAATTCTAAACTTGATAGTTATTATCAAAGTAAAGTTATTAATACATTTTCAACAGATTCAGTTTATGAATTAAATTTTTTAGGATATTGTCGTTTAAATGAAGAAGGTGTATTTTGTATCAAAAGTTTTGGATTAGATTTATTATCAGTATTTGTTAGAGATGCAGGTGCAGAATTAGGTAAATTAACAAATACAAATGTTGAAATAATGGGTAATAGTTTTGCAACTGCGTATGAATTAGCAATTACAGGATTTCATCAATTTTCAAATAATATTGAAGGTTATAATGATACAAATGCATATCTTGATTATGCAGTTTTACTTCAAAATTTTAGTAAACGTTTAGGATTTTTAACAATTTTACAATTTTCAATTGGTGTTTCATTATTATTCTTTAGTTTCCCATTAATTTGGATTAATTATCATAAAATTCCAAATTTAAATAAAACAAGATATCATTCATTAAAAACATTTATAATTTGTTTTATGGTTTTACTTACATTTTTAAATGTTTTATTTGGATTTTTAATTATGTCATTTACATATCAATATATTATTAAATTTATTTCAATTGGATCGAATGTTGGTATTGCAAATGTTAAATATGGAAGAGGTTTCCCATTTGTTATTTTATCATTTGTTTTACAAGGTATAAATAGTGGATTAATAGTTTATTTAGCTAATGCATTTAGAAAGAGAATATTTTAGAAAAGAAAGACAATTTATATCAAGCTTTTACTTAATGAAATCAATTGTAGAAATAATTACGAAAAGATATTAAAACAAATTAATAAAAAATGTCAATTGAATTAAATATATATACTTTAGAATGAAATAAATCTATTTAAGAGTCAATAATTTAGTTCTTTGAAGCAACATATTCTAATAAATCAACAACTCTGGTAGAATAACCGTATTCATTATCATACCATGAGATTAATTTAACGAATTTTGGTGATAACCAAATACCAGCTTCAGCATCAAAGATTGAAGATCTTGAATCAGATAAGAAATCAGTTGAGACAACAGCATCTTCAGTGTAACCTAAGATACCAGCTAATTTACCTTCTGAGGCTTCTTTAATAGCAGCTTTAATTTCATCATAAGTAGCATCTTTAACTAATTTAACAGTTAAATCAACAACAGAGACATCAACAGTTGGAACTCTTAAAGATAAACCAGTTAATTTACCATTTAATTCTGGGATAACTTTACCAACAGCTTTGGCAGCACCAGTTGAAGATGGGATAATGTTACCAGAAGCAGTTCTACCACCTCTCCAATCTTTATGGGATGGACCATCAACAGTCTTTTGAGTAGCGGTAATTGAGTGAACAGTAGTCATTAAACCTTCTTCAATACCGAATTTATCATTAATAACTTTAGCTAATGGAGCTAAACAATTTGTGGTACATGAAGCATTTGAGATAATGGTTTGACCAGCATATTTATCTTCATTAACACCCATAACAAACATTGGAGCGGTTGATGATGGAGCAGTAATGATAACTTTTTTGGCACCAGCATCAATATGTTTTTGAGCAGTATCTAATTCTTTAAAGACACCAGTTGAATCAATAACGAAATCAACGTTATCAGTACCCCATGGGATAGCAGTTGGATCTCTTTCTTGATAAGTCTTAATGGCATGACCATTGATGATTAAGTTTGAACCTTCGTGGGTAACTTCACCTTTATATTTACCATGAGTAGAATCATATTTGAACATGTAAGCAGCATATTCTGGGACAATGAAAGGATCATTGACAGCAACAACGTTAATATCCTTTCTTTCTAAGGCAACTCTTAAGACTAAACGACCAATACGACCGAAACCGTTAATACCAATATTGATAGCCATTGTGTGATTATAATTTAATTAAATAGAAATAAATCTAATTGAATTTCAAAGTAAATTTGTATAATTGTTTTAGGGGATATGGCAAAGTATTTATAGTAGGGAAAAAAATTTCAACAAAATAGAAAAAATTATCTTGTGATGACTGATCAAAAAATTGAAGCACCATCTGATTACAAAAAATTAAGGACGAAAAGCTTTTAAAAGTGGTGTTGAATGTTTGGAATTGATCATGTGATGGTGTTGGTTAGTTGTTATGAATTGATTCCTAAATGTTAAGAGAGAAGTAGATTAAAACCAAGTATTCTTAATTGATATATCTTGTAATCCATTCATCGTCAGGCTGAAGTATTCAATTTGACAAAAAGGGAAGAAAATTTTTCCGAAAGTTTTTGAGAGAGTTTAAAGAAATATTGGTTGTTTTAATTGTTCCTGATGAAATAATAGTTGTAGTTATAGATAGATTATTTAAACAATTGATCTTCAAGTTAATCAATTCATTCATACTGTTTAAAGTTTTTTTTCTGTTTGCTCTTTGTTGATGTGTCAGAAAATAGCGAAAACAAAAGAAATGCTTTTATAACCTGTCAAATCAGATCATGTCAATATTTAGTAATACTAGATCAAGTATTAAATAGTTCAATTGTGGAGTATAGAGATCAATGGTTTGTTATTATATAATTAAGATTAAACAATTTCAACTAGTCAAATTTAATTGATAACTTTTCTAACAAAATTTATGGATTAACTGATTTGTTAATTACAATTGTTGATATTTCTTAACAAATATAGGCTATTTTCTATTTATCAATTAATCCGATGAAATAATTGTTAAGATTCTACTTAAATCTGTGATATTTTGTTATTTAATTGAGATCTAATAGAATTATATTAAGATATATATATTACTACAACTATTCCTGAATAAATTACACTGCTATTTATATAATTTAGTTGCTGTTGAACCTTGTAATGTTGAAAAAGTTCGACTCTGGTGATGCTCTTGAAGTACAATTTTGACACAATAATGAACATTAAACATATTGAAACAACTATTATCCACTATTAAAATACATAACACCACTACTAACACCAACACGAATCATCCCCTTGCCAACACTCCCACCAAAACACACTTCACCTCCTTCACCAGCACCACCTCCAACACCGCTCGCTACACTTTTCACTTAGCAGAAATTCACGTGACAAATCCTTACTGACACACCACATTTCTGCTACTTCCTTAAAAAAAAAACCACCATCAACTCCAAACTTTTAAGAAATATTCAAAATTATACCCTATGCACTATTGTTAGCGAATTTAACAAATTGTATAAATTCGTCGACGATTCCAATACAAAAAAATTTTCACATCTTCTCTTCCTTCCCTTCTTCTTATATCTCTTGTTAATCAAAGAAACTATCAACTCTTAAAAAGCTATTCACTTGAATTCTTTCAGACAACTAGTTACTTATTTACAATACACAATGAACTTCAACATCTCATCTCAAGAAGCTAGACACTTAGAAGAAGAATATTCTGCTCATAACTATCACCCAATCCCAGTTGTTTTCCACAAGGCTTTAGGTGCTCATGTTTGGGATCCAGAAGGAAAAGAATATTTAGATTTCTTATCAGCTTATTCTGCTGTTAATCAAGGTCATTGTCATCCAAAAATTATTGCTGCTTTAGTTGAACAAGCTTCAAAATTAACTTTATCATCAAGAGCTTTCTCAAATGATTTATTTGGTTTATTCTCTAAATACGTTACTGAATATTTTGATTATGAAATGGTTTTACCAATGAATACTGGTGCTGAAGCTGTTGAATCAGGTTTAAAATTAGCTAGAAGATGGGGTTATTTAAAGAAAGGTATTCCAGAAAATGAAGCTATTATTTTATCTGCTAAAGATAATTTCCATGGTAGAACTATTGGTATTATTTCAATGTCAACTGATCCAGATTCAACTACTCAATTTGGTCCATTCTTAAAAAATGTTGGTCCAGTTATTCCAGGTACTGATAGATTAATCAGATATGGTGAAGTTGCTGATATTGAAGAATCTTTCAAGACTCATGGTGATAAAATTTGTGCTGTTTTATTAGAACCAATTCAAGGTGAAGCTGGTATTGTTGTTCCACCACAAGATTATTTAACAAAAGTTCAAGAATTATGTAAGAAATATAATGTTTTATTAATCTGTGATGAAATTCAAACTGGTATTGGTAGAACTGGTAAATTATTATGTTATGAACATTCACCAAATGTTAAACCAGATATTGTTTTATTAGGTAAAGCTTTAGGTGGTGGTGTTTTACCAGTTTCTGCAGTTTTATCATCTAAAGAAATTATGTTATGTTTAAACCCAGGTTCTCATGGTTCAACTTTTGGTGGTAATCCATTAGCTTCAAGAGTTGCTATTGCTGCTTTAGATGTTATTAGAGATGAAAAATTAACTGAAAGATCAAAAGAATTAGGTGATTATTTAAAAGAAGAATTATTAAAATTACAAGCTGAATCAAATGGTATTATTTCAGAAGTTAGAGGTAAAGGTTTATTATCAGCCATTGTTATTGATTCATCAAAGGCTAATGGTAGATCAGCTTGGGATTTATGTATCTTAATGAGAGATGAAGGTGTTTTAGCTAAACCAACTCATGATCATATTATTAGATTAGCTCCACCATTAATTATTTCAAAAGAAGATTTAGATAAAGGTATTGCTTCAATTAGAAAATCTTTAAAAGCTTTACCAACTGCTCCAAAATCTGAAGGTCATTAATGTGATTTAATTGAATTCTTGTATATTAGTGAATATTCTTTTTGAAAATTGAAAAAAATAAAATATTTGATTTATTTAATTAATACCTGTAGTTGATTCGTTTTTGACCGTAATATAAAATTATTTTGTAACAGAACTATAGAAAGGAGATCCTAAACGCTAAAAGTAACGAGTATCAACTATCAACTATCAACATAAAGAAGAAGATATGAAAATTTTTATATACAAGAAAGAAAGAATACACAGCCATAATTAATGAATGTCACAAGACCACGTGCAAATTTGGCGTCAGTTTGCTTTAAGAGTAACTTTCCCAGTATTCTCATTGTACGAACGCGTCAAAAACTATATAAATGACAATAATTCCAACTATACAACAACATAACATAAAACTCATTAACATCAATTCAAACACCCAATTATTTCATTAACAAAAAGTGTTAAAATTGAAAAAAAATAAAGAAAAAAAAAAGTTCCACAAAGAAAAAAAAAATCTTAAAAAAAAACCTTATCAAATAATTTTTATTTAAAAATTTATAAAAACCCTTAAATTTAATCTTAAAATCCAAATTAAAATAACAAATCAATAAAATATAGATGAATCCTACACCCACAGAACCGTTGTCATTTACTCACGTCTCCTTCTTAACTTTTGAAGCTGTTGTTCAAGTCATCCTGGTTTGCCTGGCTGGTTTCTTCGCCGCAAAGACTGGTCTTTTAAATAAAGATGCTCAAAAATCAATATCTTTATTAAATGTTGATTTATTTACACCTGCTTTGGTTTTCTCAAAATTAGCTCCATCTTTATCATTAAAAAAATTATTTGAAATTATTGTTATACCCATTTTTTATGCTTTATCAACTGGTATTTCTTATTTAGTTTCAAGAATTATGTCAAAATATTTAAATCTTGATGAACCTGAAACAAATTTTGTTACTGCAATGTCAGTATTTGGTAATTCAAATTCTTTACCAGTTTCTTTAACTTTAGCTTTAAGTTATTCTTTACCAAATTTAGATTGGGATGATATTGATGATGACACTCCTGATAAAATTGCTTCAAGAGGTATTCTTTATTTATTAATTTTTCAACAAATTGGTCAAGTTTTAAGATGGTCTTGGGGTTATAATACTTTATTAAAAAGAAGATCTGCTTATCCAAATGTAAATAATGAACATCATTTTAGAAATGATTTAGAAAGTTCAACTAATAATGATACTTTAAATTCAAATTCTTTATCAAATAATAAAAATGATCAATTTTTAGCTCCAAATACTTCAAGTGATGAAGCTGATTCTGCAACTATTGGTAATACTTCAACTCATTTAGATAATGAAAATGCTTCTGTTAATACAAATTTAGTTGATGATGATGAAGAAGATAAAGAAGAAAAGGGTGTTATTTCTAAATCTTTTGCTTTTATAAAAAAATATTATTATAAAATTAAATCTTCAATGAATCCTCCATTATACGCTATGGCAGCATCAGTTATTGTTGCTTCAATTACTCCATTACAAAGAGAATTATATGTTAAAGATAGTTTTGTTCATAAAACTCTTTCTGAAGCTATTAGACAATTAGGTTCAGTTTCAATTCCTTTAATTTTAGTTGTTTTAGGTTCAAATTTATATCCTTCAGCTGATATTCCACCTGCTTCAATTCATTATAAAAGAATTGTTTTTGGTTCTTTAGTTTCAAGAATGATTATTCCTCCTTTAATTTTATTACCAATTATTGCTTTAGTTGTTAAATTTATTAGAATTTCAATTATTGATGATCCAATTTTTTTAGTTGTTACTTTTATTTTAACAATTTCTCCACCAGCTATTCAATTATCACAAATTTGTCAATTAAATGAACTTTATGAAAAAGAAATGGCTGGTGTTTTATTTTGGGGTTATGTTGTTTTAACATTACCAACAACTATTGCTATTGTTTCAGCAGCTTTAGGTGTTTTAGATTGGGCTTTACATTAAATTATATCTCTCTTTATTATCTGGTGTTTATATTTATTTTTATTATTAGATTGATATTAAATTATTACAAATATTTAATACAGTTTTATATTACTTCGTTTTTTTTATGATTCTTTTTATACAATCAAATTAATGGTCTTGGTTAAGATTTATAGAAGATATTTTTCTCTCATACTTATTATTATTTTACTATCATTATATACTTATTTTATTGTTATCAATTTTACTATATTGTAGTTCTGGATTTAAATTCATAACATATATTTACAATTAAACTTCATCTAGTCGCTATATACAGAAGAAGACAAGAAGAAAAAAAGAATTTCATAAATATCAAAATTATATTTTATTAAATTTAAAGTCTAAACTTGTGCTTTTCATATAATAAATATTTTTAATCTTTTTTTTTTTTTATTTCTTTATATCATTAAAAAGTTTTTTTCTAAAATCTAATTCTTCTTTTCAGAACTCTTTGATTTCTTTTCTTTCTTTGGTGGTGGTACATTAATTTCTTCACAATCTTTAAAAATCTTTTTATAAATATCATCATAATTTTCAGCAAATGTAACATCTAATCCTTCTTTAATATTTTCTGGTAAATCTTCATAATCACCAATATTATCTTTTGATAAAAAGATTGTTGTTACTTGATTTCTCTTTGCTGCTAATAATTTTTCTTTTAATCCACCAATTCTAATAACTTTACCAGTTAATGTAATTTCACCAGTCATTGTTAATGGTGGTAATGGTTTACCAAATGCTAATGAAATTAATGCAGTTGTTATAGTAATACCAGCTGATGGACCATCTTTTGGAATTGCACCCTCTGGTAAATGTAATTTAATATTATTTCTCTTAAAGAAATCATTCTTAACATATCTCTTTGCAACAGAATATGAAATTTTAATAGATTCTTTCATAACATCACTAATATTACCAGTTGCTGATAAATCACCACCTGTATATTTACCATCTTCAGTTTCAGCTTCTTCAGATATAGTTTCAACATACAAAGCAGCTCCTCCACCTTCAGTCCAAGCAAGACCCATAACAACACCTGCTGGTGTAACTTCAAATAATCTATCAGATAAATACATTGGTGGTCCAATATAATCTTTTAATTTTTCTGGTGTAATTGTTAATTCAAATGTTTCAGGTACTTTTAAAGTTTCTAATTTTAATTCATCAAGTAAATATGTTTGTGTAACTTCTTTAACTGGTGCATTATTATCAATATTTGCTTGATGTTCTTCCTTTTCTGCTGAAACATTTGTTTCAGATTCTTTATCAACAGCTTCAACTTTATCAATATCTTCAACAACTTTAAATGATGCCTTTCTATAAACTTTTTCAATTAATTGTTTTAATCTTCTAACACCACTTTCTCTTGAATAATGTTTAACAATTGCTTCAACACTCTCTCTTGGAACTTCAACTTTAACATCAGTTAAACCAGATTTTCTTTTAGCATCAGGAATTAAATATCTTTCAGCAATTGATACTTTTTCTTCAGCAATATAACCTGGAACTTCAATAATTTCCATACGATCAATCAATGGTCTTGGAATAGTTTGTAAAGTATTTGCAGTACAAACAAATAATGCTTTTGAAACATCAAATGCTAAATCTAAATAATGATCAGTAAATTCATTATTTTGTGCAGGATCTAATAATTCTAATAATGCAGCTGATGGATCACCATTTACAGCATGACCACCAATTTTATCAATTTCATCTAATAAGATTAAAGGATTTGAACTTTGAACTTTCTTTAAACCTTGAATAATACGACCTGGTAAAGCACCAACATAAGTTCTTCTATGACCAAAAATTTCAGTTGGATCAGTTGTACCACCAACTGAAACTCTAAAGAAATTTCTTTCAAGAGCTCTAGCAATAGATTTTGCAATTGAAGATTTACCAACACCAGGTGGACCAACAAAACAAATAACTTTACCATCAACTGTACCTCTTAATTTACCAATAGCAATCATTTCCAGAACACGATCTTTAACATCTTGTAAACCATAATGATCATCATCCAAGACTCTTCTAGCTCTTGCAATATTAAATGAATCTTTTGTAAATCTACTCCATGGTAATTGTGTAATCCAATCTAAATAATTCTTGGTAACATTGTATTCTGATGAAGCTGAATCTAAAGTACTAAATTTAGCTAATTCATCATCACAAACTCTTTTAGCAGCTGGTGGTAAAACTAATTTAGCTAATCTTTCATTAAAAACAGTAATCATTTTTTCATTTGTATCACTAATACCAGCAATCTTTTTTAATTCTTTAATCTTTTCTAATGCAATATATTTACTTTGTAATTTACTTGATTTTGTATCAATAGCATCATTAACTTTTTGTCTTAATTCATATTCTGATTTTTCAGCTTTAACTAAGATATATGCTTTTTCTAATCTTTTTTCAATATCAAGAGAATCTAAAATTTCTTGTAATTCACTAGATTTAGCAGCACAAGCACCGGCAACGAAATCTGCTAATAAATCAGGATGTTCATAAATATTTGATTTTTCTCTTAATGAATCACTAAAATGTGCAACTCTTTCTCTTAAATCATCTTCATATTGTGATAAAGTTTTTAATAATGCTAATACTTCAGATACTAAAGCTCTAATTACTGGTGAATTTGGATCATATGAATAACTTTCTACTTTAGTAATATTAGCTAATGAAACATTATAACTTCTTAAATCTTCAAAAGGAGTTAAATCAATTTCATCATTAAATTTAGTTTCAACAATTGAATCAATTTCTTCTTGAACTGCTAATTCATCTGGATTTTTACCTTGTTCTGTCATTTCTTTAGCAACTTCTTCTTCTAAAACTTTAACTCTTTCAGCTTTTTCTTCATCAGATTTTGGGAATGCAATATTATCTAATTGAATTCTTGAATGTGCATAAAGAATTGGTGTGATATAACTACCTGATGAATTTGAAACAGTAGCCATATTAAAGATTTGACAGAAAGTACCAATGTTATGAACTTGACTCTTTGTTCTAATTAATTCTACTGATTGATTATTGTCCTTACTTAAAAATACACCGATATATGGTTTATCAGATTTAGCAAGAGAATTTAAAGCTTTCAGTAAATTTTCATCATTAACATGAATAGTATTAAAAGATCCTGGGATAAATGGTCTCTTTGGGACAGCAATTGCTAATACAGTTGGATAAACTTCAGGATTTTCATTTGTAGCTTTAGATTTGGCATCATCCTCTGGACCTCCATTAGATCCATTATCGTCACCATCATTATTACGAGGTGGTAAAGGAGGAGGAGCATGAGCTTTATTTGATTTATTTCCAGTTTCTGAAGTACCAGTTGAGTTATTAAGTTCTTCTTCAATCATTGATGTTGATGATTCATTTTCTTTCTTTTCAACAGTTTCATTATCAGTAGTTTTTTCGTCAACAATTTTTGATTTATCAGCATCATTTCCAACTTCAACATCAACCTTTATAGTATCAGGTTTCTTATTTGAATCATTTTCTTTAGCAATGACACGATTTACGTTTTCATAAGTTTCTCTGAATGAAATAGCATTTAATTCTTTAAGAACATTATCAATATTTCTGACATTGTTGAAGTTATTAGTTTGAGATTTAATACTGTTAAATTTTGATTGTGACAAATTAAGATTAGCCAATCTATGACTTGTTGTAGCTAGTGAACTGGCCGATCTCACCAATAGGTAAGATTGACCTCTCACTGATCCTTTGACAGATAACATATGATTCAAAGGTAAATCTTAATTTTTGGGTGGCGAATACCTGGGGTCAAAAAGGTTGTTCAACATAAATGATTAAAATGTTGTTGATTTTCACAAATAGGTGTCAGTCCGAATTCTCGGTGGCGAGTAAATTACCAGCCGCTGCTCACAAGTAGGGAGACCCCTGATAGAGCTATAAAGAGCTACAATTTGTAATAAAGTGTTGCATAAAATCTCATAAATAAATTACCTTACTTCGATATATAAATCGTAATAATCCTATTCTATCTATACCTTATAATAAAAAAATTACTTGCTTTTGTTTTTGTTGTATCTCGAAAAATTTCTCTTCAACGCTACCACCAATTAACCAATATTAATCCTGATTCTAAAAATTATAATACACATTTCTTCTTGTTAATACTGATCAGTTGTAGTATACTGATAGAGCACACCTTCAGCATCATCTGTTTCTTTCAAAGCTTCATTAGGGTCAA
This sequence comes from Ruyongia namnaoensis, assembly GCA_030563805.1. Classification (NCBI taxonomy): domain Eukaryota; kingdom Fungi; phylum Ascomycota; class Saccharomycetes; order Phaffomycetales; family Wickerhamomycetaceae; genus Ruyongia; species Ruyongia namnaoensis. Next base: position 100,728 of record JAJMKA010000003.1, read on the forward strand.
ATCCATGTTGTTGACCATTTTGATGACCCAAGTGTTCTTGACCTTGCTTCACCTGTAGTTGTTGTTCAACATGATTATGATTAGGTATTGAACCTCTATTATCATTTTCTAGAGGAATCATATTAGAATCTTCATCCTTTATAGAACTCATTATATCAACTTCAATATCATTATCTAAACTTAAATGAACATCATTTGTATAATGATCAACTCCATTTCCAAGATGATTTGGATTTTGACCTAATTCATCATCATGTAAAGGAATATTTGTCATTTCTCTCTGTAGTTCATCTTCTGGATCATACATTTGATTTGCTCTTATTTTAGGTCTTTTAATTTCACCACGCTCTTGTTTTAAAGCTTGTTGTTCTCTATATTTTGCTAAATAAATCTTTAATACTTCTGAATAATTTTCAAATCCTAAACTTCTTAAAGAGAATAAGATATCTTCACCATTAATAGTTTTTCTCTTTTCTGATAAACATTTATCACTTGATTCACTCGTAATAAATGAAATAAATTCAGAAACACATTCTTGCATACATTCTTTAGCATCTTTTGAAACTTTTGCAGTTGGGGGAAGTGTATTTTTCATTAATCTTGCAACATTAGCAATAGGTAACCATCTATCTTGTTCTCTTAATTCTATTTCTTTTAAAGCTTTTTCAGTTAATATCATACCATTAGCATCCATTACTACTGAAGGGTCTTCTTTAATACCATTTGTATTGGACAATAATGAATCCTGTATCTCATCCATGATTGTGTAATAATATTTATATTGTTAATTTGGGGTGAAAGAAATGTTATTATATACTCAGGAGTTTAGCAATTAGAAACAATCAATATTCCTTATGTTGGTTTGAAATAAAGCTCTATAATTGGCTCTTTTTTTTTGTTCAAGGTGGGATTGAGCAATAATTTTTATATAGACAAATAAACAACTTCTGAAAGTCTAGCCAGCACTGTAGTCTCTATAAAGAATAAATAGATTGCAAATAAATAAAACTTTTGATTGTGTACCTTAAATTGGAGTGATATAAGATAACGGTAGTAATCAAATTAAGGTGAGTCTCTTGCTTATGTTTACTCTTCTACGATTAGTTGTTGATTTTTTTTTTTAACCCTCAAATTATAGTGTGTGTGCCATTCTGCAGAATGAAATTACTGCTTTCGGATTTCTAAGGGAGTTTTACGCCAATTCAAATCCACCACACAAAAATTGCAGAAAATTTGAAGACGCGTATCAAGTTGAATAAATCACAACTCAAAACTATTAAACCAATAACATAAGAGAAGATGCCACCAAAAGGTTGGAGAAAGAATCCAGATGGTGCTAATCCAGTACCAGCCAGAGAAAGAGATCTAATTTCAATAGATGATATATTATTTCCAAAGGCAACTGTTGTAAAATTATCAAAATCAGTTTTAACAGAAGGTCAATTAATTTCAAAAGATAGTTCAACAGCTCTTCAAAGAAGTGCTACAGTTTTTGTCAATTATCTACTAGTACAGTAAGTGTTTTTCTTTTTAGAATATCATGTTTAGAGAAGCTACTAACATACCATTCCCAAATTTAAACAGTGCAAGAGCTAGTGCAAATAAAATGAATAGAAGAACAATAAGTGCACAAGATATACAGAATGGTCTACGAGATGCTGGTTTTTCATCTTTTATTCCACATCTTCAATTGGAATTAGAAAGTTTCACAGCAAATAAAGAAGCTGATAAACAAAGAAAGAATAAAGAAAAAGAAGCTAATGCTTCAACTGAACAACAAGATGTTGAAGTTCCTGATGCTGATGAAGCTGAAGCTGATGATAATGACAATGAAAATGATGACCCAGAAAATGAAGATCAAGAAGAAACACCTGCTGCTACTGAAAAAGTGGTTAAAAAGGCAAAGACAGCTGTATGAATAATTCTTTCCCATATTTTATAGAAATTTTGATCTTTTTTAAATAAATTAATAATCTTTAATTACAATTCTTCATAAATTACAGTAATAAGGGTTGAATTATTAAAACACTCCTCACGATATATATTATTCTAACACACTAAAACAAACAAAATTTACAAAAGAAAAAGCAAAATATTCACCAAAATAAAACTCTAAACATAATTAACATAAAGAATAACCCAACAACAAAGATTAATGCCCAAAATTTAACATTTTGCCACCACATTTTTCTCTTTACTCTAACAGTATTTGTTCTAAAATTACTTGATAAAGTATTTATACGATCAGTTTTATTAACTAATAAATTAATTCTTTCATTTCTTTCTAAAACTTGTTCAATATTTTCATTTAAAATATATTTAATTTCATTTAATTCATTTTTAGTAATTTCAATTAAATTCTTTTGAAATTTTAATTCTTGAAATTTAATAATTTGATTAAATTTAATTTTGAATTCAACAATATTTGCACTATTTACAGCTGCTGAATTTGATACATTATTATTTGAACCATTTCCTGAACTTGATGGACCACCATTTTGTGAAATATTTGATCTATATTGAGTATATTCTTTTAAAATTGTATCCAAGACTAATAATGGGAAAGATCTAGGTATATCTGCTAAACAAATAGTTAAAACAGTAACTAAATCAGTTGAATCTAATATTGTTTTCAGGAAATATAAAGATAAATTAATTCCATTTATATTAAATGGCATTGATCCTACTAATGCATCAGAGGCATTTATCACACTGATTTGATTTGATACAATTTCATTAATATTTGTTAACTTATGTTTAGCTGTGATGATTTGATTCTCTAAAGTGTATTGAGTAGTTGAATTCAAAGTAAGAGTTGTATAGATCACTATTTAGCATGTGTTAGTATTTATACTATGTTTAGATAGATTAAAGTAGAATGAAGAATTTCTGATAGATATAGATCACTTACATGAACTATTGATATTATTTTCATCGCTCATTGTGAGGTAACGATAGCTAGTTGATAATCCCTTAAAGATTTGAAGGTGTAGTTTAAGGGAAGTGTGAATGTTTACATCATTTCTCAAATTTCAAGAAGATTGTACAAAAAAACATCAAAATGGCAGAACCTAAATAAAGAAAAAAATCACGGGTCAATAAGAAAAGGGACACAGGCGAACTACGATGATGGCAAAAAGTTAAAGAATAATAATGATTTCTCGATTAAATATAGACCTATTTGATTCCCCCTTATGATTAGTTGTTGTCGTTATTTGATAAAATTCTTAAAATTGATAAGAATAAGTTGATGATATCCAAGTATAATGAAATAGCAGCTGGAACTTCTTCTTCAATATTGAACTTTCTTAAAATTAATTGAGTATCAATAACGATATAAACTGAAAAAACAATAGCAGAAACTGAAGAATAAATCATTTCAGTAGTTGAAGAAGGTTTGAAGAAGAAGAATGATAAACTGATACCAATTAAGGCAAATAAAACACCATTAACAACACCTAACCATGAACTAAAATCATATTTAGTTTGGACAGCAAACAAAGTTAAGCCGATAAATATAACCAATGTAATAGTTAAAGCTTCTAAAACAATTCTAGTATCGTATAAACTTGTAGTAAAACCAACCAAGTAACCTTCAAATAGAGTAAAACCTGTTAATAACAGAATATTGACTGGATACTTCTTACTTTGAATGAAAGCAGCAATTAAAAATCCGATGGAACCAACCATTGATACAAAGAATAACCAAATGTTATCCAAAGCAAATGTTTTAACTGTATCATTTAAGATGATTAAAGAACTTATACCAGCAGTTAATAATAATTGAAAGAATAATAAAGTATAAACTTTTCTAACGAATTGTAATCTTATTGGTAATTCACAACCTGATACAACTGTGTCATATTTAAAATCATCAGGTATATTTGAATTTATTGGTGCTTCATTTGTAGAATCAGTATAAGCTGGAGGATTATTCAGTGGAGTATAACTCATTGTGTTTGTGCAATTCTGTGTGATTTGGATTGTAGTTAGTTGAAAAGAACTATTGAATTGTTGAATTCACAAATATAAAATGTTTTTGTGGTTAAGATAGTTTTTATATAAAAAAAGGTTTTAACTTTTCCTTTAATTTTTTTTCTAGTAATTTTTTATTTTTTCTTTTGATTTAAATCCGATCACCGAGATAATTCCGGCTTCGTGTTAATGACATATAACTAGAAAGAATTAAAAGGACTATTGAACATTTATTTATACAGAAATATTTATGGTTGGTGAGGTACATTAGTAGCTGGTTTACAAGCTGTCAATTCTCTTCTCTGTAGACAAACCTCTCTTAAATCTCCATAGTTTATAATCACATATTCGTAAACAAAAATAATCATTAACAACATACAATCCAACCACATCACAGCCTTGATACCTATATGTTTATGTGCCCATGCCAAACCTAAGATTGCACACCCAAGAGGAATCCTTAGACCAAGTCTAATATATCTGTTAAAATAGGCTTCTTCATCTTCATCTTTATCCATTAATGCCAAAAATGTTAAAGAACAAAGAGCAATTAAAATACCAGCTGAAAAGAACAATAATACACCCATTAATTCACTTTCTTCTTCTTCTTCAACAAAGTTAACTGTAAATTTACAAAGATCTGCACCTGCATCACCAACTATTAATAAACTTGCAATTAATGGAACATGAGAATAGATAAATCCAATTGCTGTCCATGGACTTCTTCTAATAGCATGAGTTGCCTTTCTTGAACCATCTTTATGAGAATATAATTCTAAGAAAATATAGGCATCAATCAATATTGAAATAGCTTTACTAAATTTAATATTCCAACCTAATTCTAAAGGTGAACCACTAATAATTGAAAAAATATATTCACCAATTGCAATAATATAAAAAGATTGAAATCTTTCAGTTTCATGTTCAATATTAACAGCTGTTGAATATTCAACTTTTAATAATTTTTTAGTATATGGATGAACAGATGCCATCATAAAGAATTGTTCAACAAAGAATAAACAAGCTGCAAATATTGCTTTACCCCAATTTGAATGAATTAATAAAATGAAAAACCAAATAGCTGAAGTAATAATTGTTACTGCTGAATAAACATACATTTGTAATCTATGTTCATAAATATAATAAGAATAAAATAAAACAATTAAACCTGATGAAACTCTTGATAAAAAATAAGCAACAATTGAAGTTACTAAAGCTGTATAATTTTCTGTTAAATATTCACAATTATTTGCATAAAGAGTTAATAAAACAATTTGCCAAATAATATAAATATTTTGAAATAAATCATTAGTAAAATAATAATTCATAATTTCTTTAATATCACACCAAATTGCATAAGTTGGTATAAAGAAAAAGAAATATTTTAAAAATGATAACCCAGTTGGTTCCTTTGTTGCACTTGATGCTAAATTTGATGCAATTGCAACATAAACTAAATCTAAAAATAATTCAATTTTTGAACTTGTTCTTTCTTGTTTTGTTCTAAATAATCTACCTTGATGAAAATAATTTAATGCAAATGGTCTTGTAAAAAATGCATTATGTTTTGGTGGATTAATATAAGAAACTTTTATATCACCATATTTTTTAATAAATTCTTCAACGTCTGCATCTGGTTCATCCTTTATTGTACCAATAACAGCAGTTGATTCATCTAATTCATCTTGATTATTTGATGCTGATCTAACATCTTGATCTAAACTTATTCTATCATTTTTATTTGGGAATCTTTGTTGAATATTACTAACATTATCATTGTTATCTTCTCCATTTGTTGTTGTTGTTATTGAGACATTAGTATTTTGTGAATCTTCTAGAGATGGATTCTTTTGAGTACCCAGAAGTTCAGAAGATGGCATATTGTACTACTTTTCCAATAGATCAATGTTCACCTAACTTCTTCTCTGATTAATAGTAGTGACTTGAATGTATAAAAGTAAGGAAATTAATTTTTTGTAGAATAAATTTTGTTTTTATACTCTTTGCTGATAGTTGCTAATATTTTTTTTTTTCAAAGGACGACGATCCTGAATATTTTTTTAGAGAATCTCATCAAAGAAAAATTTGAGAGGAAATTTAAAAGTATTTATACTTCTATTAGATTAATGATTAAGTAATATATGGTAATTAATTATCAATTTGTCTGAAATTCAAATTACTTGGTATTTTAGTTTATTTTTTTGCTCGTTCTCTACTTGCTATTCTCTTTAAAATTCGATCTTTTGGAATATTGAAATCTACAAAAACTTTAAACTATAAAGATTAACAAACAAATAAAAAATATGTTATTGTAAGAAATAAACATTGATATCAAATCAATTTCAATTTGTCATAAATATAAATCGTAAATATATAAAATCATATAAGTTTCGAAAAAACTAAAAGAAAATTCAACAATCCAAGCGCTAAAATGAAGAACTAACGCTATTTAATCCCCTCAAGAATTATTTAATGAGCAGTAAAACCACCTGAAGCATAAATAGTTTGACCAGTAATCCAATGACCTTCAGTAACTAAAAATCTAACAATTGGAACAATATCTTCAACTTTTGTTAATCTATTACCAAGACCCATAGTTTTAAAATAAGCAACACTTTGATCAGTTTCTTGACCATATAAAAATGGAGTATCCATTGGACCTGGAGCAACACAATTAACATTAATATTTTTATCATGTAATTCTTTTGAAGCAGTCTTTGTAAAATATTCAACTGGAGCTTTAGCACCTTGATAAATACCATAACCATCACAATAAGCAGCTAATAAACTTGTAACTAAATTAACAATTGAACCACCTGGTGAAACATATTTATAACAAAATTTAATAAACATAAAAGCAGCTTTTGTATTAATATCAAACATTGTATCAAATTCAGTTGTTGAAACTTTATCAATTGATTTTTTTAAAACCATACCAGCATTATTAATTGCAATATCAATTGAACCAAATTTTTCTTTTGTAATTTTAAATAAATTTTCAGTTTCTTCTTCAATTGATAAATCTGCTTGAATTAAAATTGCTTCAATATTAAATTCCTTTTTTAAATCTGCAATAATTTCTTCACCTTTTGATTTTTCATTTGATGAATGATAATGAATTGTTAAATTTGCACCAAGTTTTGCAAGTTCTTTTGCAGTTGATAAACCAAGATTCTTTGTTGAACCTGTAATAATTGCAGTTTTACCTTTTAAAGAGATATCTAAAGGAGCCATGATTGTAATTGTAATTGAGTAGTGTAATTGAATGAATTAGAGAAAAAAGGGAGATAAATCAATCAATTTATAGTAAAATTTACACCTCTTTTTTTAATTTGATGATTGCTTTAAATTATATATATGCAAGTATTTTTTAACGGATGGAAGAAATGAAAAATAAAACTAGCTGTAAGGATGATGATTTAATGATCTGTTTGAAATTTCTGCCTTAAGATATTGTATAGTTGATTAGCTACTGGTTATACTGTTCTTCTATATGATTGAGTGTGTATCTTATTGTGAGATTGACAGCTTCTTTTTAGTTGACAATAAGGAATTTTTTAAGTATAGAAACTTCCATCACTAAAAAAAAATATTATTAGAAACTTAGTACTACGTCAAAGTAAAGTTGATGAGATTGTGGTAAACTACTTAATATCTTTTCATAGTAAACTACTAATACATCTTGTTTTCATTAAAAATTATAGTTATTCATTAAATAATTAAGCTAAAAGCTATAAAAGGATATAAAATTTGGATGGGGGAATATAATAGGAAAAAAGTCTGATAAAGAATATTTAAATAATTTAAAATAAATATTAAATAAAAAAGGGAATAGCAGTATAATAAAAAAAGCAAAAAAAGTATTGTATAAAAGACACCGGTTCTCTGATAAATTAGAGAACAATTAAATATTAAATATTACTAAAACTATTAGTTTTAGTAAAAAAAAAGCAGCAAAACAGAAAGTAAATAAAAAAAAAAAAAACACCATATCCTGATTGTAAAATTGTTTGTTATAAAAAATTTTGATTTTAAATTAAAATCACCCATTTGTTTCTTTTGTAAGAAAAGATTTAGTTTGCAGATAATGAAGTAAATCTTGAATTTGACCAACCTTTAACAGTATATTGAACATCTTTATTTAAATAACCATAAGGATTTAATTTAATTTTTGTATCATTTTCATGATCTTCTAATTTAATCCAAGGTTTAAAAGATCTTTTATTACCATTATCATTATCATTATTATTATTATTATTAATTAAAGAATTTTTAATTATTGGATTTTTATCAGTATAAATATATTCATGATTAATTGAATTTGTTGTATCTTGTCTTGGAGGTAAAACAACACATTGCCATAATCTTTGACGAACTAAAACAGCAAATTGATTTGGATCTTTTAAATCTAGAGGTAAATTTGAATTTGAATAATAATCTTCTAATTCTTGAGAAATTTCTGGTAATAAACCTAATTTTCTTGAATTTGCTTCATATGAATATAATCTTAAAAATTGTGAATTAATTCTTGATTCTCTATTTCTTAAAATTGAAAAATTTAAATTTGATGAATTTGGATCTAATAAAGTTTGTAAATTTTCTGAAATTTTAAAAGTTTCTAATTCATGTTCATGTTCAGAATTTGTTAATATAACATCTTTAAATTTCTTTTTATTTATTGAATCATCTTTTAAATCATTATTTGAATGAATATGATTAAATGATTGATCATTAAATAAAATTTCACTCGAAGTATTTGCTAAAGATTTTAAAGAAGCATTTAAATTTGATACAAAAGAATTTTTCTTTGTTAAAAATGAAAAAGTTGAAGTAAAATCATTATCATCATTATCATTAGAATCTTGAGAATCTGATGAATTCATTGGTATTGGATCTAATTTTTCAATATTTGAAGAATTAAAGAAATCTTGATCAATATCATCCCAAGTTAAATCTGAGAAATCTAAATCATCATTATCTAAAGTATTTGAATCATGTAAATCTTGATGTAAATAATCTAAAGGATGGAATTCACAATCTGATTCATAACTAGAATTTTCAGGTAATAATAAGGAAGGACAACTTGACATTATATTATTTGATGAATTGTTGTTGGCATTATTTAAAGATTTTAAATTTGTTGAACTTGATGAAGACATAGATAATCTTTTTTGAGTTAGGACGGATTGTAAAGATGGAGTTGTTGAAGATAGGTTGAATGAAGATGGAGTTCTATTTAGAGAAGGAGATTCATCCTTGATATTTTTGTTGTTGTTGTTATTCTTTGATATATTATTAGCGCGTTGAAGTTGTTTGACCCCACTAGTGAGATAACTCTTGTGATTGTTATTAGGAATGGGTATTGCCTCTACTTCTACACCCAACATGTCAGAGATATTCACAGGCATAGTTATAAAAGCATTCAAGTATTTCAATTAAGCAAACTTGTACAAAATACTACAATTACAAAATAAATGGGAGTTACAATCTATTTAAACGATATTTGGTCTCACTTAAAAAAATTCAGAAGGCATCTCTGCGCTTTTTTCAAATTTGGCAAAAAAATGAGCTCTTGTGATTTTTCAGTTTTTCTTTCTGGAAGTTTTTTTAATTTAACCATTTGAGCAGCTGAATTTGACATTTAATAGGTGTAATTTAACTGTAGTACTTCACCGACCAGATGCCTACTCAATTTACCCAATCATAGCACTGGTATTCTACTATTCTATTAGTAATTCATCCTCCACTCACTCATCTATTCGCAAAAGAAAAAGAAATCCAGTCACATAATTCTCGTCTAATCTTCCATCCACCTTCCTCTTTCTATATCGCTTTATATCTGAAACTCATAGAAACACTAGAAAGCGAGACATCTGGACACCACACGGAATTTGTTTCCTGGAAGTTCGGTGGAGTTTCCTATTGCGGCAGTCGGTCAGCTTCTACGTTGAACTTTGGCATTGTTTGTTCTCCTTTTGGGTCTGGAGTTTGCGCAATTTGGCGTCATCAGCAATTCCGTTGGTCTTCGGAGACTGGATAATGCAATACCGAGGCAATCGGAACTCTCCCTTTGGACACGTAGGCAGAACTTCTAGGCAGAAGACCAGAGGGGATTAGGCAGGACGTGACTTCACTCTTAGGCAGAAGGCCACCTCAAATAATTTCTTTTTAATATCAAGCGCTAGGCAGGATTTTACCGCTTAACATTAAAAACTGTCTCTCTCTCTTCTCCTATAGATCAACTCCTTCAGAATATTCATCCATCTTCAACAACATCATCACTCAACACTTCTTCTCAAACATCACCACTCACCAGTCACTAAAATCTAAAACTAAACAAAATTATCACACAACGGTGAACTTACCGTTACACTTAAAAAATTAATGCCATATACTAAAATATTGGTGTCTAAAACTCTCTCAAACCTTTTTAAAATCGAGATTGCCGACATTAGTACTAGAAACTGTACATCCATACCTCTAGTGAAAATTTGTGAATTCCGACTTGTTAGCCTCGGATTTCACATACTTTATTATAAACTCCATTATTTACAACTTGATAACTTCATACTTTAAGATCACAAGATAACTCTAAAATAATACACTTTGCTCATTACAATAATCAATCTAAGTAAAAATTCCTTTATTAACTACATTACATATTTCATACTTCATGCTTTTGTTATTAGGTTAAGATGATAGTTAACAAAAGTTTGATCAGTTAATTCATCTTTAGTACTTGACAGTTGACAACATGAAAAGATGTTTGAATATATTTAAATGGCACTATATAGTTATTGTTCTGATACTATGTGGCTATGTGACACTTAAATTCATGAAGTATTGATAATTATATAATTATTGACCAAACTACCTTTTAAAACGATTAAGTCAATAATGAACTCTTTAATATTATGCACAACAATTCAATATTTGAGTTCATAATGCTGAAATGGGTGATTTTAATAATTATGACAGTTTGAATCTTTGTGTATGATGTTAACCAATACTACTTGAATTTTCAAGATCAACTAATCTTCATCATTGATAATATTTATCTTTATAATAATTCAAATTATCTAACTCTATATATTAATTGTAATTATTTAAAATTTTAAAAGAAAGTAGATGTGTATAGTATTGTCAACCTGAATATTATATTTATCTTCTAGAGATTTAATATTTTACTTTTATCACCGTTCGCTGTCTTTTAATTGAAGCAAATAAACTATACAAGTATTATCGGTTTTAAGTTTTTATTAGTGATGGGATAATTGAGTGAATTAAAATGTTTTCTGCCATTATGTGTTAATATTATTTAACAATTAAGTGAATAATTATTTCTACCAATTTTCATTGTGATTTTAGAAACTTAGAAACCACTATAAAAGAAGAGTGTAACATGACTTATGACTTATTAGTATCAACGATAGAAATTTGACATACCAATAAACATCAACCACTCCATCAAATAACAAATTTAAGAATTTAAGAACTTTAAACTTAAGAACCAAAATTATAGTAGTACTAATAAAAAAGGGTTTTTTTGTTTTTTTGTTTTTTGAGTTTTTCCTCAAGAAGACATGGGTTAAAATATATATGGACTTTGATGGTTGATCTTCAATTCAATTGAAAATTCTTCATAATTCAGAATTCTGTGTTTTTACTTTCTAATAGTTAATAAATTTAGAGTAAAAGATAACTATTTGGGAATACTTAATTGCCAATTATAGGCAGATACATTATTTATAAAGAGTTGCAAATTTTTTATAGAGAGAATTATTTTACCTGTTTTTGGAAAAGAAAAAATTTCACCCAGACAATTAATATTATTTCACAAAGCTAGTAGTAGTTAACAGTTAGCAGTTAGCACAGTGCACACTGTGGTTCCTTCTTTGTACCGTAGCACCCTGTCTAAGGTGTTTTATTTAAGTTTCTAAGACCGTAATAACTCCACACAATTCACAAAAAATGGATTCTAGGTTACAGAAGCCAATAGTCAAGTACTCAGTTGAGTCAGTACGTAAACGTTTTGGTGATCATGCACTTAGCGCTAGACCATTAAAGACCAGCAAATTCAGAGGTATAAAAACTTTTAAAATTCACCCAATTTCTTTTCATCTGTCTGATTTATCGGTCTTCATATATGTACTAATAAAGCTTCAACAATTATTTAATTAACAATAAATTGAAACAAACTAATTGTATCATTGTGCCATAATTATTATGTTGTGTTTTACTATTGAATTATGATTTGCTATATTAGAATAACTGTAACTTGAGCGGTTTTTTATGGGCTCCTTTAATTCAACTACTAGTTTTCATAACACCCTGAAGATTTAATTTAAAGATTTCTTATTTCATATATAACCATCAGATAGCTGTATTTTAGAATGTTCAATTAATAATATTTTCAATACTTAGATATTCATTCACAATTGACTTCAAAATGAGATATCACAATCTTTTAAATTTAGGTTCATTATTGATCTCAAGTGCTTTTGCTGCTCCAGCCGCTGAAGCCAATGCTGCTGCCATTGCTCAAGCTTTACCATGGGCAAAAGCAAACCCATATGCTGAAGCTGCTGCTTTAGCTTATGCTGATTCTTATACTGAAGCTGTTGCTATCTCTCATCCTGATCCTGAAGCTTATGCTATGGCTGCTTCTGCTGATGATTGTGCTGCTATTGGTTGTCATGCCGCTTGTGGTTTAATGATTATTTATGGTGAAGCTTGTTCTAAAAACACCACTTCAGATTACTTTGGTCCATATAATACTACTTGTCTTTGTACTTCAGGTTCTTCTTTCATGTCATACTATTCATCTTGTATGAGTTGTGGTTGGACTTTATGGAAATATTATTCTCCATATTTAATTAATGCTTTAGAAGCTTGTCATAATTTAACTTCAACCATTTCAACTGAACCAACTGGTACTCAAAGATGTTCAACTACTTTAACAAACATCTACACCCCAGATTATGGTATTCAAGCTTGTGAATATACTGGTGGTTGTACTACTACTACCTCTACTTCAACTACTACTCAAGCTACATATACATATTCTACTGTTGGTGTTACTACTCAGGTAGTTACCACTGATTTAGTTCTTTCATTTTCATATAGTACTTCTGAATCCACCAAAACAGTTGTTAGTTCAAGAACATATTCAATTCCATCAGGTACTGATAACCCAATAGATATTGAACTTACTCAATTAGTAACATATGGTGGTTACTTAAATGGTCAAAGAGGTTATGAAAGACATAATTTATTATTTAACTTTACTAGTGATCAACATTCAGTTGATAATATGCAAGTATTTACAAATACAAGTAATACAAATATTGAATATGCTATCACTAATACTGGTGGTGAATTCATCTTTAATTATGAAGAAGGTGCTATATTATCATTTGATGCTTATTCAAGTCTTTCATTTTCAACAAGTATGGCATTTGTTGTTACCGTTGATGGTGTTATATACGCTTATCTTTATAAATGTACTAAACCTACAAATTCTGCTTTAGCTATTTATCCATTAAATTGGTTCAATTTTACTTATGATGTTTGTGTTCCTTGGGTTACTGACACAGTTCCAACATATACTACATTTACAGGTGGATATGAAGAAACATTTTACTTCAGACCAAATGGTCCAATTGAAGCTAGTTCATCAACTTCTGCTTCTGCTTCTGCTTCTTCAACTGCTACTGCTTGTGCTACTGCTTCAGAAAGTCCATATGTCACTGGTTATTTGAAAAACGGTCAACCACATTGGGATGTTTATGTTCCAGGTTCAATTGTTTCATCTTGGGAATCTGTTACTGTCAGTGATTCAAATGGTGATTCTGATTACTCTTATACTTCAGCTGAAATATTAGTTGATTGTGTTGCTGTTGAAACTGGTAATATTACAATTACTGATGATTTAATTACTTTAGAATATAATGAATCAATTGATTCAGATTCAAGTTTAGTTTTCTCAATTGATGGTACTGCTGATGGTTCAGCTCCATATCATTCATCATTGATCTTAAATATTGTCGCTTATGTTAACAATGTTCAAAAGAGAAGTATTATTGATTTATCAAATGTTATCAATTAAGATTTTTCATTATAAGATAAAAGATAATTTAAGAAATTATTTTGAAATATAAATATAATCATAAAAGTATGATCATTTAATACAGAAGAATTTAATTCCTTTTCAAATACTTCTTTTGTAGTTTTATAATTAATTTTTGAAAGATAAACAATTTTCAATGGATCTTTAATTTCTGGGGTCATTTCACTGGTTTTATTCCTATGATATCTTTCTTAAAATATGCAAAAATATTATAAGCAACCAGCTACCATTTGATATTACTCTATACCACAGCTTTTGTAAGTAAATAAAGTAGAAAGTATATTAACCTCGGAATTCAAAACTAAACTTGCCCACCTCGGATCTCAGATATTTTTTATACTCCATTATTTTACAAATACTTAACTCCTTTATCTATTATCACAAGATACAACCAAAAAAATAATATAGCTAACACACTAGAACACTTCCATCAATCTAATCACCTGCTCTTTCATCAACTACATTACATACTTCATCAATCCATTTCAATCTAAAACATTCACTACCAATAAATTCATATCATTATCCACAATTAATAAACAATGGCTTCAATAACTACTGAAACTGAACAAGAAAGAATTGAAAGAGCTTTACAAGTATATCAAAATGCTACAGAATTTGAAAATTTTGGAAACCTGACAGATGCTGTCAGAGCTTATAGAGATGCCACAAGAATTCATAGAGATGTTGAAAATATTTATAGAAAGAAATTATTTGAAGAAAGAGAAAAGGAAATAAATGAAGCAAAATTATTATTAAATGATGTTAAAAAATTAAAAATAATTGATCCAGCTGAAGAATCTGAAGAAGAATTAGAAGATTATGGATTATCTGATGATGTTAATGAAAATAGTAATAAAAAAATTATAGAAATTAAAGATTCTGATGAAGATTTAATATTAGATCCTTGTTGGTTATTAGATATTTTAACAGATGATATATTAGAATTTATAATATCATTATTAGTTAAAGATGATCCTCATTCATTAGTTTCTTTAAGTGCAACTTGTCAAAGATTAAATAAATTATCTTTTGGTTCATCGACCTACAGAATTTTATGTAAATTAATTTATCCAACTCAAATTTATGATCAAGATACAATTCAATTAAATAATATTAGAATGAATCAAGAAAAAATGGTTGAAACTTGGGATTTTAATTGGGAAATGATGCTTAACGATAGACCATTTTTAAAATATCATGGATGTTATATTTCAAAAGTTAATTATATTTCTCAAGGTGCAAGAGATTATAGTATGTATTCACCTGTTAAATTAGTTACTTATTTCAGATATATGAGATTTTATCCAAATGGTGAAGTTTTAAAATTAACTACAACTGATGAACCAAGAATTATAATACCTTTATTTAAAAAAGAAAATACTTCATTATGGAAAAATTCAATTTTAGCAAAATTTACAATTAGTATTGATGGACAAATTACAATTAAAAATTTAACAGAAAAATATGATTTTATTGAAGAGTTACAAATTGTTAATTTAGGTTATAGAAAATTTCATAGATTAAATTGGATTTCATCCTTTACTGTTGATATTGTTGGTGATAGAGGTTATTTTTCTTTAAAAAAGGAGAAGCCTTTTAATTTTTCAAATGTTAAATATTATGAAGTTAATTATGGTAAAACTTTAGATCAAGAATAAAATCTAAAATCGTTTTAAAGTTAGATTTATTCTTATTATTATTACTGTTATTTTATCGTTATTGCATATTAGACTACAAACCTCTTTTAAAAAAGAGATTCATACATCAACAATAAAGATTTATAATAAACCAGTTATTTTATTTATTTTTATAATTACTCCATTTGTATTTAACACTCGTCGAAAGATAATAAATATTCAATATTTATTCTATTTCAATTCCCATTTTTCTCCTTCTCTAGAAGAAATAACTTTTATCCAGTCATAAACATCAATCATTAAACACCTAGATCCATCAATCATTAATATACAAGCCAGTCTTCAAGTAGATCATTACTTGTACTTCTATTATCAATTAAATGATCAATATCTTCATTAACTGGTGATAACTCTCTTCCAATACTAGGTGTATCACTAATAATACTTGGATCAATACCTTCTGATCCAAAATTGTGAGAATTTAAAGCATTAATTAATTCATCATTATTATTATTGTTCTTCTTTTTAGATTTATTCTTTTTAATTTTATTATGTTTTGGTTTCAATCTTTGATTATTTTCAAAATCACTAACAATTACTGAAACATTATGATTACCAGATCCTTGATAAATTGGATTTTTTAAAGCATTTCTCCATTGTTGACCAACCATATAAATTTCATTCAATACAGATCTTTTACCGTCATCTAATTCAGGTAACTCTAGACCAGTTGAATTTTGTAAAGTTTTGATTTGAACTAATTCAACATTAAAAATAATAGCAATTAATAAACCAATTCTTGAACCTTTAGAAATATGGTCAGGTTCCTTATGAGGTATTGAATTTGGCCACCATGGTGGACGTTCAAGATTTTCATGTCTGGATGATCTGTATGGATAACGCTTTTGTTTATTTGGTTCAATTACTCTTATCCACATTTTAGCAACTGATTTACAAGCTGTTTGTTGTAATTCATTGAAACATAAACTTAGATGGTTCTTAACTTCAGCATATGATCTAATATTAATCATTTTATTTGGTGTATCTAATGCCCTTTTAAGTTCGTTTGGAGTTGAATTTGGTATATCTGAATTAGGACTTGGAATAATATTGATATTATTATTTAAATTATTTAACTTTATTAGATCTTCATTACCTATTGTTAAATCAATCAAATCTTCATGAATGCTTGAATGTTCAGATATTGTATCATTTGGTGAATTTGAATTCGATCCTGAATCGTCAAAACTGATAATTCCATGACCCATTTCTGTTTCTTTGCATTTCTCTACAACTCTAGCAACAAAGTTTCTAAGTCCTTCATTTGCATAAAATTTTTCAGTTCGACCATCTGGATATGACATATATAGATAAAAGTGACCACCTTCTCTAACGAATTCTTTAAATGCATTTTTAATAGATTTTTCAAATTGTTGATTTGTTTTTGGCATCTTGATTAGTTCTTGAAATTAACGACTTTCGTATAGATTCCAACAGAAAAAGTGATGGATCATTGTAACTATTTATAATTTCTTGAACTGTTATATTAGCTATATTGATGAAACTATTATTAATTGTTTGTTTATATCAATTTATTAGACTTTTAAAATTTTTGTAAAGACTTTGTTATAAAGTTGTTTCATCAAAACAATTAAAAAAGTTCCATGGCATAGTCTTGAAAATTCTAGAAAAAACCACCACTGTTTACAATTATTCATTCTTGATTCGATCAACCTGGATAACACAGCATCAGATCATAATGAAACATAGCAATTGTTGTTACTTTTGGTTATTAAAAACGTTCTTGATAAAATCAAATTTTGAAACCAGATTTTGGGCGAGAAAAAAATAGTAAAAAATCTATAGACCTTGGTGGAAAAAAATACAAATTATATTAATTAAAACTTTTTTTATATTAATATACATTTTATTTATGATATCTAATCAATTAATAATATTATGGATGATTATTTTGTTGTCCATTTATACCATTGTTATTAAAATTGTTACCATATTGAACTTGTGGTTGTGCAACATTGAAAGTTTTTAATGAAGGTAGTTGAGTGTTATTATTATCTGTTGATGGATTTAGAATTGAAGCTTGTTGATGACCAAATGAAGTCATTGGTTGAACATGTGGTTGAATTGGTTGTTGGACTGGTTGGAATTGAGGTTGGAATGGTTGTGGTGAATTTTGATATTGTAATTGTGGACTTGGTGAAGGAGTTTGATGGAAAGTTTGAACAGGAATAGGTGGTGGTTGATAGAATGTTTGCATTGCAGGTAATTCAGGTTTATTCTCTTGAAATATTGGTTGTTGTACTTGTGGTAAAGGATTTAGTTGTGCAGATATTGATAAATGAGAAGGAGAAGTTTGAACAGGTGCTGGAACAGTATTTTCTGCATTAATAATATTTGCAATTGATATATGTTCTGATTTATGTTCTGATGAAGTTTCTGATGAAGTTTCTGGAGCTGGAGTATATTCTTTTAAACTTTGTCTTTCTAAAACTCTTCTTTCTCTTTCTCTTTCAATTTCTAACTTTCTTTCTTTTTCTTCCTCTTCTCTTTGTATTCTATCAGCTTCTTTCTTTGCTTTTTCTCTTTCTCTATTTTCTTCTCTTTGTCTTGCCTTTTCTCTTTGTTCTATTCTCTTTTCCAGTCTATCTTCTTCAATTTTAATAAGAACGTTATATTCTAAATCTTCTTTACAATAATCACAAATAAAGATTCCATCAGCATCTTTAACTAATTCTTGTTGAGTAACACGAGTTTGACATTTCAAATGTTGCCATCTATGACATCTTTCACATGCAATTAATTTGACACCATCATCATAATTCTTTTCTTTAATACCACATTTACAATCAAATAACCATTCACCTTCATCTAATTTTTCAAGTTGAGGATCTTCAATATTTGGTGTATAATCTAAACCATTTAATAATTCAGGTTTATCAGGTGGAGGATTTCTTTTATATTTTTCTTCATAACCTCTTGTAATTAAATTTTGTCTTTGTTTTGCCTTTCTAGCTAATTTAATTTTAGCTTCTTCAATTCTTCTTTCTTCTTCTAAAGCTTCTTTCTTTTCTTTTTCAACACGTAATTGATCTTCTCTTTCTTGTAATCTTGATGAACGTTTTCTATTAGATACAAGTAAGTTTAATTGATGTTCTCTCTTTCTCTTTGCAATTTTCTTTCTAATTTCTAAATCATCACTTGCAATTTCATTAATATGTTCTTTAATATTTAAAAATAATGGTTTTAATTTCTTAATTTTTTGAATTGATACTAAAAAGCTATGAATTTCATAAATACCAATAGCTTTAACTGACCATTCAAATTTTGGTTCAATATTAGCTAAATCAACTTCAGGATTTGTTAATTTAGCACGTTTGAATTTTCTCGGTATATCAACATTTGGATATTCAATAATCTTTCTATGATAAATTCTATTATCACTTAATAAATAATAAGAATCAACTTCATCTTCATAAATTGGTTCAAATCTTAATTCACTTTCTTTTTCATATTTTTCAACTTGTTTTCTAAAACTATCAGTATATTGAATTTTAAAAATTAATTGATATAAAACACCAAATTTATCAACTAATGATAAAGCATCAAATTCAAGAGGATCTTCTTCTGTACCTAATAAATCAGTTGAATCACCTAAAACATATCTAGCTCTAAAACTAAAATCTTGATAAGCTAATTTTGATGTACCAATTAATAAGGATATCATATTTGAACAAATTCTTGGAATTAAATTAGGAGCATTTAAACCAACTAATTCTTCTTCGATTAAATCAACAGTAACTGGTTCATTTGATAATTTAATAGCACCACGAAAGAAGGATAACCATTGCATAACAACAGCAAATCTCCAATCATTTCTTAAATCTTTTAATTGTGCTCTATAATTATCACCTTCGATATTTAATTGATGAGGAGTTTTACTTAATTGGGTTCTGATATCTTCCCTAATGAAAGTAAGATCATTTGATGGATGATTTAACTCTGGTGTTGGTGTTGCTTTTCTTGACATTTTTTTGTTCAACTGTTTCTTTGTTTATATTGAATTGTCTATTTATAACAGCTAATGGAAATGCAATAAATCTATAACTTTTGGTGAGGAATAAATGCTATAAAACAAACAGAGATGAAGTAAATCTTGATACCAATAAACAATAAACCTCAATAAATAAGATAATGTGAATTGATAAATCAAACAAGTATTGATATTTTGGAAAGAAACACGCTTCGAAATTTGAATTTATCTCAAAGAAAAAAAACTAGCTGATCTGAAAGCAAAATTGGACGCGATCAAAATTAGTATTTCTATGGAGTTTGGTTTGAGGTTATATGAAAGGAAATTGATGGTTATAATAATTACAGCAGGTATATATCTCTTAATTGTGAAACTTATAAACTTTTCAGAACCATAACACAAAAATTGAGTGAAGAAATAGAGAAAAAAGTGGAAATCTTGACCATTTTGTATGAAATTCACGTGACTTTTTGCCATTTTCTTTATTTTCACAAACTTTCGTTCATAACTTCAAATTCAATTAGATAGAAGAAATAATTGAAATTCAACAGATCTAATTAATTGATAAATAATGTCTCAATATATTGGAAGAACTATTTCTTTGATCTCTTCAAAGGGTATTCGTTATGTTGGTACCCTGAGTGATGTTAATGGTGAAGAAGCTACAGTCACATTAATAAATGTTAAACAATTTGGTACAGAAGGTAGACTTGGGGAAGCTGCTAAAGAAATTCCAGCTACTAATGATGTTTATCCAGCTCTTACATTCAGAGGTTCAGATGTTCATGATTTAAGTGTTTTAGAAGATACACCAGCACCTGCTCCTGCTCCAACACCAGCAGCTGTTCCAACTCCAGTTCCAGCTCCAAAACCAACAGAAACAAAGAAAGAATCTAAAGCTAGTTCACCAGTTGAAACTGCCACTACACCAGCTCCTGTTTCTACACCAACTGCTGAGGAACCAGTTAAAACTGAAGAAAAAGTTGAAGAAAAGGAAACTAAGCCAGAACCTACTAAAAGGGTCCCAAGAGAAAATAATATAGAAAAGAGACAACAACAAAGAAGAGAAGTACCAAAAGAAGATTTCAATTTTGAAGCATCAAAACCAAAGACTGATTTAAGAGAAGATTTAGAAGATAAATTTAAAGATTTAGATATTGCACCAGCTTATAATAAGAAGAGTTCGTTCTTTGATAATCTTTCAGTTGGTTCTTCATCTAAACCACAACGTCCAATTTTCAATGTAAATGATAATGGTCCAAGATTTAATAATAATGGAAGAGGTCGTGGTAGAGGTGGCAGAGGAAGAGGTAGAGGTGGTAGAAATTATTCTAGAGAAGAAAAGCAACCAGAATGGGCATAGAGCATTTTTTTTCCCCTTATAATTTTAAACTACTGTTTTTTTATCTATTGTATATTTACTTCTTTAATTAATGTTTATCCATATATTAACTGAAATTGTAATCTAAGATATTCAAATGATTCTACAATAGAAATGAGCTTTGAAGTGGAAACATTTTTATATTTACATAACTTTCAAATTTGTATTACATTAAAAAGGTACATTGATAGAAACATGAGTTCTAACATTAATCAAATATGTGTATTCATTAAATTCATTATTAACAAGCAAATCATTCATTAACTTCTCTTTCTAACATAATGTGGACTTACTAAACCTAAAGATCTAGCTAAACTTATACCCCAAGCTCTACCATTAGCAGCAACAGCACGTAACCATGGTTTAGCTAAAATTAAAACTGTGGCATATAAAACACCTTGAATTAAAGGCATTACCAGCACATCTTTCAATATAACTTGTGCTACTATCCATGGTGTAATTAATGGTTGTGGAACTTCTTCATCTGAACCATCTTCTAATTTTACCATCACTGTTGAATTTGAATTAACAGCTTTAGTTTTTAAAGAGTTCATAAAACTTGATTCAAATCTTAAATCTGGAATTGGAATACTTTTAGACATGATTAATTCTGATTGATTGATCTAATAGTTGGTTATGTAGTTGATTTGTATACCTTTTCTAAAAATCGAATTTGACTTTCCAGTTTCGAGGGTAACACAATTTTTAAAAAATCACGTGACAAAATTTAAAAATCCAGAAAAAAAATCGACAATTTTATTCGAAACTTCAAAACATCAAAACATTGTAAAAGAGATTAGATATCACTACAACACAACAATAGTTTTAATAATCTATTTACCTATCATCAATAATGTCACAATATCAAAATGGTGAATCCAAGGATCCATCTATCAACATCAGAAAAGTTGGTAGTCAAGAAGTTGATTTCATAATGAGTAATGTTGACTTAGCGTTGGCAAATTCAATTAGAAGAGTAATGATTGCAGAAATTCCAACATTAGCAATTGATTCAGTTGAAATTCAAGTAAATACATCAGTAATGGCTGATGAATTTTTAGCACATAGATTAGGTCTTGTTCCACTACAGAGTTTTGATGTTGATAAATTATTATATTCAAGAGATTGTACTTGTGATGATTTTTGTAATAGATGTTCAGTTGAATTACAATTAAATGTTGAAGCACCAGCTGAAGGTACAGTTAATGTTTATTCAAAAGATTTATATATTACATCACAAGCACAAGAATATGAAATTGGTAAACCTATTATATTGGATAGTAAAAATAATGGGGTTTTATTATGTAAATTAAAAAATGGTCAAGAATTAAAAATTAGATGTGTTGCAAAGAAAGGTATATCAAAAGAACATGCTAAATGGTCACCATGTGCAGCTATTGGTTTTGAATATGATCCATGGAATAAATTAAAACATACAGATTATTGGTATGAAGAAGATGTAGAGTCTGAATGGCCAAAATCTGCAAATTGTGATTATGAAGATCCACCAAATCCTGATGAAAACTTTGATTATCAATCAAAACCAAATAGATTTTATTTCAATGTTGAAACTATTGGAAATTTACCACCTGATGAAGTTGTTACAAGAGGTTTAGATGAACTAACGAATAAAGTTGTAAATATTTTAAATGCTGCAGGTGCTATTGAAGGTGGTAATAGAACTGTTCATAGAGGTGGTGGAAATACTACATCCTATTCTCTAGGTAATAGAACTCCACATGGTGGTCAATCAAGTTACGGTGGTTTCGGTGGTGGTTTTGGTGGTTATTAGAATTATCAATTATTTAGAAGAGCATTTTTTTTTATTATTATAATTTTTGGTTTATGTTTTCTTTGATTTATGTTATTCTCTTAGAATAAAAGTGGAAAGTATAAGCTATAAAACCTTGGAATTTTAATAAATTCTTACAAATATATATCCAACTCAATTGAATTGAATTGAATAAAATTAACAAAAAAGATTAATTGTATTATTACAAAAAGCTATAAAGACACAAAATAAATGAGCATATAATTGTATTTATTCCAATTGCTAGAACTAACTAATTGGTTAGCTTGTAGCGTATACATATTAACTCTCTAAAATAATATGCTCTACTATTTATATTTTAAGCATTTGGATTTATAACCTATTGTTTAAACAATGGGGGATAAATTTTCTTAATTTGGTTAACGGTTCCTATGAACGCTTTTAGTGAAAAATAACCACCAAAAACCACAGCAAATTAAAGCTTTGAAACGGCTACCACAATGAAATAAAGTGGTCCTATTGTTTTATTCGACATAACATGCTCACTTAAGCGTCAGAATACCTCTTAACCTCATAAATTACTATGTGGTGGTGGCTACTCCTTCCAAAATTGGCAACTCGAAAATTGTGTCAAACTTTTTAAATAGTGGCATGAGAAAAGGTGAAAAAAAATAAAAGTGGTTATAAAAGAGGTTATTTGTCCATTTTTATTATAAATAGAGCTTTAAGTATTCTTCTTTAATATTCAACATCAACATTATTAAACCTTTAATCGTTATTTAAACCATTGCATACACAAACCACATAGCATAACAGAAAATGTCATTTGAAACTTATAAATTATTAAACACAGTTAGATCAAAATCAACAACACAATTAATGAATTCAACAACATATGAAGATCTTGATTTACGTAAATATACTTTAAATTCAAGATTATTATCAAATCTAATAGATAAATATAATACAGAATGTGAATTAAATATTAAACAAACTACATCATCATCAACAACAAAGAGTAAACTTTCAAATAATTTTACATCATATGAAGAAATATTTCCAACAATTGAAGAAGATTCAAAAGATGATGATTCAAATATAATAATTCAAGCTAATGAATCAAACATACAACAAATTGGTGAAGTTTATGAATTATCATTAGAAGAATTAGAAAAAGATTTTTATGATGATGATTATAATTATCAAGAAGAAAATTTATTTGAAGAAGAAATTGATTTAGATTTAATTTTACAAGCTGAAGAAAATAATAGTATTATTTCATCATTTGATATGAATTCAGCAGTTTGTTGTATTTAAACTCAACCTTTATGACATTTTTAAACATGACCCACAATTATTTATTTTTTGCACTTATGAACACCCAAATTTACTATTATATAATAATGATATACTCTACTACTGGTTAGTAAGAAACTTTACTTCTTAACTTATTTAATTCTTAATACAAATTTTCAATTCTATTAAATATTAATTGTAATTTCTAATTCTCTATATACAGCGCGCTAACATTAAAAAAGTGAGCACAATTTAATCTTTATTATTCCAATCAACACAATCTTGAAATTTAACTAATTTACCACCAAATATATCTAAAGCTGAACCAAAAGTTAAATCAACTTTATTATTACTTAATTCTTTAACTCTTTCTAAATCTTCAATACTTTTAGCACCACCAGCATAAGTTATTGGTATATTACACCATTCACTTAATTTTTCAACTAATTCTTCATCAATACCATTACATAAACCTTCAACATCAGCTGCATGAACTAAAAATTCATCACAATAATTTGATAATTTATTAAAAGTTTCTTTTGATAATTTAAAATTTGTTAAAGTTTGCCATTTATTTATAGCAACAAACCATTCAGATTCATTTGTTTCAATATTAATTCTTTTTCTACAACTTAAATCAATAACTATTCTTTCTTTACCAATTAATTTAACAATTTTATCTAAATTTAATTGTGAAAATTCACCATTTGGGAAAAGATATGATGTTATTATAACATGACTTGCACCATATTTATTAATCCAATCAAATGCATTAGTATCATTAATACCACCACCAATTTGAAATCCATTAGGCCATGTAGCTAAAGCTTCAATTGCTGCATCATTATTTTCTTTCATTGAACCTAATTTTATAACATGAGTACCATTAATTTTATTATCTTTATATAATTTACCATAGTATGATGATGGTTTTGTTGAAACAAAATTTGTATCAACTGCATTTGAATCCTCAGAATCATCTTTCGCTAGTGTACCACCAACGATTTGTTTGACTTGACCTGAATGAATATCTATACAACCTCTAAACTTTGTCATTATTCTTCTGTTTTTTGTTGGATGATTTGTTGAAAATGACTATGTTGATTTCTAATTTTTTTCTTTGGTGTTATTGACACGTGGAAATTTTATTAGGGTTCTGCCATTTCTTCTTTAAAAAAAAAAAAAAAAAAAATTATAAAAAAATTTTAGAAGATGGCGTTTAAACAAATAAACAAATAGAATTAAAACTAGTGAATAAGATATAAAAGAGTAAAGATGAGTGGTGATGATGAAGAATATATAAGGATGATGGAGATACAGAGAAAGAATTTCGAAGCTCAGTTCGGAAGTATAGAAGATATGGGGTTTGAAGATAAGACTAAGAATATTCAAGAAGATGATGATGAAGAAGAAGAATCAGAGACTGATTCTAATCTAAGTAGTGATGATGATAACAGTGATAATGATTCAGATCAATTTGATGAAGAGATTGAGGATGATTTTGAAGAAGAGGATGATTTTGTAGGATTTGATGATGATAAATCTTCACAACCAAAAGTTATAAAATTTAATGATAATACAAGAGAATATCAACCACCAAGTAAAGAAGAAAAGAAATTATTAAAGAGTGGAAAAGCACCATCAACAAAACCTAAACCTATTGTCAAAAATGATAAACAGAGTAATATTAAAGAAAATGAAGAAGATTTAAAGAATGATTTAGAATTACAAAGATTTTTAGAAGAATCACATATATTATCAAATTATAATAATCAATTTAGTGGTAGTGAATTAACATTAAAGACATTAGATTCAACAGATAATAATATTGGAGATGTTAGAAGACATCAAATGAATAAAAGATTTGAAAATATTAGTAAGATTAATAGTAAAGAAAAAAAATTAGAGAAAATACCAATGAATATTAGAAAGGGTATGGTTAAATCAAGAATTTCAAAAATTGAACAATTTGAGAAAGATGCAAAAGATAATGGTATTATTTTATCAAAATTAAAGAAGGGAGAATTTAGAAATATTGGTAAAGGATCAATTACAATTAATGATAGAATTGGTAAATCAATTAAATCAAATAAAAAATCTAAATTTAGAGAAAGAGGATTAAAAATTCAAAGTGTTGGTAGAAGTACAAAGAATGGATTAATAATTAGTCAAGAAGAGATTGATAGAATTAATGGTAGTGGATTTAAAGGTAGAGGAAAAGGTAAAAGTAGAGGAAGAAGATAGAAACTATGCTAGTTATTTATTTTTTGCATTAAAACTAATGATCATTTTTGCATTTGCTATTATATTTTAGCTATTACATATAATTTTAATATATTTCTATTATTACATTAAAATGGAGTCCTACGGTCCTACGGTTCATTAATTAGTAGTTAATTAAAAATAGACGTTAATCGTGTGAGTTCTTAGTTTATTTTTGTCTAAAACTTGAAGACCATTACAACTAAAAGATATTATGGTAAAATTAATAGATGTTTCTTAAATGTAGAATAGAGATAATTGTAAGATCTATATATATAACTTAATAAATGGAAACCATTGAACCTGATTTAAAATTTTTTTTCAAAGGTGATGATGATCAATTTACACATGAATGAAGTAATTGGTGGTAATTTAAATTTTAATTAAACGCCCTTTCAATAGAGAAGTTATATGTCTAAGCTAACACTTGATTTGATTGGATAGAGTACAAATAGTTAATATTGGGTATTTCAATCGGGAAATTATGACTGTTTGCTTAACTACAAAGAGGTACGCTAGAGTCAAAACATAACCTAAAACCACATAAACACAACAACACAACAAACAACTAACAGGTACAAGTAACAAGCAGTATAGTAGTAGTATTGTAGTAACTAGTAACCAACAACAAGAACAACACCATCAACAATAGCACAATAACTCTTAGTCACACGACAACCTTCAAAATTAGACGCTGGAAATTAAAAAAAAAAACGGGCTGGCACACGTGGTACGGTACGCACACTACTAACAAAATTCACATATTAAAAATTTATATAATTAAAACAACAGAATATCATTTAATTTAGAGCACCAACGACCCAATCCCCCAATCAATACTTTAAATCACAATACTATTCCTCTCTTATTACTTCTTTACTTTCTCACTTTTATCTCAAGCTTACTCTCTTCTACTACAAACAAATACAACACCAAATAACAAACTAAACTTATCTTATCTCTCCATACTTTAATACCAATATTAATATTATCCTTTATTTGTTTTACTCACACGTTTAAAATTCAAATTCAAATTCAATATTAATTTTTAAGGGATTTCAACTTCATCTTCAAACTACTTCAGTTAAACTTCAAACTATCATTCTATTAAACTAAGTTCTTTCTTGTTTGAAACTACCTCTCAAATATCACATCAAATTTTTTTTTAGCAAACTAGAGGTGTCTTTTTTTAATGATGCAGAATACTCATCAACATATAGCTGATTCTCCAAACTGGATGTTTAATGAACATCTTGGTTCAACTCCTCATGATTTAGGTTTATATGATCATAATTCTGAACATGATTTATCAATGAATTTATCAAAAGATTTATCTCCAAATTCAAATTCAAACACTAATTCAAATTCAAATACAAATACAAATTCAATATCAAATTCAACTCCAAATTCTATTCATCATCATAACATTAATCATAATCATAATTCTCCTTCTTCAAATAATTTATTAATAAATAATAATCAAGATCAAATTCATTTACAACCTACAAATTCTCATCAAAATCAAAATTCAAATCATATAATTAATCAAAATATAAATAAATCAAATCAAAATACTCCAAATGATCATGATGTTTGGGATTTACCAGATTTTCAAAATTTTAATGATATAAATATCTCTGTAAATATGGATTTATTTGATATTTCAAGTCCAAATGGTCCTCAACAATTACATCATGTTCCTCAATTACCTAATCAATCTCATCAAGATTTAAATAGTCTGAACCATAACAATAACAATAATAATAATAACTATAATGATAATGATAATATTAATGACAATAACAACACCCATAATAATAGAAATATCCCACCAACTCCAAATTCTTATGAAATTTCAAATTCTTTTAATCAAAATTCAACAACTCATCTTGAAAATGCTTTTAATTTACATGCTTTTAATTCTTCATCTCATTATTCAACAAATGATCAATATAATATAAATTTTGATGATAATGGTAATCCAATGGATAATAATAATTCAAATAATAATGGTAATGGTCCATTATCTGTTAGACCTGATGCTATATTTAGTCCTTTAGTTTCACCAGCTGTAACTCCATTAGATGCTTTTGGTAAACCTCCAACAACAAATAATTTTTTTAGTCCTTTAACTTCTCCAGCTTTAGAAGCAAAATCTCCAATGTTAAGAAGAAGTGATTCAAATTCAATTAATGAACAAAAGAAAAAATTAAGAAGAAGAACTCCTGCTAATACTCCAATTGTTGGTCCAACTATTCCTGGTAGAGTTGCTAAACAATCTCCTGTTATTAAATCAAGAAGAACTCCAATTTTATCTCATCAAAAGATTCAACAACAACAACAACAAGTACATCAACAACATCAAAGTCAAACTCGTGGTAATAGTATTGATTTTTCTGATATGAAATTACCTGATAGTTCAATTGATGATTCAATGCCACCACCATCAACTACAACAATTACAAACCCTGCAACAAATAATTTATTACCCAATAATGGTTCAACAACTTCATTAAATAGTTTAAACAATAAACCTGCAACTCCTGCAACATTAATGAATTTTCAAATGGAAAATAGTGATAAATTACCAACATCAAATACAACAACTCCATCATTATCAAGAAAATCTTCAGTTACAACATTAAAAGATGATTATGAAAAGAAAACTTCTCATAAATTAGCAGAACAAGGTCGTCGTAATAGAATGAATCAAGCAATTACTGAATTAAGTGATTTAATTCCTGAATCTTTAACAAGTACTGTTACAATTCCATCAAAAGCAACAACTGTTGAATTAGCTTCAAAATATATTACAATGTTAATTGAAGAAAATGAAAAATTAAAAAATGAACTTTCAAGATATTCTCATCATGATGATCATGATTTAATGAGTAATGATAGTATTAGTCCATTAGAAGGTATTAATTAAAGAATTGTTGATAGAAAGAAAGAACTGATTATATGTAATTATTATTGATTATAAAAGAAATATAGAAGTGAATTATTATTTTGCTAAATACATTCCAAAATTAATCAAAAAATTTAAAATATTAAAAAAGACAAAAGATCAAGATCCAAAAGAGAAAGAGAAAACCAATTTTAGATAGTTTATTATTATTATGTAAAGTTTTATATTACTATTATTTTTTTCTTTGTGTTTTTTGGCTAATATTATGTGTTTATGTTATATATTGTGTGTTTTTTTACTTTTGCTTTTTATTCTTTATTATAAATATTTAAAATACATTATCACAACTTACCTTTTTTTCTTTAAACATTTGTCATCTTATTTATTATTGAGATTAAAAATACATATTTAAAAACAATTATTGTTAGTACTTCTCAAAAAGTAATATTATTTTTATTTTGAATTTTACACGCTTATAGCAAACTTAACAAAAAAATTATTAACAAAACCCTTTTTACTCTGATGTTTAAATTATAATAACATAAACAAGTTATTTAAGAAGAAAATGAAGGATATAAACAATTTTCCAATTGAAATATTACTAATAATATCATCAAATTTAATAAGTGAACATGATTTTTATAATTTTTTTGAACTTGTATTAAATCAAGAAAACTTTATCAAATTTAAGAATCATTTAGTCTCTAATTTCAAATTTATGAATTATCCTTATTATCCTTATGAGTGTTTAAGTAATTCTCCTTCACTGTTTAAAAAGGATTATTCTTATAATACTGCTGCATTAACTAATATTTACAAAAGTAGATATCCAATTACATTTTTAACAATAGGAGAAGATGAAGATTATTCTAAAATAATTAATGATGTTGAAAATAGTTTTAATTGTAATTCTTATTCTGGTGATTTAATTATTGATAGAAAATATCATGAAGATTCAAGAAAAGAAATTAAATTCTCAAATTTTACACCAATAATATATTTTAAAACTATTCGTTGTCTTAGGAATCCAGTAATAGGAGGCATTGGTCTTAATTCTATTAAACATCAAAAAGATTTTAAGTTTAAATTTGATTTTTCACTTGCTAGAACTTTGATTATTCATAGTTCAATTTTAAATTTAAATGATTTTTATTTTAAAAATGTTAAAGAAATGAGTTTAATAAATATTGAAATTAAATTATCAACATCATCAATATTAATTAAAAATTTCCCACAAAATTTAAAAAGTTTAAATATATCAATTCAAAATTTCAAATCAATTTATTATACAAGTGGTAATTATTTAACAAATTTAACCATTCTTCGTTTATACAATTCTGATATTTTATTAGAACCTGATGTTAACGATATTGATTCCTTTAAAGATCTTTATAATAAGCTTAATGTTTTAAAATCTTACAAAGAAAAATATCCAATAGAATATTTAAAGATTAATCAAATTGCCTATAAATACTTTAGTAATAAAAACGAAGATTCATCATTTTTATTCGAGGTTAGTAAAAGATCTAAATTACACTTTTATTGGTTAGCAAATGGTGAAAAACTTTGTAAAGAAATTATTAAACATTTAACATTAATTCCTAAATATGATTTGAAAGAATATGAACGAGTTTCAAGAAAGAGGGGTGTTAGAGAAGTTGAATTATTATCAACATGTGAAATTGATTTAAATTTATCAAATTATGATTATTTAAAACTTGATGAATTTTCAAAATTTTTCAATAAATTTAACAATATTCTTCATTACTCTTCACTAGCACCAGAAAATCATCCTAAAAACTTTAACCCTCTTCATATTACATTTTCAAAAGATTGTGATTTATATATGTGGGATAATTTTGATTATTCAGATCTACAATATGAACTTGAAGGATTTAAAGAATCCAAAAGACAAAATTCAACAATATTAGATGAAGGAAAAAACCATGTTGACATTCAATTAAGGCAAAATTCTGTAGATCTACGTTGTCTTTATAATAACAAACTTAATGATGAATGTGTCAAATATTTATTAGAAGGACTCAATAAGATTGACGACAAACAGAACAAAAATTATTTAATTAACCAAAATCACGAAATATTTAATTAAAGATAATTAGATCAATATTAAAGAAGTTTTTAAATAGAGATTAGATTATTCTTATGGCATTGATTAATGACATTATACTTTCTTCTTGTTAGTAGTTCTATATAACTTATACGATAACATTAATTAATCACTTTAAATTATTAAATTATTAAATTAAAAAACAAATTCATAAAAACAAAATAAACTTATATTCCTGATATATAAAACATATAACTAATTTAAAACATAAAGATATAAACATAGAAGCTATATAGATGATTAAATTTAATCAGAATGAACAACTTGTGGTTTACCATCATCAAAAGAGACACGAGAATTCTTTAAAACAAAATCATCTTTAATATTTGTACTTGAATTATCATAATCACCATTTTCTAAATCATTAATTTCTTTAATACTACCTTCATCAGCAAGATTTAAATTTCTATGGAAATTTTCTGGTCCCATAATTGCACAAAGTAATAAAAATACGTAGACTGAACCTAAGAAAATTGTCATAACTTTACCATAATCATAAATACCACCTTCTAATGGGAATTGTTCACCTGCTTGTGCTTCAATTGTTGAACTTGCTGATGAGACTAGATTACCTAATTGATATGTCAAACCTGCAAATAAAGCTTTAAATTCTGGTGGACTCACTATTAATATTAAATTTTGTTAGTATATAAATTTTCTTTTTTCACCGTAGCGCTTAAAAATGAATTGTTAACTTACATTCTAATAAATGAATTGGTACTATAAATAAAGGAAATTTTGTTAGTAAATCAGATCATAATCAATAGCAGAAATAAATGGAAACTTACAAATACCCCAACAACCCATAACAAAGAATTGTAAAAAGAAATTAGCAGCCATGATACCACCTTCAGTTCTTAAATAAAATGATGGATAAGCTAAAGCACCACCACCAATACAACAAATCACTATACCTAATCTTCTACCAGTGATTTCACTTAATTGACCAATACACATACCACCTAAGATAGCACCAAGATTAATAACAACCATAACAACAGTTTTTTGATTTGATGTTAAACCAACTTGTTTTGTTAACATTGTTGGGAATAAATCTTGTGAACCATGAGAAGAAAAATTCATACCTGACATTAAAAAGATTAAATAAATGAATAATAACCAATGAGTTTTCATTGCCTTTTTTAAATCAATAAAGAATTGAGAAATTGGATGAATTTTATCAACTTGAGTTTCTTTATTCTTTAATTTAAATTCTTGTTCTCTATAAAATGATTCATGTTCAGGTGTAAAATATCTCCAAACAAATAAAATTGCAGGTGGTGCAGCACTAAACCAAAATAAAGCTCTCCAACCATGTTCAGTATATTCAAAAGCTCTATAAAATACAATTGCTAAAATATAACCAACGTTATAACCTGGTAAAAAGATACCTGATAAAAAACTTTTTGAAATTGGTGGTTGAGTTTCTAAAGCACAAGCAGCTGCTGAACCATAAAGACCACCCATTGCAATACCAAATATAGCTCTAACACCTAAAAATTGTTGATAAGTTTTAACAAACCCAGTACCAATTTCAATAACAACGAATAAAAACATACAAATTAAAAAAGAAATTCTTCTACCATAAGCATCACCAATAAATCCAAAAATTACAGCACCAACAGATCTAAGCATTAAAACTAACGTTATACCCCAAGTAATTGAAGTTATACCAACCTCTAAAGTTTTAGCAATATCAGTAGCAGAACTTGAAACAATAAAGAAATCAAAAGCATCAACTGACCAACCAATATAACCTAACATAAAATAATTCCAATCAGATCTTGACATTGCTTTTATACCTGGAATTGGATTTAATGATTTAATATCAGTACTTGGTAATTTGAATAATGTTGGTAATCTTGTACCCAGATAATGGGCCATTGATGAAGGTGATAGATCTGGTTTCCCATCAATGATAACTCTATCTTTAACTTCAGCCATATTGTTTTTTTCTTTTAGTGATAATTATTGAAAAGTGATATAAGAAATTAATGAAACTTTGTAGCTGTTTATATACTCAGAAAAAAACTGGAGAACATGAAAGATCAAAGAGATTAATGTTATAAATAATTAACCAGAATGCTTGGGGTATTAATTTGATAATCAGATATATTTAAAAAATTCTCTATATAAATGTGACATATTATGGTTAATACCGATAGGCTGGAATTAAAATCAAATAAAAAAGGCAGGAAAAATGTCAGGAAAGGGGTGTTGAGGAGGTGTGTCAAAGGTCAAAGGCAGTACTGGCTGTATTACTAGAGCTTACGAGCACCATCACTATAACCTACCAACAAGTACAAAGTCACCAGCACAAGGAAAACTTTTCATTCAGGGAGATAGGAAGGGCTCAATCGTAAAAAATAAAAAGACCCACAAAAACTGGAAAAATATATTTTGAAATTCTGGGGAAAAGGCCAAAATCTCTAATTGAAACCAAACTGGGGAACTTTAGACTAATTCTACTAGTTAATGTTACATACTTAAGATGATCCAGGTTGAGGACAAGAAAAGTTTGTGTGTTTCTCGTTTTCTCTGCGTGGGGGTTGAGTTTTTCCTTTATGTCTCGAGCTATCAGCCTTTCGAAAACACCAAACTCCAGATTCTATTAACTATTAACAATGAAGTTTGACATACTTGACACCTTCACTTGTTTACGTGTTCTCTAGTGTGTAGTGTGTAGTTTGTAGTGTTCTTTCATTTGTAGAAGTGTAGAAATAATTTTTGATCTTAGGAACATAGGAAGTAGTAGTTGTTCAGTTGTTCATTTAGGTGAAACAGGTGGAACCATCAGCACCACAATTTATAGTAATTCGAAATAGGTAACGATTATTTATTATTATTTACTAGTGGAAAAATGAATGACAGTGATTTATTTATACGCAACTTTTATACAACCAAATTAGTACTCATATAGAGCTTTGAACTGATTAATGACGTCTTTTCACCAACCATCTTTTCCCTCTTCTCTCTTCTATATTTCTATGTTAGAATCATCCTACGTTTAATCTTCATAATACTCTTAGTAATCATTCATCATAATATTCATATATTAACAGTTTTCATAAGTATTGATTGTAGTACTGGTACCATCTCTCTTTACTCTGTACTCTGTACTCTGTAGTCTATAAACTTTAAGCGAACAAAGCAAGTAAAAATCAACCATTATTACATTATTTGGGTCCTTTAAACTTATACCTATTATCAAAAAGACAATGTAATGTACCAGTTGATTGTCTAAAGCACTCTTGTAAACATGTTAATAATCAAAGCAAAAGGGAAAATAAAAAAACAATGTCTCCAACAAAAAATATATGGCATCTTTGTGTGTAAAATGTAAATAGAGTAAATAATAATATCATCATGTGGTACTACTACTTGTTATTCTCATTTAAAATACTAAGGTCATATCAATAGCTATGATTATTATACTCTACCACTCTACCACTCTTTTTTCATAATTCATAATAATCAAAACACCCCTCAAACGATATCATAATGGGAAACAATCATTAATTTTGATTTATAAACATCATATTAATCCCACGAATAAATCATATAAAACTTTTTTTAGAAACATAGAAAGGATGTACATTTATCATTATATCATTATTATTATCATTAATTACTCTCCAATTTTTCAACTTTTTTCTCTAAAACTGAAATATATGCAATTAATTCCATTTGACTTAATCTTGTTAAATCCATACCTAAAACATTTCGTATTGTACCTTGTGATATATTTATAATTTGTGAATTTGTTGATGTTAATGATGAATTTGAATTAGGATCTTGTGTTTGAATACTATCAGTATTAGTATTGTTATTATCATTATTATCTGGTGTAGGAATACTTTGTAATTCTGAATTTGATGGTATATCAGGTGTTCTAGTATTTAAACTTATTAAACTATTATCATTTGATGTTAATGAATTAAGTTCATTACTTTGTGATCTTAATGTTGGTTCAATACTTATTGTACTTGGATCATTTAAATTTATATTATTATGATTATGATTTTGATGATGGTTATGATGATGATTATGAGTCTCTAATATATTACTATCAACATGAACATTTACACCTTGATTTGATTCATGTTGTGCAACTATTAATGATACAGCATTTTCAGCAGTTGTATTTTCATCATTGTCAACGACTCTTTCTTGACCATTTGAATCAACAAAAGTTTTACAACTTTGATTATTTCTATGTCTTGTTAATGAATCCATTCTACTAAAGATTTTTGAACAATTTAAACATTGAAATTTGTTATATGGAGTTACTTTATTTTGATGTCTTAATTCATGTCTTTTTAAATCAAATAATCTTTTAAAACATGCTGGACATTTATTACAAACATATGGTTTAAGATCTGAATGAGTTATTAAATGATTCTTTAAATTATGTTTTCTTTTAAAAGTTGCTGAACATTCTTCACATTGAAATCTATTTAAATTATTGGTTATATTATTAAAATCATTAATACTTTGATTTAATAAATTTGGATGAGTATTTTCTTGTAAACCTTCCATTTTATTGTTTGTAGATATCTAATAAGTTCAAATCAACAGTTAAATCAGTAATTTTGAGCAATTAAAGAATAAAAAGTTTCCTTTTGTTTACAGAAAAATAGAAAAACAAAATAGAAAAACAAAAATAAAACAACAAAAATCTGTGTCAATAAAAATTTAAAATGGCAGATGGCAGAAATTTTAAGTGTCAATAAATTTTTTTGTTTGGGTTCAAAATTGGAAAAAAATTTTCACCTTTTTCTTTTCTTTCAACAACTCAAATTAAACTAACTACAAAATATAATTAAAATGGTATGTTTTTAGTGTTCAAGGAGATAGTTTTATTCTAATAATTACTTCTCCCTTCCTTTTGGGAAAAACAGACATTATGGAGCTCCTAAGTCGTACATCATTTTGTGCAAAATACTTGGAGTGTTGACGATGTCATATATTTAAATTTTTTTCCAAAAGAGAAAATCATAATCATAGTTAGGGAGACTTTTCTACTATTTGAAAACTCGTTGATCTAATGTTTTAAAGATTTGATTTACCTTTTCACTAAAAATAAATATATTGATTAATGACAATATTTCTTCTTTTTTTGTTACAACCTATTTTAGTTTTTTTTTTAAAGAACTATTAGAAAATGATGTTATGATATTTAGGTGATTTCTAATATTAATTTTAATAAAAGATTCCTTAAATACTAACAAGTCTTTTCAATGATCATAATAGGCCGCCAGAAAAGTTGCTCCAGCTCCACTTGCTACTAAATCTACTAAATCAAAGGGTTCTAAAAACCCATTAACTGAATCAAGACCAAAGAAATTTGGTATTGGTCAAGCTGTTCAACCAAAGAGAAACTTATCAAGATTTGTTAAATGGCCAGAATATGTCAGATTACAAAGACAAAGAAAAGTTTTATCTTTAAGATTAAAAGTTCCACCATCAATTGCTCAATTCCAAAATACTTTAGATAGAAATACAGCTGCTGAAGCTTTCAAATTATTCAACAAATATAGACCAGAAACTAAAGTTGAAAAGAAAGAAAGATTAACCAAAGAAGCTGCTGCCATTGCTGAAGGTAAAACTAGACAAGAAGCTTCACCAAAGCCATTTGTTGTTAAATATGGTTTAAACCATGTTGTTTCATTAATTGAAAACAAAAAGGCTAAATTAGTTTTAATTGCCAACGATGTTGACCCAATTGAATTAGTTATTTTTTTACCAGCTTTATGTAGAAAGATGGGTGTTCCATATGCTATCATTAAAGGTAAAGCTAGATTAGGTACTTTAGTTCATCAAAAGACTTCAGCTGTTGCTGCTTTAACTGAAGTTAAACCAGAAGATGAATCTGCTTTAGCTACTTTAGTTTCTACTGTTAACTCTAACTTTACTGAAAAGTATGAAGAATCAAGAAAACACTGGGGTGGTGGTATCTTAGGTGCTAAATCTCAAGCTAAAGCTGAAAAGAGAGCTAAAGCTTTCTCTGCTTAAGTTTTAAATTTATAATTTATTTGTATAATTTCATGGGGTTTAATGTCACACTATAAGGTTTTCTGCTTTTTTTTAAAATCACTCTTGTAAGTAGTTTTCAATCGTTCTAGTTTCTCGCATTCTAATATTAAATTTGGTTGTAGTTTAAGTGATAATATCTATTATGTAGCGAATTCAAAAAGTAGCCAATAGAATTCCTCGAAAATCGCTTTACCTTTTCATAATAAAAAAAAAAAAAAAATAAAAAAAAAACACAAATAAAAAATCATATCATAAAATTTGAATCTAAGGAAATCATAGATATAGTCGAATTCTTCAATCTATTATTTATTTTATTTATTTATTTATTCCACATATCATTATAGAAAATGTTAGCCACTCTTGCTGAAGCTTTAGAAGAATTAAAGGAAGCCTTTGTCCCAACCTTAGCCAAGGCTGAATCTGAAGTATGTTTGAGTTCATTTAAGTAAATAACAGCTTTGTTGAATATAAAAAATACTAACAAAAAACAACCATTAATTTTCAATAGGAAGAAGAAGAACAAGAAGAAGAAGACGAAGATGAAGATGATGAAGATGAAGATGAAGAAGGTGCCGGTGATCAATTAGACAAATTAAGAGATGAATGTTCAAAGACCTCTGAATGTGCTCACAATGTACACCATTACGCTGAATGTGTTGAAAGAGTTACAGCTGAAATGGAAGAAGAAGGTTATGCTGAAAAACATTACAAAGAAGATTGTATTGAAGAATTCTTCCACTTACAACATTGTATAAATGATTGTGCTGCTCCAAAATTATTCTACAAATTAAAATAGATTCTTTAACTTTAATTCTTATAAATAAATTGAATGTAACTTAAAATTATATGTCAAACAAATAATATCATGAAGACATATATCAACAAGAAACATTCAAAAACAATAACATCACATCAATATCATTAATTTAAAATACTTCCCCATCATTAAATTGTTTAATCATAAATTGAAATTGAAACCATAAACAACTATATTCCAAAAAAACAAAAAAGAAAATTCAAAATCAATAAATATTTAACAAGATTATAGAATCCATTTATTTATTTCACACACATTGTGAAACATTATTTCTAAGAGATATTTTATTCTTTAGTTTAGAATTTACTAAAGTGTTTTTTTATATATACTCTACTTATTTATTATCTGCTGTTTAGAAATAATAATGATTTTATGAAAATTATATTATATTTAAAAACATTTCCTTATTCTTTGTAATTGACGAGTAAATTCAGTAATAATTTATGTAATTAGTACTCAATTTGTATATCATCATGAATACCTGTTGAATGAATCCAAAGTTCATCTTTAAATTGTAGATAAAGATAACAATAGTAATTAGAAATAATCTTATAATTCTGCAATCCATATAACTTTCTGGAGATTCATGTTAGGGCTCATTACGAGATCACATGACATTCAGACAGGGCTTCGGAAATCACAGTCACATTTTTATGGTAGGCGCAACAATTTTGGACTTTTCAGATTTTCAAAAAAAACTGAATAAAGAAAAAAAATTAGACTCTACTCTTATAGTGAAGCTAGCTCTTATTAGACAAACAACAATCCGTAAGTGAAGATACATGAATAAAGTTATACCATTTATAAGTCTTATCCAGATAATCTACAAGGTCAGAGGTTCAATTTGATATACAGGAAACTATGATTGAGAAATATCGTATTATGAATATTGTCAAGGTTAATGTTTAAACTTTCAACGGTGAATCCAAAGAATTTCAATTTCAACAATTTAAATATATTAAAGGTCAAAGGTAATTTATCCAAATATAATCCATTCAATTACATACTATTAAAGTGTTCACTATTTATATTTAATAAAAGATCAAAGGTTTAATGGGGCAGACCAATAAATGATGAAGCTTTAAACCCATCAAGTTTCAGGAACTTTATTTACTAACAATGAACTCTTTATTATAGAAAATGGCTAAATCTAAGAATCATACCGCTCATAACCAAACCAAAAAGGCTCACCGTAACGGTATCAAGAAGCCAGTTACCCACAGATATCCATCATTAAAGGGTGTTGATGCTAAATTCAAAAGAAACCACAGATACGCTTTACATGGTACTGCCAAAGCTTTAGCTGCTGCTCGTGCTGAAAAGAAATAAATAAATTGATTCATTAATTGTTATTATTAGAAATTTACATATCAAGACTAATACTTACTTTGTCAGATGAAGATTTATTGTTTTTAATTTTGTATATCATTAATGGTTTATGGTCATAATTTATGTTTTAAACTAAGTTCATATGTAGAACAAATATTCAGAAATAAGACATTATTAATACATCACATTGAAAAGAACAAGCACATGTAAATTAATTGAGTTCAGTCTTTGTGTAATTCTCTCTTGTAATTTAATAACTTGTAAGTTGCAACTTCTAAAATTTCGTTGTTGTGATTTTTTTTGTTTTTGTGACACGAATTTCAGAAAATTTATAAATCTATAAAAAAATCCCAATTTGTTTACAAAATAAATCCCTTTTAACAACTTTTAATCACATTGAGTATAACGATAATATGTCTGCTGAAGTTGAAGCTACACCTGCACAAGACCTTAGTGCAGTCCCATCAGAGTTACAAGTTGATTGTTCAGTTTCCCCTGATAGTGAAACAGCAATTGATTCACCAAAAGTTGAATCTGGCGGCAACTCACTGCCTTTAAATGTCAATCCAAAACGTCTTTATATTT
Organism: Ruyongia namnaoensis; assembly: GCA_030563805.1. Taxonomy (NCBI): domain Eukaryota; kingdom Fungi; phylum Ascomycota; class Saccharomycetes; order Phaffomycetales; family Wickerhamomycetaceae; genus Ruyongia; species Ruyongia namnaoensis. Next base: position 141,036 of record JAJMKA010000003.1, read on the forward strand.
CAAATGTCAGTTATGAAACTACAGAAGATGATTTAAAGGATTTATTATCAGACTTTGGAGTGTATGAATGATACCTGTTCTTTTTCTATTTACTTTTATTATAACCATTTTCTATTTAATTGAATTATTCTAACATTTATTTTTATTGCCCCCAGACTCTCTGTTTTAATTCCAAGTCAAACTGTCAAAGGTTTTAGATCAAAACATTTAAAACCATTAGGTGTTGCTTATGCTGATTTCACTACTGAAGAAGATGCATCTGTTGCTAAAGAAAATATTGATGGTAAAGTTGTTAACAATCGTCAATTACGTGTTAAGAATTATGTTCCTTATTCACCAAAAAAGATTCTTAGAAGGGCAAGATCAAAGCATGGTCCATTTGGAAAAGCCAAAGCAGTAAGTATTTTAAATGTTTCCAGAAATAGTTTTTAATTAGTTCAAAGAATAATTTGTTACTAACAACATACAAAATAAATCTAACATTTAGACTGTCAATACACCAGAAAATATTGTTGAAGAAAAAGATGTAGAACATCAAGAAACATCAGAAGAAACTCAAGATGAACCAACTGAACCTTCCACTGGCACAGATACACCAACTGGTGAAGAAGTTCTGACTTCAGGTGAAACTAAAGAGGAAGAATCAAAAGAACAAGTTGAAGCGCCAAAACCTGTTTCAGATAACACGGTTTTCATCAAAAACCTTAATACTAAAATTACAGATGGTGATCTTCGTGAATTCTTTTTCTCGTATAACCCAACTGATATTTATATCTACAAAAGTCGTTATGCAAAGAAAAGACACTTCCGTGGTTTTCATAACACCCATAATCAAGCACTTGTTACATTAGCATCAACAGAAGGTCTTGAAAAAGTAATTACAGAACTTTCTTCTAAAAAATTAAAAGGTAAAGTTCTTGTTATTAAACCTGCTTATATTTCAAAGATTGATGATGTTAAGAGGGCTGCTGCTGCTCGCCAATTAAAATCTGCTCTGAATTCACCAGTTGCTTCAGATGAAACAGATCAACCAAATAAAGAACAAGAGGAAGTTAAGGATCATGAGTTGAATGTAGTCAATGATGATGATAGTGAAAAAATCTTTGATGGTACACCAACTGAAGATGCAAATTCATTACTCAAAGAAGCAGAAGCAACAGAAGAAGAATCAGAACCAGCTAAAGAAGTTACAAATGAAGACAATTAAGTTGTCAATCGAATTGATTTGTGAGAAAGTAAAATTAAATGATTATAAAAGAATTCATAAATTTGATGGTGGATTTGTATTGGCTATTAACTATTTAATGAATTGAGAAAAAGAAAATAAATACTATTTGAAAATATAAAACTTTGTAGTGTAATTTAATGAACAGTATATTACCTCTTACTCCATGTTTTAGAAACGTAATTGCTTATTGACCCGAATAATTTCTCTGGTCTTAATGAACCGAGATAATTCTGTCATGGCAGAAAAGCGAACCCTCAAAAAAAGTTGAAGAACCGGACTGAAAATTTCCCACCCGTTCTGAAAACTTCGTAACAACACAAACACCCTAACACAAATAGCAGTCACAAAAAAAAAGTTAAACAACAAAAATAATTATACAAAATGAAAAAGTGAATTTTACTCTTCATATACAAACTTTAACTAGATTCAACCAAAATAAACAACAATGGGTATGTGAATAAATATATCAAAAGGTGTTAATATCATTCAACTAGAACTATCATTATCATTAGTGTTAAAATTATATTGCAATTATCTATGTTTTCCCAACTTCAAAGATCAAAGTTTAAGATTAAAGAACAAAAATTTTCCCAAAGTAAAATCATCATTTAAAATCAGTATTTAACAAACAGTATCATTAAAAGTAAAATAAAGAACTAATAAAGAAGATCAAATATCATTCAGTTATATTATATGTTTAATAGATTATGTTAATTTCAGTTCCAATAGAATTTCTTATTAAAACCTTCATTTCATATATTTCAATATTTTGACATTGAGTACTAACAAATAAAATCATTTTTAAATAGGTAGAGTTATTCGTAACCAAAGAAAAGGTGCTGGTTCAATCTTCACTGCTCACACCAGATTAAGACAAGGTGCTGCTAAGTTAAGAACCTTAGATTATGCTGAACGTCACGGTTACATTCGTGGTGTTGTTAAACAAATCATCCACGATGCTGGTAGAGGTGCTCCATTAGCTAAAGTTGTTTTCCGTGATCCATACAGATACAAATTACGTGAAGAAACTTTCATTGCTAACGAAGGTGTCTACACTGGTCAATTCATTTACGCCGGTAAGAAGGCTTCATTAAACGTTGGTAACGTTTTACCATTAGGTTCAGTCCCAGAAGGTACCATTATCTCAAACGTTGAAGAAAAACCAGGTGACAGAGGTGCTTTAGGTAGAACTTCAGGTAACTACGTTATCGTCATTGGTCACAACCCAGATGAAAACAAAACCAGAGTCAGATTACCATCTGGTGCTAAGAAAGTTATCTCATCAGATGCCAGAGGTGTTATCGGTGTTGTTGCTGGTGGTGGTCGTGTTGACAAACCATTATTAAAGGCTGGTAGAGCTTTCCACAAATACAGAGTTAAGCGTAACTCATGGCCAAAGACTCGTGGTGTTGCCATGAACCCAGTTGACCATCCTCACGGTGGTGGTAACCATCAACATATTGGTAAAGCTTCTACTATTTCTAGAGGTGCTGTTCCAGGTCAAAAGGCTGGTTTAATCGCTGCCAGAAGAACTGGTTTATTACGTGGTACTCAAAAAACTCAAGATTAAGTTATTTAATTATCTTCTATATATAATATAATCTAAAATCATGGGCTTGCGTTTTCTGAAAAAAACATTTATTCATAATGCAATTGTATAAATCATAATCTATCGTTCTTAACATATCATACACTAAACATTCGTATTATCTCTAAATCTCTAATATTTATCTCTAATAATATTTGATTATCATGATACCTTTTAAGATAAACTTCTAAAACTTGATACTACAATATGGGTTAATCATATAAAATTTTGTATGTCATTTTTTAATTATAAATATATAATTATGTAGTCATTAATGTAAGCATATCATATGTACAAGAATATAGACGTATTCCTTCTTTAGTATTATGTATCTATAATTCATCTTCATCACCAATGGTAATATGTCTTCTTTGACCAAATGGTATTAATCTCTTTAAGAAGTCAAATTTCTTACCAACAATTAAAGCACTAACAAATAAGACTAAATTAAAGACACCAAAGATGATAAATGGAGCACCAGCCCAAACATCAGCTAAAGAACCACCAACTTTTGAAATAATTAAAATACCAATACCACCAAATAAACCATAAACACCAGAGATGGCACCATTGTGTGGACGATCTTTATCAGTACATAAAGACATGGAAGTAATAATTGCACCAATTTGACCAATACCGTAGAAAACACACATAATAAAAGCAGCTGGAGCTTTTGGATCTTTGTTGAAACCAAAACCCCATGAACCAATAAAACCAAATAATGAAGCAACTAAAATAGAATTAATTCTACCATATTTATCAGCACAGAAACCAAATACTGGAGCAAATACTAATGAAACAACATGAGTAATACCTGATAAGATAGCAGCTTGAACATAAGCATCTGGACAACTTTGTCTATCACCTCTATCACAAGCACCAGATTTATAATAATAAGATGAAACAAATAAAGGAATAAAGACATTTGAAACAACAGTTGCTGAACGAGCAATAAAACCACCTAAATAAGCTAAAGCAATCTTTGGATTTTTAGCTTCTAAGAAACCTAATTTAATTAATTCAGTATAAGATTTATGTTCATGAATTTGTCTTTCTTCTTCTTCTAATTCTTCTAAAACATCATCATATGGAGAAAAGAATTTTGAGATAAATGGAATTTTGAAATTTTTGTTTGCATATAAACCAAATGATAAAAATACAGAAGCTAATAAGGCAACAGTACCAACAACCATATAAGCATGTTTAATAGCTTGAGCTGGAGGTTCAATTTTACCAAATTTGGTTGGTAAAGGTAAATAAACAGAAACAGAGAAAACAGCACCAAGACCAGCAGAAATACCAATAACAGAAGCTAATTTACCATTTCTACGAACTGGAGTTCTCTTTGGACCAATTTCAAATTCATCATTTTCATCATCTTCTGGCATCATTGAAGGACGACGTAATTGAGAATCTTCATCATCAGTTTCATCGTTTTCTTTAGTTTCAAGAGTTTTCCAGAATAGTAAAGTTCTTAGATCAAAACCAGATGCTGATAATTCAGCTAATAAAGCTGGCATCATTGAAGCAGCAGCAGTAGCACCTAAGGCAAAGACCATTCTAATAACCAACATATCAGGATAAACATTCTTTGCTAAAGTGTATAAAAAGAAGGAAATACCTAAGATGAAAACGCCAGTGAATTGAATATACTTAGCACCAATCTTGTCACTTAAAGCACCTAAGAATGGACTGACAGCAATACAGACTATTTCATCAGCAAAACCTAAAGTACCAATGTAATCACCTAGATTCTTATGAATTCCTAGAACATCCATCAAAAAGAAGGATTGGGAAGCAGTTAAGAAAACTGCAAAGGAAATTGAGAAGAAACAAGCCAAAGTGAATGAAAGGAAGTTCAATTTGGTATATGGTTTTGGATTAGCCATTGTCTCGATGTTTTATCTATTGCAGAGGTAACAATTAAACTAGATTAATTAAGGTTGAAGTCTAACAATAACCGGTAGATGGAATTGATAAAAATTTTTATAGAAAAAAATTAAACCCAGCTAAGAAAATGAGTTGGTCCCGATTATGATTCAAAATGACTTTTACGCTATTGGTTAGAGTAATTATGGTAGTGATGAGGGTGTTTGTTTGGTATATATTTTTCTAAATAATGTGTTTTATGCTTAAGTTTTCTCTTGTAAATATCAGAAATCTTTATTTCATCTTTTAGTTGCATCTAGACCCTGATTTTCTCCAGTAAAAATTATTATAGCGTATCCTAACTCCAGCCATCAGAATTAATCAATTAACCACAACATATATAGTGAAGACTGAAGAGAGTAATAAAACACAGTTGATTAGAAAACTTATTGTGCTATATTCACTCCTCTTCCTTTGTGGTTTTGAGTTGATAAAATCTGTAAAAGAAGCACTATAGTATCTAGGTTTTGGAAAAAAAAGCTAAATATTCGATACAGTAAACAAGCAAACTACTAATAATTCAATGACAAAGTAGTATATACTAAACCAGTAATCATTGATAAAGTAAACACTCATTAACCTCTCTATACAATAAAACTGTTGATAATAATACTTGGTTCACTTTTAAGTAGTTGACGTTGACAAACATCCTGACACCAAAACAATTGTTGTTTTGATTTTTAGGAAAAAAGTTTGTTTACATCAAATCAACCACAGCGCGTTCTTCATCAATCAATCAACTACAAAACGCCCAACATCATGAGAGTAGAGGAGTTGATCATTGATGGTTTCAAATCATATGCTACGAGAACAGTTATTTCCAACTGGGATCCTCAGTTCAACGCCATCACTGGTCTTAATGGTTCTGGTAAATCAAATATTTTAGATTCTATTTGTTTTGTTTTGGGTATCTCTTCAATGACAACTGTTAGAGCTTCTAACCTACAAGATTTGATCTATAAAAGAGGTCAAGCTGGTGTTACTAAGGCAAGTGTAACTATTGTATTTGATAACTCTGATTCTTCAAAATCACCAATAGGTTTTGAATCAGTTCCAAAAATTTCAGTAACTAGACAAATTGTTTTAGGTGGTACAAGTAAATATTTGATTAATGGTCATAGAGCTCAACAACAAGCAGTTTTACAATTATTTCAATCTGTTCAATTAAATATCAATAACCCAAATTTCTTAATTATGCAAGGTAAAATTACAAAAGTTCTTAATATGAAGGCAACAGAAATTTTAGCTTTAATTGAAGAAGCTGCTGGTACTAAAATGTTTGAAGATCGTAAAGACAAAGCTGAAAAAACAATGGCAAAGAAAGAAACTAAACTTCAAGAAATTAGAACTTTATTAGCTGAAGAAATTGAACCAAAGTTAGAAAAATTAAGAAATGAAAAGAGAATGTTTCTTGAATTTCAACAAACTCAAACTGATTTAGAAAATTTATCACGTATAGTTAATGCTCATGATTATCAACAATTATCACAAAGATATTTACAAGTTAAAGAACAATATGATGAAAAGAAATCAATAATGGAGAATTCATCTGCTGAAATTGAAAGATTAACTCATGAAATTGAAACACTTAATGAAGATTTGAGATCATTTAAAGAACAACAAGAATCACAATCTAAAAAGGGTGATAACGTTAAAGCACTTGAACAACAACAAAATGAACTTTCTAAAAATGTTGCAAGATTGAATAGTTCTAAATCCATTAATTTAGAAAATTTAAAAGATGAAGCAAAAAAGAAAATCAATTTTGAGAAACAAATTAAAGATATGGAAAAAGATATTCAAATCAAAACTGAAAATCATAAAAAACTTGAACAACAGTATAATCAATCTAAAACTCAACTTGAAGAAATTAAAGATGTCTTCGCTAAAAAAGAAGAATTATTAGGTACTTTAACTACTGGTGTTTCTTCAAAAGGTACTTCAGGTGGTGGTTATATGGCACAATTACAAGATCAAAGACAACAACTTGCTAAAGCTAAAGTAGCTGTTGAACAATCTAAATTAAAATCAGACTCTTTAATCAATGAAAATAGATCAAATGAACCAAGATTAAAGAAGGCTAGACAAGAACAAGAAAGATTTCATCAAGAACTTGCTAATCTGAATGAAAAGCGTGCTTCATTAGAAGAACAGTTAAAGAGTATGGGTTTTGATCCAAATTTAGAAAGAGAACTTAAAGCAAGAGAAGTTGATCTTAATAGAGAATTACATAGAATTTCAGGTGAAGCTAATTACTTAAAAAGAAGAGTTGCTAATCTTGAATTTACATATAGTAAACCAACACCAAATTTTGATACTAGATCTGTTAAAGGTGTTGTTGCACAATTATTTACTTTAGATGATGAACATATGGATTCAGCAACTGCTTTAGAAGTTGCAGCTGGTGGTAGATTATACAATGTTGTTGTTTCAAATGAAGTAGTTGGTGCACAACTTTTAGAAAAGGGTCAATTAAGAAGACGTGTTACTATCATTCCATTGAATAAGATTGCTGCTCGTACATTGTCAGAACAAACTGTTCACTTAGCTAAAGAATTATGTCCAGGTAAAGTTGAATTGGCATTAAATTTAATCTGTTATGATCAAGAAGTTTCAAAAGCTATGGAATTTATTTTTGGTACAAGACTTGTTTGTCAAGATGCAGAAACTGCCAAAAAAGTTACTTTCAATCCACAAATTAGATCTAGATCAGTTACATTACAAGGTGATGTTTATGATCCTGAAGGTACTTTATCTGGTGGTAGTAGAAAGAACAATGGTTCAGTACTTGCTAATATTCAAAGTTATAATAAAGTCAATAATCAAGTTATTGCAATTCAAGAACAATTAAGAGATATACAGAAACAATTAGCTTATCAAAGAGAAATGTCAGGTCAAACAAAGTCAATTCAAAATGAACTTAATATAACAATTCATCAAATTCAATTAGCACAAAAGAATCTTAATTCAAATTCTTCAAGTCAATTATTATTTAAATATGAAGCAAATTCACAAGAAATTGAAAATTTAAAACAAATTATCAAAGACCAAACTGCTGCATTAACAAAGATCTCAATGGATATCCAAAAGACTGAAAGTGATATGGAAGAATTCAGTAATAATAAAGGTTCAAAATTACAAGAATTAGAACAAGAAGTTAAAGCTTTATCCTCAAATAAATCAAAATTAGAAAAACAAGTTGAAAAAATCTTTGATACATTTGAATCTTCTCAAATTGAAATTGAACAATTAGCAAGTGAATTACAAAGTTTTAAAGAATCTATACTGGATTCAGATTCTACTGAAGAAGAAATAAAGGCAAAAATTCAATCTATTGAAAAAGAATTATTAGTTGCATCAGAACAATTACAAGAAGTTAATGGTAATTTAGAACAAGAAAAAGAAGCTCAAATGGGTATTATTTCTGAAATTTCTGAATTGAATAGAGCTTTAAATCAAAGAAATAAAAAAATTAATGATATCAAATTAAATTCTCAAAAAATGTCACATGAAGTTGAAAAATTAGAAGCTGGTACAAAATCTATAAAAGCACATCTTGATGATTTAGTTAATCAAAATGAATGGTTAAATGATAAGAGTGAGGTTGATCGTGTTATTCAAGAAGTTCCAAATATCAATTTGAAAGATTGTCATGATCAAATTAATAGACTTACAGAAAGATTCCAAGGTATGAGACGTAAAATTAATTCTAATATTATGAGTATGATTGATAATGTTGAAAAGAAAGAAAGTGCTTTGAAACTTATGATAAAAACTATTGAAAAAGATAAATCTAAAATTGAAGAAACTATTGTTACATTGAATGAATATAAGAGAGATACATTAGTTAAAACATGGGAAAAAGTTAGTACAGATTTCGGTAATATCTTTGGTGATTTATTACCTAATGCATTTGCTAAACTTGTTCCTCCTGAAGGTAAAGATGTTACAGAAGGTCTTGAAGTTAAGGTTAGATTAGGTAAAGTTTGGAAAGAAAGTTTGGTTGAATTATCTGGTGGTCAAAGATCACTTATTGCTTTATCTTTAATTCTTGCTCTTTTACAATTCAAACCTGCACCAATGTATATCTTGGATGAAGTTGATGCTGCTTTAGATTTAAGTCATACTCAAAATATTGGTCATTTGATTAAAACAAGATTTAAAGGTTCTCAATTCATTATTGTTTCATTAAAAGAAGGTATGTTCACTAATGCAAATAGAGTCTTTAGAACAAGATTCCAAGATGGTACATCAGTTGTCAGTGTGATGTAATAACTTATGACTCTTTTTTTTCTTATATATGAATACAGGTGTAAAAGGATTTTTTTGATTATTTTTAATTTAATGTGTGTGTTTTTTTCTTAATTTATAATCTATTTTGGTAATATACAAATTTTAATTCTATATTCTATATTCTATGTACAACTAGTACCTTAATTGTAATGTTTTTGCCATGTCTTTACCTTTAATCCATCATGAGTTAAGAAAGTTGCACGCCTTATTATACGATAATTTTTCCACCATGGTAAAATCTTTACTAAAACTAACCAATAAATTGAACCTAATATGAAAAATACAATACCACCAAATGAATATGATTTTGCAAGTGTTGATGGTGATGTAAATGGAGCAACAACAACCAGTGCTGATGATAAGAAACAGAAAATAATTGAAATATGACTACTCCTTATTGGAGCAATAATTTTTGGAAATCTATTTCTAACTTTATAAACACCAATACATAAGATAGCATGGAATAATTGATTTGGATAAACTTGCATTGATACAATATAATTATAAATATCACCATCTTTTGGTAAAAACATAACAATTGTAGATATTGTAACATGAAGAATTAAAGCTAATAAAGGTGTATCGAATGGATAAGATGAAGCTAAAGCATGAGAGAATGGTAAAAAACCTTCTCTTGCAATTGTTTGGATAAGGAATGAATCAGCATAAATAACAACAAATAAATTACTTGCAGCACTAATTGCAATAATTGAAGATAAAATTCTTCTACCTAAAATATCACCAAATAATGTTTCAAATAGTATAGCACCAACTAATTCACCACCATCAATAATTTGAGAAGCAGGAACAACAATAAGATAAGCAACATTCAGTAACATATAGATTGAAATAACGAAACCCATTGATAATGGAGCAGAAATCTTTAAAGTATTGATTGGATCTTTAATTTCACCTTGAACAACTAAAGGAGTGGTCCAGCCACCAAATGAGAATATACATCTTAAAATAACAGAACCAATTACAGCAGGTGTAACAATATTAAAATCTGGCATTTTAAAAAATAATTCTTTTGTTAATTGATTATCAATATGAGTTAATGATTTTGGTAACATTGAATAAATGGCTATTAAAGAAATAATTGAAAGAACTATTAATTTTATACCACCAACCATATTTTGAACATAAATACCAAATTTTCTTGAAATTCCATGAACAAAGAGTGCAACAATCATTGCAAAAATACCAATATTTCTAGCTGCTATTTCATCATTTTCATAACCTAATGCATATCTTAAATATTGACCAAAAATCACAGCATTACCACCAGATAAATTAAAGAAAACATTGAAGATACCAAATATAAAAGACCAATAATAAATTGGGAAAGGGAAAAGATATTCTAAAAAGATCTTTGTACCACCACTTCTTGGTATAAGTGTACCTAATTCTAGATATACAGATAACCCAGTAGTTGCAATAAAGGCACCAACTATCCAAATAAATAAAAAGAATATTGGTGAACCATCAAGATCTTTAAATATACCACCTGGAGTTGCAAAAATCCCACTTCCAATCATTCTACAGACAAACAAAACAATTGTGGAATAAATACCCAGAGTTCTTCCATGAGGAGGATCTATTAATGGTAATAAAGATGTTGTTCCTTCAGATATAACTGGAATTGTAGTATATATATTTTCATCTTCTTCAATCTCAAATTCTGTGGTGCTAGTATTATCTGGTAAGAGTGTATCAGACTCAATTGGGATGGCAGGAACAGGTGTCAAATGAACCATTTCTCTTGGAATGTTCTCTTGCTGTTGTTCTTAAGTGGATTTTTGAATCTTGAAAGCACTTTCTTCTTCTATTTCTCGATGCAAATAAGTTGAATATTTTGTTAATTTTAACTGTGGTTTTTGTATTTTGTATTTTTTTTAAAGACGGATCTGATTTTTGAGACGGAGATAACAAAAAATGGTGTAAAAATCACTAAAATTAAAATTTATGAACAATTTTGAGAGGTAATGTTATTATTTTAATTGTGGATTCATGTTTATATTTCCATAGCTTTCTAATGGATGCTTTATTTCTTTATTTGGAGTAATTTTGAATTTTTTTAATATAATTTATTCATTTTTAACTGGTAGTGAAATCGTTCTAAAGGTTTTAAATTTCCAAAAATTCCAAAAAATCGAGAAAAAAGTGCTCCAATCTCTCTGAAACTTTCACAGAATAAAATAGCAATAATTTAAACAAGAACAAAGTATTAATATCACCATCTTTACTAATAAATATCTACTATAAATTTAAATTTAAGAATTTACCATACAAAATCTGAGTGGCTGGTGTATTTTTTGGTGGCGGCTGGTGAAAATTTTGACGTCTTTTTTTTTTTTTTTTTTTATGGAGTCAAAAATCACAAATCACCATTTATTTAGTTTTAATCAAACGACAAAACCATTGGATTTAGGAGTATTAGTTTCTGTTTGGAATCGATACAGTAGGGGCAATGGTTGAGAGTACAGAAGTGAATTACTCTTTGACTGAGTTTGATAACTTGGATCTTTTACAACAGAACAATGTATTGAAACAGATTAGATTATCATTGATAGGGGATGATGATGAGAAATTAGAATTAATCAAACATTCAAATCAATTATATCAAATACTCATCAAAAACATCAATGGTATAGTGGATAATGATAATTTACATACTCATGAAGATCTATATGATTCAAATATTCAACATCTTTTGGTTATTTTCTATTCTTTATCTTTGAATAGAGATTGTCAAGATTGTTTAAATGATTTAGATTTAGTTAATACATTATTAACAATGGCAAATAAATATGTTGATAAAGATATTACATTTGTATTAATATTAAAATTATTGAATTCATTATTTCATTTAAGAAAGAATAAAACAAATTTAAATGTTAAAACTAATAATGGTTATCAATTTAGGGAGATTTTATTTAAAAAATTAACTTTAAATAATACAAAATTTGATATCTTATTAGAAATAATTAAATTAATACCATCATTAAATCCAACAAATGAATTAAGAAATTTAGTTTCACCATTATTAATTATTTTAGATAAAGAAACTTTTCAAATTAAGAATAAATTGATTCATCAATATCAAAAAGAAGAATTTAATCAAAGTTGTTTTAGTACAGTTTTCATACCAGATTGTGTTAAATTATCATCAATTTCTAAATTATTAAGTCCATTATTATTTGCTTTATGTCATTTATTAGATTCAAATTCAAATGAAAATTTAAAACTTTATTCAAATTATAATAATGAAGATACTCTTAATTTTTCAACAAATATAAGTTTAAATAAAAAAATTGATGATTATATTTCAAAAGAAACTTATGTTGTTTTATCATCATTCTTAAAATCAAATAATTATAAATTAAAATTATCAACTGTTTCAATATTAAGTTTATTTTCTTTAAATAATACAAAATTAACACATTTAGAAAAAACTACTAATACAACAAAAATTTTACCTTATTTAATTCAATTAATTCAATTTAAATTATCAGAAAATAATCAAATTTCATCAAACAATAATAATAATAATAATGTTGTTAAATCATCAAGAAAATTTAATCCATTTTTTATACTTTCAAAAATTTGTGCAAATTTTGATTTTGTTAATGAATATTTAAATGATTTTAATTTAATTAAAGAATTTTCTGAAATTATTTCAAAATTTAATAATTTAAAATTTAATGATTTAACAAATTATAAAATTGAAAATTTATCAGATTTATTTTTATTTTTAAGTGCAGTTTCATCAAATAGTGAAAGAAATAGAAAATTAATAACTGGTTATGATTTATCAAAATCTATTGAAAATGGTTTAAAATTTCATTATAATAATTTATCAAAATATTTAAAAATTACTGAAAAGAAAATTCAAAAGAATGATGATGATATTGAAATAAAAGATGCTACAAGTCAAGTTGATTATAATGAAAGTGAAAATGAAGATGATGATTCAAACGAAGATGTTGATATTCTTGTTCTAGAAGAAGATTTAAATTCATCATGTCAATTAGCTGTATCAATATGTTTATTATTAAGATCATTATCAAGAAGTATTACAGTATTAAGAACTTATTTAAATGAAACAAATATTGTTGAAACATTATTAAATATTTTAAAGATTAGTGAAAAAGAATTAAAAGAATTAAATGATACAAAAATTTTTCATGAAGAAATATTTTTAAAGAGTGCAATATTAAAAGTTTTATCAAATTTATCATTAGATTTTAGTCCATTAAGATCAGATTTAATTACTCATGGATTAAATCAAATTATTTCAAATTTATTATTAACTACTGAATTTACAGATATTAAATCAGATTGTCTTTGGGTTATTAGTAATGCAATTTATAATGAAACTGCAACAAATAAAGAAAAATTAATTGAAAATATTGGATTATCAAAAATATTTGAAATGTGTAATGATAATAATTTAGAGATTCAAGAACATTCATTAACAATATTAAGAAATTTTACTGTTAATTCAAAGAGTTATGGTAATCGTGTTAGTAGAATATTAACATTATTTAATAATGGAGTTGGAGATTTTTATCAATATTCATTAGATAAATTAAATAGTTTAGATGTTTCATATGCTTCAGGAACCAAAAATTTCCCAATTATTGAAAGTTTAATTTATATTATTGTTCATATAGCTTCAGCATCAGAGAGTAAAAGATTACAAGTTATTCAACATGAAGAATTATTGAAGAGAATTAAAGTAATTTTATCTATATGTCCAGATAAAGGTGTTCAATTAGCTTGTATTTGGTTAGTTATGAATTTAACATATATTCAAGATGCTTCAAGTATACATGATTTAGTGTTAACTAATTATGATGAAGAATTAGAACAAGAACAAGAACATGGAATAGCTATTAATGATAATTTAGATGATACAGAGGATGATAATCATGGAGCTAGAAATAGGGCACATGTATTGAATAGATTAGGGTTTGCAGATGCATTGGAGAAACTTAAAGATAGTGATTCTATAGATGTTAAGGAGAGGGCTCATAGTGCACTAATGAATCTTCGAAACCTGAACCATTAGATATATATCTATTAAAGATAATTGTAATGAATATCTATATTACAAAAAACCTGTAGTCACGTGACAGAAATAATATTTTACGACGTCATCATAAATTTAACCGCTGTTGTCAAGGGTCTCCTTCTAGAGTTTTCTGTGTCTACTGTATAGGCAGAGAAGTCACGTGGTTTCTGCCTACAGGGATTATTATTTCTGCCTACGTTCTAGGCTGGGGGAGCAATGCTTTACTTTTTATTGGTGATGTTATCTATTAAAAGCAGTAGTAGATGAGCAGTGAGATAATGATTGTCAGTGAGGTGAATGTGTATATTTCAAAATAAAATGTTTAGCAACTCACTCTTCTACTCAGTACTCTACTCCATTCTACAAAGTACACACCTTTTTAACAACATTCCCATCTTTACCCACATTACTCAGCTTGTAACAAGAAGCTATGGATCACACTTTGAAGAGAGTTAACTTCAATGAATTAGAAAGTGATATCAATGAAGATAATAAAGATTTAATTGAAGTAGAAGAAGAACAAGTACAATCAATTGATAATACTCCAACAATAACTCAAAATGAACTAATCTTTAATGAAGACCTTCTATCTCCAATCACTTACTTCTCAACTGACAACTCTTCAAGCAACACTCCTTCAGAGGCAAATAGTACTGATTATACTTTCTATGATTATTTATTAGCTTCAAACAATAGAAAGAAATCTGTTATAAGTAAAGGTATCTATGAATTTGGTGATCATAGTAATAGTATAATATCTGAAGATTTTAAAAGTATAGTACCAAATTATACTCTACTATCAAATATATCAAGAGAGACTTATAAAGCTTTTAGAAATGAGGATAAAAAGCAAGTCATTATTAAATATACCCCTTATATATCTGCTGGTTCTTTATCAAGATTATCAAATGAATGGTATTCATTATCAGGTAAAGAACCTGTACCTCTTTCAAATTCCAAATCAAAACTTTGCAATTCAATAAAATTAAATCCAAAAAATTTTAGATCTTTACCAAATAATTTAAATGGTATATTGTATCCATCAGATATATTTACTTTAGATAATGAAATGGGTATTGTAATCATATATGAAGATAATAACAACCTAAGATCTTTAAGAGAAGCTTATTTATTTGATGATTCCATTCATATTGAAGATATTGAAACCACAAATAAAAATAGCAACAAGAACACTATTAATAATACAGATCCAAATTCAATCAAAAGTATGAGTTCATTTCAATTCTCAAACTATACAGATCAATCAACTTCATCTAACAATTTAGAAATAAATGAGAAAAAAATCATTAAAACAATTATATCAGTTTTAGAAATTTTAACAAAGATTCATAATTTTGGTTATGTTCATAATGGATTAACATCTTCAAATATATTAATAAATGATAATGATGAAGTCTTTATAACTGGTTGGGATTTTTGTTTTGCATATAATCATGAAGATTGTACAAAAGGTTATAGAACTTTAAATAAGAGATATTTGATTGATTGGTTACCTTTTATGGCTCCTGAAGTAAGTGGTGAAGTTAATAGATTAGTTGATTATAGAACTGATTTTTATAGTATTGGTGTTATTCTATATCAATTATTAGTTGGAACTTTACCTTTAATTGCATCTGATGGTCGTGAATTAATAAATAAACATATTAGAGAAATTCCTGAATCACCAGAAAATTTTGGTATTTCAAAACAATTAAGTGATATTATTATGAAATTATTAAATAAATCTGCTCATAAAAGATATCAATCTTCACAACATTTAATATTTGATTTAAAAAATATTTTATCAAATGAATTTAATCTTTCATTATCAAAAATTATATCTCATAATAAATTTGATCAAAAACCTGTTAGATTTACAATTCCAAAAGAATTATATGGTAGAGAAAAAGAATTAAATGAAGTTAATGAAATTTATAATCAATTAGGTTTTGGTTGTCATGTTATTTTCTTTACTGGTGAAGCAGGTACTGGTAAAACAAAATTAATTGGTGAAGTTCAAACAAAATTAGCACCTCAATTTAGTTCTTTATTTGCTACTTGGAAATGTAGTGAAACAACTCATGGTTTCCAATCTTATATCTCAATAATTAATAATTTAATTCATCAAATTTTAGCTGGTTCTGAATCTGAAGTTTTAAAATGGAGAGATGTTATTATAAATTCTTGTGTTTATGATTTATCACCATTATTTCAATTTATACCTGAATTAAAAGATGTTTTAGGTCCAAATTATGATAAAATTATACAAACAAGAAGATCTGGTTTACAATTTGATCATGATTTACCTGCAAGAGCAGAAATTAGATTTAAATATCTTTTAAAATCTCTTTGGATTTCTTTAGGTAAAATTGGGTTTATAACTATTGCTTTATTAAATTTTCAAAGATTTTCTTCAAGTGATATTGAATTAATTAATGAAATGAGATCAATGATTTCAAAAGATGAAATTAAAACAAGAATTGTTATTTTAGCTTCTGTTGATGTTTGTAATGATAATGATATTAAAAATTTTAATTTAATTAAGAAAAGATTAAATAATGAATTTAAAGAAATTAAATTAAAAAATATTTCAAAAGATTATTATATTGATTTTGCAATTGATACTTTTTTACCTTATCAATTTGATTTTAATAATAAACTTGTTAATAAACCAACAAATATTCAAATTAAAATGAAATCAAATGCTGATTTTCTTTATAAAGTTTCAAAAGGTAATGTTTTATTATCAACTACTTTATTACAACATTTAGTTTTAAATGGTTTAATTTATTTTGATGAATCAAATATTGTTGATTATTGTTCTTGGAATATTGATTTTGATAAAATTTTAGATTCAAAGAGTAAAATTAAATTACCACAAGATTTAAATGGTTTATATGAATCAAGAATTAAAACGTTTTTTAATGATCATGAAATTGAATTATTTAAATATGTTGCTTGTATTTATGATTTAACAAGATTTTCTTTAAATGATTTAGTTATTGTATCTGGAAGATCATTACAAGAAATTTCAAAATTTATTTCAAAATGTATTGAAGTCTTTTTAATTTGTCCATTAAACATTTTTTATAAATTTCCTTTCCATTTATCAAAAGATGAATTTCCAATTAGTATTAGTGATACTGATATTAAAGATTTATCAATTTTATCAAAATTTACATTATCTCATGGAACTTTTTATAGATTTATTGTTGAAAAGTTAATGACAAAGGAAGAAATTGAATCTTTTAATAAAATTTCTGGTATGAGATTATATCAAGAATATAAATTAAATACAATTGAAAAACAAGAAGAAGATATGGATACTTGTATTAAAATTGCTAATAATTTTTGTTTATCTTATAATTATTCTACAAAAGATGAAGTTAAAATATTTATTGAAATTTTAATTAGTGCTCAAAAAGTTTATTATAAAACTTATGATTTCTTTCATGCTCTTAATTATCTTAAAGCAGCTAAAATCTTATTAGAAAAGATGGATCATAAAGATAAAGATAAAAGATTAAAAGATATTGAATATGATGTTCATGTTGAGATTGCTAAATGTTTATTAATGACTAAAAATTATCATGATTGTGTTTTATTTATTGATAAACATAGTAATACTTTTAAGAATGAATCAGTTATAACTCTTTATAAAATTAGATGTTTTAGAATGTTGAATAAAACTAAACAAATGATTAAAGAAGGTTTAGCTCTTTTAAAAACTATTGGAATCAACATCAAAGAAGAAGAAGAATGGAATAAAAATTATAAAGAACAACTTAGAACTAAATTACCAACATCATTATCTGATATTCGTAAATTTTCAGAATTGAAAAATGCAAAGAAGAAATCCAGTATTCTTCATGAAATCTTAATTGAAATTATAGTGGAAGTTTTAGCTAATAGTCAATTAGAATTAGGTGCTACATTATCATATATTTTGGTTATTAATGCAATGGAACATGGTGTTTCATCTTCTGTCGCTCTTGGATATATCTGTGTTGCTAATACTGAAATTGGATATTCAAAACCAAGAGCAAAAGAATATTGTAATTTAGCTTTACAAATTTTAAAAGAGAAACATTGTTCATTAGATCTTGCAAATCAAATTTATTTCATTTATATTTTTAGTTTAGGTATATTTATGGAACCTGTTGATGAACTTTTGAAATTTTATGATATTGCTATTAGATCTTCTTCAGATTATATTACTAGTTATATAACATCAATTATTATGGAAGTTTTCTTTAGACCATTACTTCAAATTCAAAATGGTGTTAATGTTCAACAAATCTATAATAATTTAATTGAAAATTTTAAAGATGATGATTTTGAAGATAGAAGAATTAAGAGTTGGTATATGTTATCAGTATTTTCATTAAGACATCTTTTAGATTTACCTTATGAAGAGAAATATGATTTAAATTCTGATCCTGATTTTGATTTAAATTCAACTAGTTTTCAATTTAAACTTTGTTATTCATATATTATGGGTGAATTAAAACAATATGATTTACAATATATTCCAAATATTTCATTTACTATTCAAGAAGTGAATTTGAATACTGATTTTATTGAAAATAATTATTTTGGACCTTTAACTTATTATAAAGTTAGAAGAGATATTAGATTAATAGCTGATAGTAATACGTTATCAATTGTTGAAAAGAAATTGAAATTGAATAATATTTTAGAAAATTTGAACACATTTCAGAATAATAATCCTATTTTATTTGAACCATTATGTATTATGATTGCTGCTGAAATTATGAGATTAGATAATCGTTCAGATTTAGATATTTTAGATACTTATACTACTGCTATTGAAAAAGCAGATTTCCATAAAAGCACACAGTGTAGTGCTGTTATTAATGAAAGATGTGGAAGATGGTTATTTCATAAAACTAATAGTACTAAAAGAGCAAAAGAATTTTTGAAACAAGCTGTTAGATTAAATCAAGCTACTGGATTTTTAAGAGGTGTTAAATTAATTCAATTAAATTATCCTTCAGTGTTTGCAGATTTGGAATTAGAAACTTTACCTATTGCTACAAGAAGATCAAGTAGTGATATTTCATCTTTGAATCTTTTATTATCAACTGTTCTGAAAAATACTAATAATTCATCACCAAAGAGACCTCCTATTAGTATTGATACTTCTGATGCCGCTATTGATGTTAATTCATGTAATAGTTCCATAGTTTCATCTTATTCTAATGAATTAATCAATTTCTCTGGTGAAGATTCATCTGTTGTTGGTACAATACAAGCATGTTTAGCAATTTCTGAAAGTATTAATGTTGATTCAATTATTGAAAATTTAGTTAAACATACAATTAAGATTACAAATGCAGATTTTGCTGTTGTTGGTTTAAAGAATAATAATGGAGGTATTGAATATAAAGCTGTTGGAACAAAGAATTATTGTAATATTTTAAGAGAGAGAAGTTCAAGAGTTCCAATGCCAGATTCTTTAATGAATGATGTTTTAAAGACTGGTAAAATAATTAATAATTATAAAAATTATTTTAATTTTGAATCAATTTATAGAGGTGATAGTTATTTTCATAGATATTCACCAAAATCTGTTTTATGTTTAACAATTAGAAGTGAAATGGGTATACTTGGAGTTCTTTATTTAGAAAATGAAAAGACTTATAGATTATTTGGTGAAAAGGTTCTGAATTTAATTAGTTTACTTTGTACACAAACTGCTTTTGCTATTGATAAAGCAAGGTTATATCATAGTACAATGTTAGCAAAGAAAGCTGCTGAAGATGCAACAACTGAAAAGGCTACATTTTTAGCTAATATGTCACATGAAATTAGAACACCATTTAATTCACTTTTTGCATGTGCTGGTTTTTTACTTGATACAAAACTTGATCCAATTCAACTTGAATATGTTGAAACAATTCAAACATCAGCTCAAGTTACATTAAATATCATTGATGCAATTTTAACATTTTCTAAAATTGAACATGGTTCTTTATTATTAGAAGATTCATTTTTTTCATTAACTGATTCAATAGAAAGTTCATTACAAATAGTTGCAGAAAATGCAAGTAATAAAAATCTTGAATTAGTTTATTTTAATAAGAATCAAAAAGTTGATATGATTAAAGGTGATGCTACAAGATTTGGACAAATTATAATTAATTTATTAGGAAATGCTGTTAAATTTACACAAAGAGGATTTGTTAAAATTGAATCATCAGTTAGAAAAATTTCATCAGATGGAATGTTTGAATTTATAATTGATATTGAAGATTCAGGTATTGGTATACCAGAAAATTCACAAAATAAAGTATTTGGAGCATTTAGTCAAGTTGATGGTTCATCAAGAAGAGTTTATGGTGGTTCAGGTTTAGGTTTAGCAATTTCTAAGAAATTAGTTGATTTAATGGGCGGTTCATTACAATTTGATAGTATTGAAGGTAAAGGTACAACTTTTTCATTAAGATTAACTTCATTAACTAATATTGATATAAATCCTGATGATAGTTTAAATATTGAAGAAGAATTAATGACTAATAAGATTTTTGATAAATTAAAAGATAATGCAATTATTTTTACTAAAGGTCCATTAGCTGGTGAATCATTAAAACTTCAACTTGAATTTGATAGTAATTTAGAGATTGAAACATTTACAAATATTGAATTATTTGAAATTAAAGAGAAATATGATATTATATTTGTTGATATTAATTTTTTTGAAGAATTGGATAAGAAAGGATATTTTGAACTTTTAAATCAAAGTAAAATTTATGTTGTTCTATTATGTCCATATGGAGTATCAGTTCCAAAGAAATTAATTTCATTTAATTATCCAATTTTGTTGACACCATTCAAGAGATCAAAACTTATTTCATTATTAGAGACTTATATTTTAAAAGATGAAAAGAAAGATAATTCTATTGTTTTTAATGAAGGTGGAAATATTCCAGAAATAATTACAACATCTCCAACAACATTGAAACCAACTATTAAAGAAGATATAAAGAAATCAAAATTATTAGCGGATGAATTACCTTTAGAGATATTATTAGTTGAAGATAATATGATCAATACAAAAGTTGCATTACAACATTTAAAGAGATTAGGATATATTAATGCAGAATCAGCAATTGATGGAGTTGAAGCATTAGAAAAATGTGAAGCTAAAGTTAGTAAAAGTGGTAAGAATTATGATTTAATTTTAATGGATATTCAAATGCCTAGAAAGGATGGATTAGAGACTACAAAGGAGATCATATCTATATATAAAGAAGATCAAATGGTACCTAAAGTGATTGCATTGACTGCAAATGTTGAACTTGAGGACAAGGAAAGGTGCCTGCAGAGCGGGATGAGTGATTTTATTTCCAAACCAATTGTCCCCAAGAGGTTGAGAGAGGTTATTGAGAGTGTAATGAAGTAGACTAGTGAAATATATGATATTTAGAAGTATATACTATAAAGTAAAATCACGTGACTGAGAGTGGCTCCTACCGACCTTCCTAATTGGGAATGAGGTCTGGTTTCAAAATTGTTTCGAAAAACAAAAAAAAAAAAAAAAATTCGCCCCTTCAAAAAAAAAACAAAAAACCAAAAATCATCTGGTTTCCTTTCTTGGATCCATAATTAATTCTGTTCTCAATAATATCAATTCTCAATCTCAATCTTCGTTACAACAACAGATAGACTTTAAGAATTACACAAACCACAATCCAGCTAGTAATAGAGACGTATAAGGCTTGATTTTTTATCATATTTATTTACTACCAAATTTTTCTTTTATTGTTTGATCAAAGGACCATATCCCTGTTTTATTTTAGAATCTTTTAACCTCTATTCCTCTACATTAATCACATATAATATAAACAATGCAAACAATCAAGTGTGTCGTCGTCGGTGATGGTGCTGTTGGTAAAGTATGTACCCCCTTGTCTAAACTCTCTTATTGAGTTCTAATGATTTCTGATTGTGGTTTTTCTTTGATTTTTTTTAATTAAAAAATGCGCTATCAGTCAGTTTTCATTTTGTTGTTTTTGGTTGTAAATGAATTCAATACTAACTATAATCAAAATAGACTTGTCTTTTAATATCATATACTACCAATAAATTCCCTGCAGATTATGTTCCAACTGTTTTTGATAACTATGCTGTCACAGTAATGATTGGTGATGAACCTTATACATTTGGTTTATTCGATACTGCTGGTCAAGAAGATTATGATCGTTTACGTCCTTTAAGTTATCCATCAACAGATGTATTCTTAGTTTGTTTCTCAATCACATCACCATCATCATTTGAAAATGTTCGTGAAAAATGGTTCCCAGAAATTCATCATCATGCTCCAGGTGTTCCAGCAATTATCGTTGGTACACAAGTTGATTTAAGAGATGATCAAATTATAATTGAAAGATTAAAAAGACAAGGTGCTAAACCAATCACTCCAGAAGAAGGTGAAAAACTTGCAAAACAATTAGGTGCTGTAAAATACGTTGAATGTTCTGCTTTAACTCAAAGAGGTTTAAAAAATGTATTTGATGAAGCTATCGTTGCTGCTCTTGAACCTGAAGCTGTAACAACAAAGAAGAAGAAGAAGTGTACAATTCTATAATCAAAAGAAATCAACATACAATAATGACATTCAAACAAAGAACAAAAAAAAAAAATTCAACAATAAAATACTTTTAGTTAAAGTTAAATTAAATTCTTAGATTTTGCACTATACTACCTTATAATTACATATCTCTTTTTTTTGTTTTTACCTGTCTTTTTTTAATTTTGTTTTGAAGTTCTGGTTATATTCTTTTTTTCATAATTTAATTCTTGTTATACTTTTTTACTTTCTTTTTTAGTTCCATTTATTATATACTTTTTTTTTCTTTCCTCAATTTGCTTGTGTTTTTATATTCATATCTTATTTCTTTTGTTTTTAGTACTTTTGTTATTACATTTTACATTATATATTTTTAAACCTATTTCCTTATTTTGAAGAGTAAGAAATCATCAATTTAACATTGAGAATTGAAGCAAAAAGAAAAATATTTATTTACAAAGAAAATTCCAAAGAAGAACAAAATTGGTTTAAATGTGTTTAATATAAGGGAAGAACTATGATTTGATGGTGATTATTATGAAATGATTGAACAATTTAAAGAGAATCAAAGAAACATAGAGACATTGAACTCTCAAAATTTAATTTATAATTGTTAATTTATTAATTTTACAGTGATACTTTCCAGAAATGTATATTGTCTTTGTTCTGTTTATATTGTCTTTATTTATTAACCAGTCTAATTCCTTTATACACACTGCACTGCATAACTTTTAATCACTTGTATCATCATCATCACCATTAAAATTTAATTTGTACAGAAAACGCGTCTGCCAAAAAAATCAAAAATAAAAAA
The DNA here is from genome assembly GCA_030563805.1 of Ruyongia namnaoensis. NCBI lineage: Eukaryota > Fungi > Ascomycota > Saccharomycetes > Phaffomycetales > Wickerhamomycetaceae > Ruyongia > Ruyongia namnaoensis. Next base: position 164,558 of record JAJMKA010000003.1, read on the forward strand.
AAATTCGTCCATGAAAAAAATAGAAAAAAGAAGAAAGAAATCAAAATTAATTGAAGATTTTATTTATTTTAAAACAATAATTCATCTTCAAAATGGCTCAAGTCTTTGGTGCTTCACGTTCTGATACACTTTGTATGTCTTCTTTATAAGTCAAAGAATATTCCCTTTGATCCAGTTCAATCATACTAACTCAATTAATTTTTTTTTCTAGTCCTTGGTGGTGAAAAGATCAGTGGCGAAGATATTCGTAATCAAAATGTATTAGCAGCTCAAGCTGTTGCTAATGTTGTCAAATCATCTCTAGGTCCAGTTGGTCTAGATAAGATGCTTGTGGATGATATTGGGGATGTCGTTGTTACAAATGATGGTGCTACTATTTTAAGTTTATTAGATGTTCAACATCCAGCAGGTAAAATTTTAGTTGAATTAGCTCAACAACAAGATAGAGAAGTTGGCGATGGTACAACATCTGTAGTAATTATTGCTTCTGAACTATTAAAGAGAGCTAATGAATTAGTTAAAAATAAAATCCATCCAACTACTATTATTACAGGTTATAGATTAGCTTTAAGAGAGACAACAAGATATATTAATGAAGTATTATCACAACCTGTTGAAAGTTTGGGAACTGAAACTATTATAAATATTGCTAAAACTTCAATGTCATCAAAAATTATTGGTGCTGATTCAACATTTTTTTCAAAATTAGTAGTTGATGCAATGTTAGCTGTTAAAACAACTAATGGTAAAGGTGAAACTAAATATCCTGTTAAAGCTGTCAATATTTTAAAAGCTCATGGTAAATCTGCAACTGAATCAGTATTAGTTAATGGTTATGCTTTAAACTGTACAGTTGCTTCTCAAGCTATGTTGAAAAAAATTTCAAATGCTAAAATTGCATGTTTAGATATAAATTTACAAAAGGCAAGAATGGCAATGGGTGTTCAAATAAATATTGATGATCCAGATCAATTAGAAGAAATTAGAAAAAGAGAATATGGTATTGTTTTAGAAAGAATTAGAAAAATTATAGCATCTGGTGCTAATGTTGTTTTAACAACAAAAGGTATTGATGATTTATGTTTAAAAGAATTTGTTGAAGCAGGTGTTATGGCTGTTAGACGTTGTAAAAAGGAAGATTTAAGAAGAATTGCAAGAGCTACTGGTGCTACATTAGTTAATAATTTATCAAATTTAGAAGGTGAAGAAACTTTTGAAACTAGTTATTTAGGTTATGCTGAAGAAGTTGTACAAGAAAGAATTAGTGATGATGAATGTATTTTAGTTAAAGGTACAAAAGCACATTCATCATCTTCAATTATATTAAGAGGTCCAAATGATTATACATTAGATGAAATGGAAAGATCATTACATGATTCTTTATCAGTTGTAAAGAGAACTTTAGAAAGTGGTAATATTGTTCCAGGTGGTGGTGCTGTTGAAACTGCTTTAAATATTTATTTAGAAAATTTTGCTACAACAGTTGGTAGTCGTGAACAATTAGCTATTGGTGAATTTGCTACTGCTTTATTAATTATTCCAAAGACATTAGCATCAAATGCTGCTAAAGAATCATCAGATTTAATTGCTAAATTAAGATCATATCATAGTGCAAGTCAATCAGCTTTACCAACAGATTTAAAGAGAAGACAATATAAATATTATGGTTTAGATTTAATTAAAGGTAAAATTGTTGATGAAACTGTTAATGGTGTTTTAGAACCAACTATTAGTAAAATAAAATCATTAAAATCTGCATTAGAAGCTTGTATTGCAATTTTAAGAATTGATACAATGATTACTGTTGATCCAGAACCAGTAAAGGAAGACCCTCATGATCATTAGTTTATGTCGTTGTTGTTTGGTTGGAAGCTTTCTTTTCTATTCTTAGATATATTTAAATAAAAGTTGGTGTCATATTCTTTTTAAATGAGAAGAATAGAGAAGGAGGAAAGCATTGAGCATTATATAAGTTTTCAAAGTTTGAATGGATATTAATTATATACCTTAGAAACCCCAGAGGTTGATCTTAGTTCCGTAGTTAACTCCCAAATCACATGCTTTACCTGTTGCTCATCGACCACAAAATTTCAACATCAGAACACGAAAAATAAAAAAAAAATTGCTTCGTTTAAAAAAATATAAAAAAATTTCAGCTAAACGAAACACAAACAAACAAACAAAATACAAATTGCTATTAATTGATTTAACAATAAGTTGCTTTAAACGTACTGAAGATTCAATATATTCAACTATTAGAGGTGTTCCCTACAATATAACAGTCCATATTCCACTATAATAACGTGAAATCCAGGAAGATTCAACTCAAAACCTGTTCTATTTATATTTATTTATACCCCTAATTCTTAAACTACTATAAGAATCAAATCAATTTATAATCAAAATTACAATAATTAAAGAGGTTATCATTGGTTTATTTATACTTGGAAAACGTTTGAACGGAATAAAACAATCAACCATTCAACACAGCCCAAAGATATCAACTATTTTTGGAAGTTTCTAATTGACTCAAAAAGTTTTAGGTTCGTTTAACAAATTTAAACGATAATAAGTTATTGTTTATATACGATTAAACGATATATTTTCAACTCATCTGCCACTAATGTCTGCTACAACTACTGATCATACTTCTCCTGCTGATATATCGTCAACGATAGTACCTGAATCACCTGCTGCTACTAAAAAGAATAGTTCAAGAAGTAATTCAAAATCAATTGCTAACGGTAATAAAGCTAAGAATACTGTTAAATCAAAATCAAAACCTTCAAAGTCATCAAAATCTGCTGATAATATTGATAATAATTCTGATAATAATTCTGATACAAACAATAGTAAAGAATCATCACCAATGGATCCATCTTTAATTGATTTAAATGATGCTAAATCTGATAATAATAATAAAAAGCGTCGTTTTCATACAAAATCAAGAAATGGTTGTGATAGTTGTAAAAGAAGAAGAGTAAAATGTGATGAAGGTAAACCAATTTGTGTTAAATGTACTAATATGGGAATTGAATGTACTTATTCAGCTCCAACAAGAAAAACTAAAAAATCAAAAAAAGATAGTATTGGTTCAATTAATGATGTTGATATTACTAATGATGATTCAAAACAAGTTATTAATCCAAAATTAGTATTGGATAATGCAGCTGCTTCACAGAAACAACAACAATTTATGAATTCTGATCTGGATACAATTTTAGCACTTGTTGATGATTCTTCTGATGCTGCTTCAAGTTTTAGAAAATTAGGTTTACCAACAGATGATTATGGTTCAGGTGATCAAGTTCAATTAAATAAAGTGCTGGAAAAGAGCAATGACGTTCTTAAGAAACAACAAAAACAACTCCAAGAACAACATCAACAGCAACAACAACAGAGACAACAACAACAACAACAGCAACAACAGCAACAACAAAGACAGAAAAATCCATTTCAAGGTTTACAACCTGATTTAATCCAAACACAGATTGCTCAATTTGCTTCACAATTTGCTACTGGTGATCTATCAACTATATCAAGTATTCCAGGTTTACCAGATATTTTAAGAAAATTTGGCATTGATTCATTACCACCTCAATTTTCAAGAGATTCAGAACCAAGTCCTTCTGTTAAGAATAGTTTATCATCAATGATGAATCTGAATTCTTTAACTGATAATCCAACTATTTCACCACAACCAAGTATGTCACCTGGTCCTTCATCACCAATTGCAAATTCTCATCGTCATAGTATGGATCATCATGATAAAAATTCATTACCACAAATTCCAAATATAATGAATAGTATTGCATCATTAAGTAATACTACTGCACCACCACCTTCATCATCATCAGAATTTTTAAATATACCATCATCTGGTAGTCTTAATTTATTAGATTTAAAACTTTTATATCATTATATTAAAGTTGTTGCACCAACAATTACAACAGCTGGTATTTCAGATGAAAAAATTTGGAATTCTGATATTCCTGATTTAGCATTTAATTATCCATTTTTAATGCATTCAGTATTAGCATTTTCTGGTACTCATCTTTTAAGAACTCATAAAGGTATTGAAAAATCTATAACTTATCATAGAGGTGAAGCTTTAAGATTATTAAGAGAAGCAGTTCTGGTTATTTCACCTGATAATACTGATGCCTTAGTAGCAAGTGCATTAATTTTAATTATGGATTCATTAGCTAATGCTTCATTACCAACATCAATTTCACCAACTTCATTACCTGCTTCAGCTTGGATTTTCCATGTTAAAGGTGCTGCAACAATTTTAACAGCTGTTTGGCCATTACCTGAAACTTCAAGATTTTATAAATTTATTAGTGTTGATTTAGGTGATTTAGGTGATATTATAAATGAAAAAGGTGGAGCAATTTCTGAATTAACATGTTTTGATGAATCAATTGCTGATCTTTATCCAGTTGGTTATAATTCACCATATTTAATAACTTTAGCATATTTAGATAAATTACATCATGAAAAATATAAATCAGATTTTATATTAAGAGTATTTGCTTTCCCAGCTTTATTAGATAAAACATTTTTAGCTTTATTAATGTCTGGAGATTTAAAAGCAATGAGAATTATGAGAAGTTATTATGCTTTATTAAGAGGATTTACAACAGAGATGAAGGATAGAGTTTGGTTTTTAGAAGGTGTTTCCAAAGTATTACCTGCAGATGTTGATGAATATAGTGGAGGTGGTGGTATGCATATGATGCTTGACTTTTTAGCTGGTGGTTTACCATCATTATCAACAACTAGTATGGATATGGGAAATCAATTTTTTAGTACATGAAGTGAGAAATTTGATTTATGATTTGATGAGAGATTTTATATACCACTAAACTTAATTGCCATTGATGGCTACTCACTATATACTTGCTTCTTATGGTGATAGATTAGAACCTTATTTATATTTTGTGTTTTGTTATGAAAAATTCTGAATATCCCTATTAACAATAGTTATTATTCAGGTACCCCTTATTTTATTTTATTTTATTTTATTTAATTTAATCTCTTCATTTGAAAAGTATATAGTGATGATGATGATATTGTTTTTGATTTGTTTTATTGTTCTGTACATACTAATATACACATTGTAATTGTTAATTAGATCAATTGTATTGTTTAAGCTTAATAATATAAAATTTCTTTTAAACGGTGTTCCATTGTTGGTTAAAACAATAAAATAAATCGAAATTGAAAAAAAAGGTGGGAATCGATCAGTACTTGATGATTTTAGATTGGTCTCTGATTATTAACAGTTGATGGTTATATTTACATTCAATTGAGTTCATACCCCGTGATATTGGGTTCTTTACTTGATGCCAACCATAGCGTTGTCCGAATTAGATTGAGTGTGTTCATCATGTTAGGCTTAATAGTGAGAAAGGGATAATATGATTGGTTATAAAAAACCATCTAGAAACACTGGTTGCAGTTTGCTAAAATGGAAGAATAGGATCAATTGATTAAAACAATTAAACTGTGGATTCAAATCTCTTCATATTTCTTGATAATAATTACATAATTTCTAAATCTTGGAATATAAATATACTCGAATTTTCTCCAGATACCAAACAATTATATTTCATTTCATTTCGCTTAACAAATAAAACTTCCTTATTTGACAAAAATCCAATTATCTACAAATAATTATCCATTATGAGCAAAATTGACTACTTTGGCTGTGCTACTCCAAATAACTACAAAGTTTTAATTACTTTACAATTATTAGGTTTACCATTTACTCATCATTCAATTAATATTTTAAAAGGTGAACAATTTAATGAAACTTTCCATAAAGTTAATCCTTCAGGTTTAACTCCCGCTTTAATCATTGATGATTCTTTCTCAATTGGTGAATCTGGTAATATTGTTGAATATCTTGCTTATAAATTTGATAAAGAAAATAAATTAACTTTCCCATATGGTTCAAATGATTATTGGAAATTAAATCAATTTATTTCATTCCAAAATTCAAATATTACAATGGCTCAAGATCATACTTATCTATTAAAAGCTGTTGTTCCAAATAGTGATGATTCTCAAAATTTCTTAAAATCATTATTAACAAGATATTATAAAACAATTGATGAAACTTTAACTAAAAATGGTACTGGTTATATTATTGGTAATAAATTAACTTTAGCTGATGTTGTTGCTTATCCACATGTTAATATTTCTCAATATTATGGTATTGATTTAAATACATTACCAAGTTTAAAGACTTGGAAAGCTAAATTAGATGAATTACCAGCTTTTAAGAAAGCTTATGAAGATAAAGAAGTTTTACAATTAGCTTAAATTCATCAAAAGCTGAAATCAAAAAAAAATTGGTCAATAATTAAATTTTGAAGGTGCTGTGTATTTGAAAATAGATGCTTGTTTGATCAATGAATTGTAATTGATTGTAGAAGCAGTGTATATGGCATTTGTTCCATTATCAAGTTTTTCTGGTTAAAGATGAAAAAGGTTGAAATTTATTGTTGAGTGGGAAATGTTGACAAACTCAACATCTTTACCTCAACACTCTAAAATTTCAACATCAAGTAAAATTGTAATATTTTATTAATTTATATTACTGTAGAAATAGTTGGGATAAAAGGTTCTAAAATGTTTGAATTGGAAGGTATTGTAGCTTAAAAATATTATTAAGTTAAATCTATATAAATAGACTAATGATTATCTCCAGTTAATTATCATGCTCCATATACACATTACACACTTACAACAAAACTATACAATAATTCAAATATCAATTAAAAATCATGACAATTGAATTCTATGGATGTGGTACTCCAAATAACTATAAAGTTCTTATTCTTTTAAAACAGTTAAATTTAGATTTTAATATTAATGATATTAATATAACTAAAGGTGATCAAAAGACTAATGAATATAAAAAGATTAATCCATTAGCAACAACACCTGCAATTAAAGATGATGATGGGTTTTCAATTGGTGAATCAATTAATATTCTAGAATATATTTGTTTTAAATATGATTTAGAAAATTCTTTAACTTTTTCATATGGTTCAAAAGAATATTGGAAAATGAATGAATTTTTATCATTTCAAAATTCTTTATTAACTTGGTCACAAACATTAATATTTTTATTTAAACAAAGAATTCCTGAAAGTGATAAATCAATAGATGCTTTAAAAGATGAATTAATTAAATGTTATAATGCATTTGAATCAATTCTTTCAACTAATAATACTGGATTTGTTGTTGGAGATAAATTATCAATTGCTGATATTTGTGCCATCCCTGCTGCTCTAAGTATTGAAAGATATGGTATAGATCTGGATACTTTACCACATTTTAAAGATTGGAGATCAAGAATGAAAGAATTAAAATCTGTTAAAGAAGCTTATGAACTTGAAGGTTTTTATAAATTTACTTAATGACAGAATTTGAAAGAAAATTTCCGGCCAAAAGTGATTTTTTTCTAGAAATTTCTTAATGAATAATTTTTGTTTCAATAAATTTATATAATTTTGGAGTTAAATTTGTAGATAATTTGACGTTTTAGATAGATTAATAGAGAAAATGGTTGTACAAAATCCAAATAACTGGCATTGGGTTGATAAAAATTGTATTGATTGGTCACGTCAATATTTTAAAGATCATTTAATTGGAATTGAATCAATTAAAGATGAAGAAAATAAAGTATCAATTAGTGATGTTAAATCAGTTGAAGGTGATGTTGTTGTTTCTCAACGTAAAGGTAAAGTCATTAGTTTATTTGATTTAAAATTAGCATTATCTTTTAAAGGTTTAATTAATGGTGTTGAAACAAATGGTTCAATTACAATTCCTGAAGTTGCTTATGATTCTGAAAAAGATGATTATCAATTTGAAACAACTGTCTTTTCAGAATCAAAAGAAAATACTGATATTAGAGAACTTATAAGAAATATTTTATTACCAAATATTCGTGAAGCTTTATCAAAATTTGGTCCAGAATTATTAACAACAAATGGTGCAACTATTCAATTATCTGCTGATAAAGTTACATCTCAATTTACTAAATCAAATCAACTTGAAAGTACATCTGCTGCTAAAGCTAAAACAGTTTCTGAATCAAGTACAAAGACTACATCTACCACTTCATCTTCAACTCCATCAACAACCACAAGTTCATCATCATCAGTTCCAAAATATAATACTTCAACATTGCATTTAACACCAGTTTTTAATACAACAGCTGATCAACTATATATAACATTTTTAGAAAAGAATAGATTAGCAGCATTTACAAGATCAAATCCACAATTTGAAGGTGAAATATTAAAAGAAGGATCAGAATTTAAATTATTTGGTGGTAATGTTAGTGGTAAAATTTTATCATTAATACCTAATTCTAAGATTGAACAATTATGGAGACTTTCAAGTTGGAGAGAGGGTCATTTTGCTAATTTAACAATTAATATTTATCAAGGTGATGGTGAAACTAAATTAGATGTTTTATTTAAAGGTATTCCAATTGGTGAAGAAGAACAAGTTCAAGGTAATTTTGAATCTTATTATATCAAATCTATGAACTTGACTTTTGGATTTGGTGCAGTATTAACCATATAGACTATACATACATCTATACTCATATATATCTATCATCTATACTCATATACATCTAATAGTAATAACAATTCCACGTAGACCTCAAAACTCAAATCACGTGATTTTTACACCCATTAAAAAAATTAACATGTGAAAAAAAGGACAAATGCGATTTATCTCCATAATGAAAAAACTTAAGAAATCAACAATATCTTTATTTTATTACAAATTTATCATTTAACTTTAGATTCTAATTTTGCTATAGATTACTGAAGGACTTATCAAATACTGCTTACCTTTCACCTCTTATTGACTCCATTTCATGTTATTACAGTCCTTATCTCAATTGCTTTGATAACAAAAAAAAAAACAAACATAAAGAAGATGAATAATACTAATGAATATAATTCATTCAATCCAAGTCGATCAACTAATCCAAATAGTCCCAATTATAATCCAAATATCATCAACAACAACACACATAATACACCTGCTAATATGAATACACGACCTCAAACACCACCAACTTTTTTCGGTATTGGATCACCAACTTTAAAAGCTTTAATGAGATCACCATTTGGTTTTGCAATTAATGATGATTATGATAATAATAATAATGAATCATCAAATGAATCTTCTATAAATAATGATAATAATGTAAGGTCTTCATCCTTAGTTACCGATGCTTCATCAAATGAATTAGATTTTGAAGCTGCTTATGCTTTATTAACTGGTGGTGGAAATAATAATAATGAAGAAAATAATTTCTTTAATCCAAATTCAAATTCAATACAAGATCATGATAATATTCTTGATGGTTTAGAATCGTCAAGTGGTAGAAAGACGTTTATTACAAATACAAGTACAAATAGATTAATTGATCAAAATATTGTTAATAGTAATATTAGAAATTCTGGTCAATTATTACCACATTTTAATAGTTCAATTGATCAACACGTTGAAGAAACTGGTATATCTGAAACACAAGAGCAACAACAACCAACTAACTTTATACCAAGTCCATTAATGCTTTCATTAGATAGTCCTCCAAATTTTTTTAATCCATTAAGTCCAAATTTTTCAAATTTAATGAATCAACAATTCCCACAACAACAATTATTATCAACTCATGAAAGTAATGTAATTGAACAATTTTTGGATAGTATTGTTAATGGTACAGAGATGGATACTTCGTTATCTGAATTAGTTTCACATACAAGACCAACAACTCCACAACAAAATATAATTCAAGAAACAAAAAAAAGAAAATTAGATACTTCTACAAATATTGAAAGTTTAAATAATAGTACTGAACTCAATACCAATATTGAATTAAAGAATAATAAAGAATCAAAAGTGAGGAAATCAAATTATAGTATTAAGAATAAAAAATCAGATTTAAATTCAATAGCGATAAATGATTCAAATTTAAATGACGTTATTAATACTAATATTAATAAAGATGAGAAGTTATCAAAATCTACCACTAATGAAGAAATAAAAGCCACTGAATCTAATTCCAATACTAATTTGAATGATGATAATGATGCAATTAGAAATAACATTATTGAATCAAAACCGGAGGCAATTATAACAACTGATGCATCCGATAATATTAAATCTAAAGTTGAAGTTAATGAAGTTAAGACAAAACCTACAAAGAAATATAATAGAGTTAAAAAGAAATTATCAGATGAACAAAAGAAATATAATCATGTTACAAATGAACAAAGAAGACGTAATACAATTAAAGATTCATTTAATGATTTAGTTGAACTTTTACCAATTAATAAAGATAAAGATGGTAAAAAGAAAAATCATTCAAAGGCAATTATTTTAGAGAATGCAGTTCAACAAATTGAATTATTGTTAAAGATTAATAAAGAATTAAAGAATATTCTTAATGTTGAATAAATAAATTTTAATTATAGATAAATTTTAAAATATAGAAAGTTTAATGACAGTTTTAATTGAATAATTATGGAGAAATTATATCTCTTTTAAAGATGTAAATAAAATGGAGTATTGACAATGATTGTATTATCTAATTTTTAGTAATTTTAAAAGATGTTGAACTTTGAACAATTTGAAGTACAAAGTAATAAAGGGCCTAGTTGTTGAATAATTGATCAAGTATCAGGTACTAACTACAACTTTATTATATAGCAAAATATGTATAAAAATATAAAAATTGATGATTGATATATAGCAAATAGATAGAGATATTGTTTGACACTTTTTTTAATATAAACAGTAGAATTTTTTAAAGGTCTTTCTTGACCGAGGAAGCAGTTGAAGTTGGTGAAGAACCATTAATTGCAAAATGAAGAGCTTCAAGAGTTGTAAAAATGACAAAGGCTAATAAACCGACAAATGTAAAGATTATAACTCTTGTTTTATCATCAACATTAAGGAAAGGATATGGATATAATTGAGTATTTGGGAAATCAGTTATTAAAAATTTTAACCAAAAGAAATAAGCAAAAGTAATTGAAAACATTATTAATAAAGATTTTAATTTTGTTAAATTAAATTGAAATCTTCTATTAAATAAATAATCAATCAATAAATAAACAAATGGTAATAAATGAATTGAAATATCAATATATAATGGAATTCTATATTTTCTATTAACTGGTAAAATTAAATTTGTTGCAAATAATTTTAATGACCAATAAATTAATGAAACAATTGATTCTAAAGTTAATGAAATTGCATTTAAATATTTATTTAAATTAATAATTATTAAATTTGAATGATTTAAACTTATTAATAAATTTGAAATACAAGTTAAAATTGTAATTAATAATGATAAATTTGTTAGAAATTGTAATTTACCAGCTTTCAATAAATTTATTGGTAATTCAAGTTTTGTTATAGTATAAAAAGCACATGAAAAGAATAATGTTGTTGTTAATGATATATAGAGATTCGTATTTCTCTTTAGTTTAAAATGTTGATTGAAACTCATGATTTTGTTCCTAATTTAATTTCAAGGGGAATAAAAGAAGTGGAAAGTTGATTTTTTTTTTTATTTATATTTTTTGGTGGTTTTTGGGACGGACTGAATTGCGACAATTGGATTTGGGTTTCGGCCGAATGAATAATATAAGTATCTTACAATTAATTCTTTTAAATATCTATAGATTTAAATAAATGTTTGTAGTACAATATTTCTAATTTAATTTAATTATTTAATTATGTCAAACAAAAATTTCCTGAAATCTCTGACATTAATTTTGATTTGTTAATCTTCTATTATGGACATTAAATTTAATTTAAAGAAACTGATATGATCTATTGATATGATGAAACAAAAAAACAAGAATGAATGCAATTTATGAGAATGTTCTATATGTGAATGAAAATGAAATGATAAATGTTTAATTTGATTTTTCTTTAATATTATTAAAATAATTAAAATTTTTTGAACCTAATTGATTTAATAAAAAATGAATAATATTTGCAAAAATACCAACAAATATAAATATAATAATTCTATTTAATTTTTCAGTATTTAAAAATGGATATGGGAAAACTTGAGAATTTGGATAATCAAAAATTATAATTTCAAGCCAATTAAAATATGCAAAAGATAAAAATGAAGTTATTAAAAAAGTATTTAAATAAGAAACTTTAATTTGAAATTTTTGAATTAATAAATAATCAATTAATAAAAAAATAACTGGAATTGCATGAGCACCAAAATCTGTTAATGAATTATCATCATCACTTAATTTTTCACCTTTAATTAAAATTAAATTAATTGCAAAAAATTTTAAACTCCAATAAATTATTGAAACTAAAGTTTCAACAATTAAACAAATTATAAAAAATTGATTTAAAATATTATTATTATAATTTATTTTTAATAAATGTATTGATATTATTCTAATTATTGTTTGAAAACTTGTCATAATTAAAGCAATAACTGTTAAAAATTGAGTTTGACCAGCAATTTCTAATTCTAAAGGTAATTTAACATTAAATATTGAATAAATTGTTGATAATAAAATTAATAAAAATATTAAATTAAATATTAAATATAATTTATTTGAAATATTATAATTATTTTGAATCTTTATAGTATCTGAAGACATATTATTGGTTAAATTATGGTTAAATGAAATATTGAAATAATTATTCTTAGCGAAGCTTTTCTTTGTATTTTATATTATATGATGGTGGTAAGTAGTATTGAATTATGAATTGTATTGTATGAATTGAACTTTGAAGTGAATGAAGTATTAGAATAGTAACATATCAATCACAATACCTCAAAGATTTTAAAATTAAAATTAATTTTGGTAACCTTTAAGTATTTATATAATTTAGATTTCAGACAATGAAGACAAGAAAGAATTGATTCAAATATATCAAATTAAACAACGTGTGACTGATCAGTGCTTAAACGGTGATAAAATGAGTATCTTATTTGTTAAATCTTGTATCAGTCTAACTCTAATATTAAATCAATTATGACGCCCAGCAGTTAGAACCGTTGTACTTGGTCAATCGTCACTGAGCTTAAACCTTGATTCCTAGAAAGCTTGAAAGGAATCTGTAACTGAGCTAGACAGAGAGACAGAGAACCTCAATCCACCAATAACAAACAAACATAACATAGAGAGCACAAGCAGATAGCAGTTGTTATAAAGAAAAGCTACAATAAAAATCATCACACAGCTTCGGGATTCGGTGTTAAAATTTGGGCGCAGAAACAAAACAGCTGGAAACCTTAGGCTGCAGTCCTTATGCCTAACTGCCTATCTGGTTTAGCGGGACTGGGTGGGCTCGTGGGCAGGCCTCTCTCTCTACAAGTTGGGCTCGCTAGGCAGGTCCTCGTAGGCAGGCACCCTAACGGTTGAACCCGTTAGGCTGGTATTGTCTTCTCTTTATTGTTGTTGTTAATGGTACTATGGTAGGTCAATGATCAATGTTACTACTTACTACTATACTAGTTAGTTGTACTAGTTACTACTAATACTTTGCTACCTAAACTCCACCCTATCTTCCTATCAATGTGTTATCTGGTTTATTTTTCAGCACTCAACATGATGACAGGTTTTTAGTTTTTAGTACTACAAATCTACAATTTTACACACAATTTTTACTAGCTTTAAACACCATAAAAACCATTGTTGCTTCTCTTTATTTCGTAAAAAGATCTTCCATTTTATCGTAGAAGCTAATGTCAGATTGTCTATTAGCTTACGTTAGTTGTACAAAAATATTCCAGTTAAAGTTGTTCCACTAATTAAAATTTCACTATGGCTTTCACTATATAGATATACAATTTATACAAATATATCTATAGCACACACTCTCTATCTTTCTACTCTTCAAACAATCCAATTCTCAATCTATTCAATCAACCAATCAACCCATTTAACCATTTAATCAAACCGTCCATAGTCAGCATACTTGCAGTACACGGATGCGTTAAATTTAAAGGATTGGTCGATCAAATATCCAATTTTTTGTAGTCTTATGTTTAATGTTTAACAATAATAACTTCAAAAAATAGATATAATTTTATTTCAACAATTCAACAATTCAATCACATTAGTTACATAATTTAATTTACAATTTATTAATCAATTCTCAAATTATCTTAATACCTCATTATAATCTAATTCAATCAAAAAAAAAAGTGGGTCTTTTTATTACTATTTATTATTATTTATTTACTAGATTATTAATTAACAAAAAAAACACACACAACTAACTTTCCAATTGAAAAAAAAATTCACTCTCTTTCTTTTCCTTTCATTTCTTTATATTAAAGTTTATCAAATTATCATAAAAATCAAGAAAAGAGAAATTTAGAAAGTCAATTAAATTTATTAATTTGATAAAACAAAAAAACACTCAAAAACTAAAATTCATTAAAAACATTTCAATCATTTAAATCAAATGATATATAGTCAATTCAGCAAAAGAAAACCTATTTCTTTCAAAATATTAAAAGAAAACTCTCTAAAAATCTTAAAGATTTAATTCTTTTAAAATTTGTCCAGCTAATGCTTTATACATCCAAGTATTACCTAAAACTTTCTTAAATTGAACACCATATAATCCAACCAGTGGAACTTTAACAATATGAATTTCAAATTTTAATGGAGTTGTACCAATTGATTTAGCTGTATGAGTTGGTGTATAATTAGTTGTATTGGTTGAACCAGTTGCTGAAACTCTTGTTTGATCAAAACGACTTGCAACTAACATATCACTACCTCCTTCTCCTCCACCATTAATAGATTCTAATGATGCACTTGAATCATATCCATCATTACCTCCAGTTGTATGAATACTATTACTATGAACTCTATGACCAGTTGGTGATAACAAGGAATCTTCATAATTACTTGGATTAATAGTCGCAATTGGTGTTGCTGGCATTGGTGGTGGATTAGATCCCTTTCTTCTATATCCCAAAATACTACCTCCAATTGAAAACTTTCTTCTATGTGTTTTTGAACTTGAATTTGGTGTTGATGTACTTGTTTCTTCTCTATTAAGTGATTGATCATTAACTGAATTTTGAATTGAATTAGATCCACTTGATGATTTAGTTGATTTAATACTATTATTATCAATTGCTGTTAATTCATCAGTTTTAACTTTAGTTGCTTCATTTGAATTTGAATGATGATGTTGATGAATAACTTCATCAATCTTAACAATTGATTCTTGACTATTTGTTGAAATTGTAATAGGTTTTGAAACTTTTTCAACAACTGATGGTGTATGAATACAAACAAATCCTCCACGAACTTCTGTAAATTTAACACCTAATTTACTTAAAACACTAATAATATCTGAACGAATAACTGGTAATGGTTTTGTTGATGTAGTTTGAACTGAAAAAAATCCCTTTAAGAATAATGTTCTTGGATATTCAATTGATGGCATTGAACCTGGTGGTGCTCTAGCTGCTGCATCCATAATTTGTGCTTCTGTTAATTCACCATTCTCTGGAATACTTGTAATACGTGTACTTGGTAATCCATTTGATCCTGTAGTTGTTGTAGTAATATGATTACCATGACCATGATGACTAGTATTTTGACTTGATGAATTTGAATTAACTAATGTTGCCTTATCTGTTGAATCTGGATAATCATCTAATGTAACATCATCAAAGAATGCATCTTCATTTAATTGTGTAGCATTTGTTGGAATTATTGGGCCATTGAAATCTTGATTTGGATCATGACGAACATGACCAACTGATTTAGCTCTTGCTGATGGATGATACTTTCTATTATCAACATTTGGTCTACCAGAATTATTAGCTAATGTACCATATTTACCATTATTGTTATTATCATCATTACCTTGTGAATTATTATCAACATTATTATAATTATTATCAGTACCTGGAACCATTAAATGATTAGGTAATGGAACTGAAGTATCAGCATCATATCTTGTAGGTTGACCAACATAAGCTGAAACTGTTCTTGTATGAGATCTTGTAACCTTATTAGGTGTCATACTTTCATCATAAGCAGGTTTCTTAGAAATCTTCATACTACCAACACGACGAACTAATGAATCTTGATTATGACCAGATTGTTGTGATGAATATTGTTGTGGTTGATTATAATTATTATGATATTGATATCCACTTGATTGTTTATACATTGAATCTTCATTTGATAAATGATCCATATTTGGACGTCTTTGAGAATGAGTTCTGCGTTGACTAAACTTTCTTAATAATGAAAATCCTTTACTTTGATCTTCAACAGCTGATTGTGCTTTATATTTAGATTGTTGTAATGGTAATTCTTCAACACCTGAAACACGACGTTCTTGATCAGGACTTGGAAATGATGGTGGATTTTGTAATGTTGGTGATGCATAAGCAGCTTCTGGAAATTGAATAACTGGAGATTGTGTTGGTGTTTGTAATGCACCATAATTCTTATGATTAGTTTGTACTGTAGCAGTTGTATTAATTGGTTCCAATTGTAAACCTTTAATGTTATTATTATTACTATTTTGTACTTGTTGTATTTGTTGTTCATGAGCTTGTTGTGGTGGTTGATGATATTGTTGTTGTAATTGTTGTTGTTGTTGTCTATTAGCTATTTGATTAGCTTCTGCTTGTTCTAATTTAGAACGTTTAGCCTTCTTACGTTTTAACATTTCATCACATAAATAATAAATTGATATTAATGGATGGAAACCTGATGTTGGATCAATTCTTAATTTTGGATGAACAACTTCTGGATCATCCATATTAAATTTATACCAATTTTCAGTTGCTTCTTTATATTCTCTTGAATTAATAATTTCATGTAATTCAGAAATAACTGCATTAATATCATCTTTAAATTTAACATTAACAATTTCTTGTGCAACTTCAACATCAATATCTGTTAATGGAACTCTATATGGTAAAAATGAATCTGGTGGACCATCATAACCTCTAGTCATCCAAGGATGTGATAAAATATCAGATAGTTCTGATCTTTGAGTTGGATTAACAACTAACATTCTTTTCAAAAGATCAACACATTCAGCAGATAAATGACTTGGATATTCAACATGACCTTGTTTAATCTTTTCATGTAATAAAGAACAACTTTTATCATCAAATGGTACTTTACCAGATACTAAAACATAAATAACAACACCAAATGACCAAATATCAACTTCTGGACCAACATAAGGAATAGCAGATAATAATTCAGGAGCAGCAAAATATAAAGAACCACAATAAGTTGTTAATAATGAATCACCTTTATACATATTTGATAACCCAAAATCAATAATTTTAATATCACCAGTATTTGAAATCATTATATTTTCAATTTTTAAATCTCTATGAACAATATTATTTTTATGTAAATAATCTAATGCTGATGCAACTTGTCTTGCAAATTTTCTTGCTTGATGTTCTTTTAACTCTGCATGACTAACAATATAATCCAACATTTGACCACCTGAAACATATTCAAAAATCATATAATAATGATTTGTCATTTCAACAACTTCATATAAACGACAAATAAATGGATGATATAACAGTTTACCTAATGAACCTTCTCTAATAGTTCTCATATCTCTAATTTTTTTCTTTTCAATAGCCTTTTCTAATTTTGCTAATTCTTTTGGATCTGTTGGTAATTGAATATTTCTCTTTGCAACATATTCTTTTGGAACAATTTTAACAGCACAAATTTCACTAGTTCTACGATTCTTTGCTAATTTAACTTTACCCATTGAACCAGCACCAATAGTTTTCATAAAATCCCATTCACCAATTGAACGACGATGAAATTGAGTTGGACCTGGTTTTTTCTTTTGACGAGTTGGTGAATCTTCAGGATGTTGTTTTTGAGAAGAACCTTGATTAGATTGTCTTGAAGATGAAGAAGGATCTTGTTGATGATTATTATATTGTTGCTGTTGTTGTTGTTGCTGCTGTTGTTGTTGATCCATACTTACAGGTGGTAAAAGTCTAGTTGGTGTTATATTTTGAGAATTGGATCTTGGACGATTAGCTGAACTTGTATCAATTGGAGCTAGTTCCATTGCTCTTTGAGGAGATCTAGTAGGAGAGACAAATGGATGTTGCTGTTGTTGTTGATATTGTTGACGACTTGGAGTTCCCGGATTTTGATTAGGGTTCAAATTTGAAGGATTCCCATAATTATTATTATTATTACTCATGTTATTTGATGAAGATTCAGGAGTTTGATTGAAATTGGAACCATTACCACTTGTATTTCTCAGCATTCGTGGAGTAGCTGGAACAGCATTTGCTTTCCTTACTTTTGGAACGTTTAAAGAATCAGTAGTTTGTTGTTGAGATTCTTGATTATATTGTTCTGAATCCATGATTAATGAATGATTAATATATCTCAAAATTAAGAATTAAAGAATAACTATTGTTAAAATATGACAATTAAAATAATAATAAAATGTTATAATATGATTTTTGTTGTATAGGAGCACAAAAATAGGAACACTTGGAAAACGTATAAAAAAAAATTTTGGAAATTTAGAAAACAGTACTTTAGAAAAGCACACTTAACTTAATGTCTTTGTATTCTTTAATTGAATTGGAACTTATTAACTTCAAAGATTAATGATAATTATAGTCTTTGTAATTGGTGGAGAGCGTTACCACAAGGGATGAAGGCAAAAAAATAAATGAGATCAGAGAAGAGGAAAAAACACACACTTCCAGCTCGTAGTGACAGTCTCTTGTTGTAAATGATACAGTACGTGATAAAAGATGGACTATACTGCAATAATTGTCTCTTTAATTGATGCTATTCCAATGCAATTGTGATGATTTTTTAATTAAAATTTGTTTATATTCTGGTTTTGTTACTTGTGGTACTTTCAATTTTTTTTTTTTTTTCTCAAGAAAAAATGGCAAACTAAAAATACATCATAGATTTCAATTATTACTATTTATTTTAGTTAACTACAGTGTTAATAATATTAGGGGGTTGATAATTAACAGTATACAAAAATGACTTCCTTAACACCTTTCCAAGCTACTGATCTATTTGATTTGAACTCCATAAATTTAGATGTCCTTACAGAGAACTTCAATATATCTTTTTATCTTGAATATTTAACTACATGGCCAGCTTTATTCTTTAAATCTGATGAATTTCATAATCAAATATCTGGTTATATGATGGGTAAAACTGAAGGTGATAATGATCTATGGCATACTCATATTACAGCTGTTACAATAAATTCACATTTTAGAAGAATTGGTCTTGCATCTTATTTATGTAACAATTTAGAATATATTACTGATTCAAAACCTCATGAAACAAATTTTATTGATTTATTTGTTAAAGTTACAAATAGTTTAGCTATAAATCTTTATGAAAAATTAGGTTATAGTGTTTATAGAAGAGTTTTATGTTATTATGGTGCTGAAGAAGATCCATATCCAACAGATCGAAAAAAGATTAGTGATAAAGTTGATGCTTTTGATATGAGAAAAGGTATGATTAGAGATGAAGGTAAGAGTACAAGAAAAGATGGTAGAAAACATAATGCTTTCCCTCATGAAATAAGGTTTTAATTAAATACATGTTTTTTTTAATGGTTATAAATTTGTAGTTAAAAAAGATTTCGAAGCATAAAATGTGTATAAAATATAACCTAGAATTGTCTTGAATATATAAGTTTAACAAGTTTTTACCAATAAATATAATAAAAAAAGATTTATAAATAATAATGAATATTGAATATTTTTTTAATATAGAAAATGAATATGTTAATTTTAATTCTTTAAATTTCTATTCTTTTGTGATTTTGTGATTTAATGATCAACACTAAAAATTTAATATATTGGATCAATTGATCTCTAAACATAAATACTAAACCTTGAACTAAAACACCTTTACTTAATTGAGGTAAAATACCTTTCCATAATGATGTAACACCTTCATCTTTATATAAATAAGTTAAACATTCTTGAAATGAATTAAATTTTTTTGAAGCATTTTTATCACTCTTTTGTAACATTGCCTTTGAAATAATTAATGGTTGAGTAATAATTGTTGCTAACATCTTTGATAAAACACCTAAAGTAAAATTATTAATTGGTGATAAATATTTAGCATCATTAAATAAAATTTGTTTTAATCTTTCATAAGTTGCATAAGTAATTGAAGGATTTATAGTTAAAACAAGACTAACTTTTAAACCTTTCCAAAGACCTGTAATACCATCTTCATTAATAATATTTTGAGCAGTTTTAATAATAGTTGTATTTTTTTCAGGAATTAATTGTTGTTTTGTTGAAATTACATTAATTGGAGATGTAAATAATTGACCAATAATTGCAGCAATCATACCTAATAAAAGTTCTTGAATTGTTGAATTTTTAGAATTTAATTTTCTATTTAATTTAATCTTTGCCCATAATTTTCTAATAAATGAATACCAATAAAAATAAGTAAAACTTTGAATTGCAGAACTTAAAATACTTGATGATAACCCCGTATACCAACCTTTAATACCTTGTTTTTTAAAAATTTGAATTAAAGCATCAAGAGCATTCTTATATTTCAATTCTTTCTTTGCTTTCTCATCATCTGTATCAGTTTCCTTTAATTGAGTTTGAATAACTGTTTTAGCTAAATCTAAGGGGTAAACAATTGTATTTGCAACAATTGAAGCTGTTGTACCATAGATAGCAGACTCGATGTTTGACATTCTGGATTCCTTCTCTATTTGAACTGTTTGTTTAATGAAATATGAAATATAGACTAAGGAATCACAACAACTACTTGTCAGAAACAGGACCTACTGCTATTTAACTTGTGCTTAAACTACTAGGAAATAATAGTTGATTTATATATTTGAAAACTAATAAATTTTTTTTGTTTGCAGTCACACTAAAAAACGAATAAATCAACGACCCCAAAATTCAATTCTTTTATCAGTAAAAGTCGCAACCAATCCAACATCATTAAAATCTATAAGTGTTTTCAACCTTTCATTACCAGTATTGACAACTTCACAAACGTCTCCAGTTCTACAACTCAGTCCTCGGATCTTCCCATCGTCTCCACCGATCCAAATCCCATCTTCTTGTCCCTCTCTGTCCCTTCTCCAACTTATCTTAGTCTGACTGTACTTGTCCTGTGGCGACATGGTGTTGAAGTTAACTAGTATTTGATCTCTGAGTATAGGTACTGTAGCATCACTTAATAACTGTTCTTTGCTTGTACTAGTTTGCTCAATTTTGGTTTCCAATAGTTCATTAAGATTACTTGGAATATTTGTAATTATAAGTCTCATATACGGTAATTGATCTGTACCAATTGCAACTTTTGTATCTTTAATACTTAATTCATTTAATCCATTTATTGTTAATGAAATTGGTGTAAACCCTAAATTAGAATATCTTGAATTGTTTAATGAAACTCTGCAAACTTCTAATAAACCTGGGGCTGCATTTGTTGATAATGTAAAATAATATAATTGTGTTGAATCTAATCTTGTCAATATTATTATTGGAATATTTCTTTCATCTTGTAATTTATAATTCAATACTTCAAAACATGTACAATTTGTAATTAATTTAATTTCATCAATTCTTTCAAATTTATAAATTTGTTCAGTTTTATCAAATATTAATTTACAACACTTTAAAAATGAATCAAATCCAATAGAGAATATATAAATACCTTCTTCCTTTATTAATGAATCATTAATAGATGGATTTATCCAAATTCTAATATCTGAAATTAATCTCTTATGTAATTGAATCTCTGTTAATTTATTGACACTTATTTCATTTGAATCATCTTTAACAACTTCATATAATGATAAATTACCACTCATATAACAAACTAATAATAAATTTGTACCATTAATACCATAACAACATTTAACATTTGTTGATAATTGAATCTCTTTAATTTCTTTAAAATTATCAAGATCAAATAATGAAACAGTTTTATTAGCAAATGTTAATATCAAACAATTCTTAACTTTTGTATTATCATGTAATAAGAAATCTTCAACTTTTGATAAATGAATAATTAAATTATTAAAACTATTTGGAATATATTGATTTAAAACAATTGAATTATCATTAATTTTAATCTTTGATTCAACCCATTCTTTAAATAATTCAATATTTTCATTTAAATTATTAATTCTTTCTTGTTCAACTTTCTCAATAATGTTTAAAGCTCTTAATTTTTCATCAATTATTGATTCTAATTCTAATTCAACTTCTAATTCAGTATTTAAATGATTATTGGTAATACTTGTATCATAACTATTGTTACCTAATCCTGAATCTATTTCAAATGATTTGAGAGTATCTATATACCCCTTCTTTTGCAAATACTGCAGTATTAATAGATCAACAGCTGATGGTTTACCCATTGGGACTTCACTTGTTGTTTAACACCAATATGACTTTAATCTGATGTTTACAATTTCTGATAAATCGATTACAATATAAAGCCCTAACCCTAATCACGTGCCATCAACTAGGGCTTTTCACCCACCCCAACACCAGAAAATTAAACCATACAAAATTTTACAGCGAAAACCCACAAAAAATTTAACAGTCACAAATTTCTTTACTTTCAATTTTCAAAGAAATAAAAAACAATTTTTTTTCAACTCTACTTCTTGTTAAAGATTTAATTTAATATCAACAGTTAAATCAAAATGGGTAAAGGTAAACCAAGAGGGTTAAACTCTGCTAGAAAGTTACGTGTCCACAGACGTAATAAGTAAGTGTTCATTCATTCAGTCACCAAAAAGAACAAGTTTAATAGTTTTCAGTTGCATTGTCATTTCATGTATTTTCAAAAAGTTTGTAAATTTTCTCAATTATCAATCATAAGATCAAAAGTTATTTTAAATAAAGAGTTCAAATATAGTTTAGTTTCATAGAGAATGTCATTTATTCAATTATTAAAATATTTATTTCCAAGAATATCAAAGTTTTACAAGTTTCAAATCAATCTTTAAAGTTTTTCCAATGTCCAATTTTAAGTAATATAAAAAGAGATATAAAAGGTTCCTCAATCAAGAATAAGTAATCATCAAACCAATATTAATCAAACTATCAATTAATCTATCATCAAATTGTATTCATTAATATCATTTTTTTCAACACAATTTTTATTTATAAACTCATCGAATAAAATTTCTCACTTAAGAAAAAAATTACTGAAATATCAATCAACTGATCATACTTTAAAACTTTGTTCAAATAATCTAATAAGAATCTTATACTAACAAAAGCTTTTCTTTTTTGCTAATAGCCGTTGGGCTGAACAATCATACAAGGCTAGATTATTAGGTACTGCCTTCAAATCATCTCCATTTGGTGGTTCTTCCCATGCCAAAGGTATTGTTTTAGAAAAAATTGGTATTGAATCCAAACAACCAAACTCAGCTATCAGAAAATGTGTCAGAGTTCAATTAATCAAGAATGGTAAGAGAGTTACTGCTTTCGTTCCAAATGATGGTTGTTTAAACTTTGTTGATGAAAACGATGAAGTTTTATTAGCTGGTTTCGGTAGAAAGGGTAAGGCTAAGGGTGATATTCCAGGTGTTAGATTCAAAGTTGTTAAAGTCTCTGGTGTCTCTTTATTAGCTTTATGGAAAGAAAAGAAGGAAAAACCAAGATCATAGATTATTTCTGGTTCTTTATTTCCAAATCTTCTTAACGTCATAAATAAATCCTTAATTTACTATTATACATATTATAGTTGAATGAATATTTAGTAACTTTATTTTGTAATTAAAAAGTTCAATCAATAATTGTAATTTATTAAATTAATATTTCTTGAAGTATAACTTAACTTTTATGTCAAAGAGTTTTATATCTATCTACGTTAGAAAATGCCAATATTAAAACATTAGAAAATATTGTACATTTTTTTATATGATATGATATGATAATTATGAATTTATAAATAGAAAGAGTTTAAAACATATTTCTACCTTCAATACTAACACCAGTCTTTTTACTACCACCACCAGTTCTTCTACCACTTAATTTTTGATTTATTCTCTTGAATTGATCATCTCTATTTAATGATGAACCAACACCAGCTCTTAAAACACTATTAGTTGATTCAAGATCAATCTTAGATCTTGGAGCATATTTATAATCAGTAACAGTTGGAGCAGGAGCAGCAGCTCTATTTCTTAAAGCAGCTTGTTGTTCATAAATTGATTTTTTAACTGGTTTATTACTTTCTCTTGATTTATCACCTGATTTTCTCTTTAATTTAGAAGCATCAAATTCAACAGTATGAAATCTACGATCTCTATAATTATCTGAAGCACCAATAATTGGTCTTGTCCAATCTGAAATTAATTTATCAGCAATTCTTTTAATTTTTGGTTCAACTCTTTTAGATTTTTGATAAAATAATAAAATTTTACCAATACCTGATTCTCTTAAATGATTTGTATTAATTGGAAGTTTTAAAAGAGCATCAAATAATGTCTTTTGAATTTCATATGATGGTAATGAAGCATCAGGTAGAGGTTCTAACCATTGTCTAACTTCTGCTAATAAATTATTATCTAATATAACTTCTGCTAAATTTGCCTTTGTTAAAATATTACGAACTCTTGGTAATAATTGAACTTTATTAATTGCAATACCTGATTGATTTTCAATTAAATCAGCATCCTTTTTAGCAGCATCATCCATTTGATGCTTTAATATTTGTATTAATTCATCATCATCATTTGTTAAATCATGTTCATCTTTTCTTTTAGTCATTTTAGGTTTCTTTAAAGCTCTTTCCATCTTTTCTTCTAATTCTACTCTTCTTCTCATAGCTGAATCTGTTGATGTATCTGTATTACCTGGGAATAAAGCTGCTGGTTGTGATTCTCTACTACGATCAGGTATATAATCAGCATTATTTTCTTCCAGAAGTTGATTACGTCTTTCTTGTGCTTCTTCAGAATTAACAGGAGTTGTGATTGAACGTTTCATTGGTTTAAAATCTTTTAGTTTATCATAATCTAAATCCTTTTCTTCATCTGATTCTTCATCAACTTGAGGGAAATCTAAATCATCTTCATTATCTTTAGTTTCTTGCTTATCAACAGTTTCTGTAGCTTCTACTTCTTTGTCAGAGGAGTCTATAAGTTCATGATGTTCTTCATCAGAACCTGATGCTGTATTTGAATCAGTTTTAGCCATTCTAATACTGATATATGTATGTATTTGAATGTAAAATCAAATGTTATTAGGTATTCTATCTACAATTCACTTTGGATATTTTTGTTTTTCAAAATAGAAAAGTTCAAAATATCACCAAAATTTATAGAAAATTTACACAAATCTTTAGAAAACTTTCTTAAAATGAAGTATTTGTTCATTTAAAGAAGTATTTTATCCAACTGTATTAAATATAATGATGTTCATCTCTTCAAATATCTCTTTACTTGCTAAATAACCTCTTAAAATTGAGTGAAATCATCTTCTTTTACTATCCGGGTTATATGACAGAATTTTCATGGCATTTTTAGTATTCCCACTAATTTTTTGTCGTCAAAATTATGAAGCTTTTGAACAAAATCATTTAAACTGTTAATTATATCAATCAATATATCAATACAATGTTCGGTGGAGGTCAACCTATCTCAGAAGAAGAAGCTAAAAGACATCAAGAAGCTACCAACGCTACCTTAGTCACTGCTGGTTACATTGCTGCTGCTTTATGGGCTGCTCCAATTTTCTACCATTTTGTCAAGAAACAATTTGAAAGACTTTAAATGGAGTTACATCTTGTTTTAATCTGGTTTAAGCTATGTTCCACAAATATCTTAATGATTCACTTATAATACTCTGCTACATGTACATATTTTTTTACTAAATGATAAGGAGTCGAGGGAAATCACTAATATGGAAAGGTACTGGTTTAAGTTTTTACGTACAAAATTTTAGAATTATGAAATAAAAGGTTTATTTAATGAATTTATAATGTTTTAACTTTTTTGGTTAAAAAATGAAATTTAATCTCTTTGTAATGTGTTTTCATATCAATGTTTTTTGTAAATATTCTCTGATCCATGGTTCAACTCTAAAATTATTCATTATTTTAAGATCATCTTGATTAAAAATATGTCTCTTCATAGTTGTATCTTTAATCTTTTGATGGTATTCACAAGTAAATTTTAGTAATTCAGAATTAACTTCATATCTCAATTTCTCTTTGTTGGAATCTGTTATCCATAATCTTTGATATGGTTCAAATTCAAATTCTTTATATTGCTTTAAGAATAAACTTTTTCTACCATATTCTCTCATCAATAGTTCTTTCATATTATTTGGAATATATAAGATAGAACCTTCAAAAATTGTAGGTATTAATGGTGTAAGCTCTGAAACTGTATAAAAATGGAAATCTTTACAATAGATCAAATCTTTGGTTATTAATGAGTTTTGAATTTTTGAATCTAAATCAGATAAACCAGTTTCTGATACATTATATTGAATATTAGTAGGTGTAGTTGTACTGTTATTTAAATAATTGGATGAATTAGATGTTGTACCACTTTGTTTTAAAACATTATTGTAATCATTGATGTGATATTTGATGCTATTTGGATTATATGTTTGTGATTGTTGTAATCTATCATAATCTGCTTCAAATAATTTATAGAACTCAGTATGTTTTGCACCATTAAGAAGAAATACATCATTTGTGGATTCATCCTTAATATTATTCAATTCCTTTGAGTCAATATCAGAAGTTAAAACAGTGATATCTATATAAAGACCACTATCAATATCTATAAATCTAGCGTCAATTCTATTATGTCTTTCAGTAGTTTCATATCTACTTTTAAACCATGGATTAACATCAATCAAATATTTACCTAAAGTAACACCATCACCATAATCAATAACAACAGTTGAATTATATTCTGCTAATTTCCACATTGATTTTGCACTGATTTGAATATCTAAATCATCATCCCATGGCATAATTAAACCATTAAACCAATATCCTAAAAGACTTCCATGCATTATCCAAGTTTGTAGATTTAAAGAATTTGAAAATGTAGACCATGCTCTAACAATTCTATGTAATATTGCAACTCTATCCATTGGTTCAAATGATTTTTTATAAAATCTTAGATCATAATGTGATAAATGTTTGGTATTGGGTATCATTGAACCAATTTTGAAATATGTATAACTTTTTGAACCTGTTGACTCTAAATTATGTACAAGTTTATCATGAGTTCCTAATTCTTTATACTTTGCTATATTTAAATCATAATTCAGTTTGAAATCCTCGACATCTAAATCATATTGTTGATACTGTATCTCTGGGTTGAAGTTTATAGATGAATCTTTATAATATTTATTAATGGTATCTCTTATTGATTCAACATGACCATCATAAGCTTCTAGACCAGCATCTTTTGAAGTTTCCTCGATATAAAATTCAACAAAGTCATATTGTGGGCCATTGATTAGAAGTAATTTCTCAATTGTACATTTATTTAACCAATAAATACCTTCTTGTTTCAAATTATATTTGTTCACCAAAGAATTCCAATCAATTGGTATTTTGATATCTTGTTCTGTGCCATGAACAGATTTGTCTATTAAATATTGTAGTATCTGTACAGGTATTATTCTTGGGTCCATATAGTCATTAACATCATCTTCTATTATTGTATCAATAAGCGAATATTGGTCTTTTGATAGTTCATTGTATGGAGTCGTATATACTTTGTTTTCATATGTTTCAGTTGGTTTAATTAAATTATTCACAATGGGCACAATGCTCCATATATTTGTATAAATGAATGATATATACAGCACTATCAACGACAGTGTCCATATAGTTATTTGTTTCAGCATCTTAACACCTTAATAATTATTAAGATCTCCACGTATTAATTTTTCCAATTGTTTTTTTATTTCGGTGATGATTTCCTATGTAATTTTACAACAATGAGCAATAAAAAGAAGTTCTACAATAGTTTTTGGTTGATTTAAAAATCATCAGATGCTATTAGATTAATTAATATATTGTACATCAGATTATAAATTAAGGGTTTACTTTAAAAACTTTTCAAGGGTCTTTTTATCTTCTTCAATAACTTCAAATAGATATTTGATACCATTTTGTTCTTCTTGTAAAACTTTAGCCATCTTTAATATTTGTATTTGTAATTGTTCATTATCATCATCAACACTTGAAGCTTCTGTACCATTTTGAATACCAAGGTGATTATCAAGTTGTTCACTTAAACTTTTAGCTTTTTCTTTTAGAATTGCTAACCTAGCCCATAATTCATTAGTCTTACCTAAACCAGATGGATCTTGTGATTTTTCTAATAATTCTTGGAATACTTGAATTAATCTTTCTTCACTTGGTGATAGTTGATAACCTTTAGATTTTAAAACTGCTAATGTTGAAACTAATCTTAATATTCTCTTTGAAATTCTATAATGTCTAGATTTAGCAGCAACAATTCTTGAAGCAGTATCTAAATCATGTTTATCACTTAAAATCTTATTCTTTTCACTAATTTGTTGTAAAATTACACGAGCTTGAGCAACATGATTCAGTTGTGTTTGTGATCTCTTCTTTAAATCTTCAAAACCAACAGCTTTAACTGGAACTGAAGTATTTGTTGGTCTTTTAGAATAAGCTTCATCCCATTCTTCATCTTCATGAGTTGGTTTTGTATATAAAGCTATTTGAGTTTCTGGAACAGTGTTGTAGAAATAAGTTTTTAAAACTGTTTGTTGTGAAGTTGGATCCCATGAATTCTTAACTTTATTAATTTGTTCTTGAATATTGATAGAATAACTATTACTATTATTATTTGGGAATGCATTTTGCGAAGAGTTTGAAGAAAATGATAATGGTTGTTGTTGCTGCTGTTGTTGTGAATTGGTGGTATTATTTTGAGACCATGCAAATGAAGGTTGTGATGTGGTGGTAGTGGTTGAACCTAAAAGGGTATTTGGTTGGGCAGTAGTGGCATTATTGTTGTTACCAAATAAACCACCAGTTGCTGGTTGAGCTGCATTTGTTGCTGTGTTTCCAAATAGACCACCTCCTGTTGTGTTTGTAGTTGTTGTATTGTTACCAAATAAACCACCTGTTGTTGTTGTTGTAGCAGCTGGTTTTCCAAAAAGACCACCTGTGGCAGCTGGTTGTGTTGCAGTGTTATTTCCAAATAAACCACCAGTTGTAGCAGGTTTGGCAGCATTGTTACCAAATAATCCACCAGTAGTAGCTGTTGTTGTAGTAGCATTGTTATTTCCAAATAAACCACCAGTTGCTGGTGCTGCTGTAGTGGCAGCTGGTTTACCAAATAAACCACCTGTAGAAGCAGTATTAGATGCAGCTCCAAAAAGACCACCTGTAGCTGGAGCAGTAGTATTTGTTGTGTTGTTACCAAATAAACCACCTGTTGAAGGTTGAGCTGTGTTATTAGTTGCAGTATTACCAAATAAACCACCGGCTGTTGGGGCTACTGAAGCTGTATTATTTTGAGTATTACCAAATAGACCACCTGTAGCTGGTGCTGCAGGTTTGGCACCAAATGAGAATCCATTAGAAGCAGGTGCTGCTGTTGTTGTTGAAGTATTTGTATTAGAACCAAAACTGAATCCAGTAGATCCTGTTGAGGCATTCGAAGCTCCAAACCCAGTTGAAGCTGGTTTACTTCCAAATATAGAACCACCTGAACTAGCACCAAACATTTCTATAAGTATTAATGCCTTTCAAGTAAAGGTTTTGTTTGAATGATTGTATTGTTTATATAGATTTTAATAGTGATTTGAATTTGATCTTTAATTTTTTGTTTACATTTTTTTTTTCGAGAGCTTGACTTCCTAATCCGGAAATAAAAATGTACATTAGTCTATATATCGTCTTCTGCCATTCTTTGTTCTCTTAACTTATTAATACGATTAGATAAACCAACTAGACCCATTCTTTCAGTAATTTTGTTACAAGCCATCAATGCTTGATCTTGTTTCAATTCTTTGACTAATTTCCATGCCTTACCTGTTTTATCATCAGAACAAGCTTGTGCAAATAATCTCAAAACTGCTTTATCATGAAGTAATGCATATTCATTTAATTTTTCATTATCATCTTCATATATTTCACCATCATTTGTTAATGTATCACCTAATAGTTCACCCATGGTTCTTGATCTCAAAAATTGTTCTTCTGATTTTTGTTCTTCGCCTTCTTCTTCTTCTGCTTCATTTGATGCAAATGGAATCTTTACCTCTAATTCAGTAGGTAAAGGTAATGGATATGCTGGATATTTTGAACCTCTAATGATTATACAGTTTAATTTATCTGCGAATAAACCCAATGGCCAAACTGATAAATCGTCACCTCTACCACCAGATTCTTTAACACCCATATCAGAATCTAATATTGGAATCCATCTAGCTTGTAAAGGTTCTCTCCATTTAGCTAAAACTAAAACAATGCCATCTTTTCCAACAATAACTGGATCACCATATACACTGAAAAATATACCTTTAAGTAGTTCACTATCTTGTTCAAGAGGTAAAGGTAATGATAAATCTCTTTGTAAAAAGCGCCCTGTAAAGTCTTGTAAATTATAGATTAATTGATTATTAGATGCTAATGAAATAGTGAATAAATAATTGGTATTTGCAGCAGCTGCAATAATTGGGGATGATTTTGAAATACTTATTGGTAAACCATATAATGAAAACATTCTAATAAAACCAAATGAAGTACAAACAATAGCAGCAGATTCACATAGAGTTACTGTACTAATGATTTCATTTTCTTTTAAAGGTATTTCTCTTTCCCAAGAATCTTGAATTGTATCATTTCTTCTAAAATGAACTCTTGCAGTTGAACCACTCTTTGAACCAGAAACACCTAATAAAAGACCTGCATCTGTTAATGAACCTATATCATAACCATAGATATCATCAAAATTATATTCTCTATGCAATGAACTATCAAAGAATGAAACAGTTACAGAAGATTGATAATCTTGTTTTACTGTAGATACATAACCTATTGGATTTATTGTAATATATCTTCTTGAACCATCATACGGTGTACAACCTGGTGAATATGGCTGAATTTCAAATTTCTTGACAATAGCTCTTGTAAAAGTTGGACGTTTTGCAGATCTATTATTATTTTCTTCAAATAACCCATTGACATTATTATCTTCAACATCATCATCTTCTGTAACAAAATGAGCATTTCTCTTATTTAAATTAACATATCCTCCATTATCATCATCTTCAATAAAATTATCTAAGTCATCATCATCACCTAAATCATTTGGATTATCAATAGATATATCACTGTTTAAATTTATATCGTCAGCTTCACCATCTGCATCTTCATCTTCTTCATCATCATCTTCTTCAGCCATTATATCAGCTAAAATAGATGAACGTTCAATAGTCTTAGTCTCTAATTTAACAATACTTGGGAAAATTAAAATATCACCATTTTCTGAACCAGCAGCTATATCAAATGTATTATCTGAATTTTTCTTCCATGAAAGGTTATATAATTTTAATGATAAATCTTCTTCAACTAATGCTTTTCTAGTTTTTGTATCCCAAACAATTAATTTTTTATCCATATCAACAGAAGCTAGAAATTCACCATTTGGTGACCATTTTAAATCAACTAAAGGTTTTGAATGTAATTTTGGGAATGAATATTCTAATGCATAATCTGATTTTCTTGAAAATATTTTAATTTCTTTTGATTTTGTTGGAATTGCAAATAAATTACCATTTGGATGCCATTCTAATCTTGTTGTTGCTATATTATCTTCAGAATCAGCTTCTTCATTATCAGCTTCACTAATCCCATCAGCAATCCCATCTTGATAGATATACATTGGGATTTGATCAGTAATAGTATGAATTAAATTTGGTTCTTCTGATGTTAATGAATATAGATAAATATTACCATTTGATAATGATAATGAAATTAAATCTGAAGTTGTATTATATGAAATTGAATGAACTTGATCTTGAGTTTTAATACTAATTACACGTGATGAATCATTGATATCTACAATTTGTACTTGATCATCATCACCTGCACCTGCAACTTTAGTATAATTATGAGTAAATAGAACATCTCTTGAAGGTAATGAACTTCTAATCTTTGTTCCTAAAGACTTTCTATTTTTGATAGAGAAAAGACCAACTTCACCAGATTTTGAAGCAACAGCAAATGTATCATCATCTTTAATTGCAATTGCAGTCATTTCATCTAAAACGTCTAAAACATCAGGTTCAGCATCTTCTTCTTCTAAATTCAATATTTTGGCGATACCATTTACACCAACAACCAATAACTTATCACCAGACTTAGTGTAGACAGCTTTTGAGCTACGACTGGATGAAAAGATGTTTCTAGTTTCAGACTCCACCATATTATGCAAACAAACAGCGATTTCAATTGATGAATTCTATATCTATAAACGCGTTTTTTTTGGTTTTGTTGATATTTAATTTATTTCAATAAAATTCAAATTATAATTTTTCGTGTTGCAAAAATCTTTAAAAAAAAAAAAAAGGATTTGAGATTTTTTGAAATTTAACACATATTTAAAAACTAAAAGAATTCAACATCAACAAAATGGATTTTAACGATGATGATTTGGCAGATTATGAAGACCAGGACTTCCCATTCCCAAAGAAAGTTACTAGGGACTCTTTTTTACAGGACTTGAATGTCGATCCTTCCAATCCAGCACAGTCAATATTGAAGATTAATGATATAAAATTCAATGTAGATAAGTTTCTATTTGAGAATTATAGATTTACATCTTTAGAAGATTTACAATTAGAATTAAACAGTTTATTAAGAGATTTAGATCAAGAATTGTTGGATTTAGTTAACAATGATTACTTTGATTTCATTAATCTTGGGAAATCTTTAGAAGGTGGTGAAACTATGGTTGATAAAGTTAGAATTGATATTAATAAATATAGAAAGAAATTACAAGATGAGACAAATAATTTAGAAGAATCTGAACAATATGTTAGTAAAGCTGTACAGAACATTGATAAATTAAAACAATTAAGAGTAAGTTAATATGGTATTTTTGGATAATTCACAAGACAATAGAAGTACTAACAAAACTTTAATATGAACTAGGAACATGCACAAAATATGTTATATTTAGAAGAATTCATAGATAAATTTGGAACACTATTAAATGAAAACAAAGAATTGTATGTATATCTAATGATTTATTCTATTGTGATAATTATTTTACTAACAAAGATTATAGTATTCAAATGGAAGTTTTAAAACAATTAACATCAATCTATTTAACAATACATCAATTATTTGAATCTTTACCAAAGTATATATTTGTTCAACAAAAATCAGAATCAATTAACGTCTTAAGATATGAATATAGAGCTATTTTAGATGAATATCTAAGGAATATTAGAACAGAATCAACATCATACAAACATATAGTTGAAGTACTGAGTATATATTCAATTATAGGGGATGAGAAGGAAGCTATTAAGATCTTGAAAGATACAAAGATCAAGAACAATTCTATTAAAGAATGATTGTGGGTTTAATGAAATTAATGTTATATAGATCAAATTAGAAAAAAGTAATAAAATTTTTGATTTAAAGTCCTGAAAAAGAGATAAAATGTAAACCATTGATAACTAATATCTAAATACTCGAGCAAATGTTATAACTAACCCAGAAACACCTCTAATTAACACCATTAATACCAACTTTAACTATACTTCAACCTTAAAGGGTAACCCACCTCATCGAAAAAAATCGGTTCGGACCACATTTTTTGAAGAATTTTAAAAATTTTATATAACAAAAATAAAATAAGTTTATAAACAATTAAAATTAAATAACATAAATAACATTAATTAAAAAAGATGGCAAACGATCCATTTTTATCAGATCCAAAGTCTAAAAAGAAGAGATCTAGGAATAATAAGATCACTTCAACCACAAATAAAAAATCAAAATCATCATCAAATAAGAAGACACAAGATGATTATGATGAAGAAATATCAGGTATAAGTGATAGTGAAGATGAACAAGGTAATGTTAGTTATGATGATGAAAAACCTGTTGAAGAACAATCTGATATTGATAGTGAAGAAGAATTTGAAGAAGAAAATGCAGCTGATAAACGTAGAAGATTAGCAAAACAATATTTAGAAAATTTAAAAAATGAATCAGGTCAATTTAATGATTTTGATGCACAAGATTTAGATGATGATATTATTTCTAAAAGATTAAGACAAGATGTTGCAGAGAATAAAGGTTATGTATATAGATATATTGCTGATAATCTTTTATTAAGTGATATAAAACCAACAATTACAAGAATTGGTGCTAAATCATTAACATCATTATCAATACGATTCCCATTTGCATTTACAGTTTCAAAAGATATGCAATTAATTAAATGGGATATAAGAGATTTTCAAAAAAAACCATTAAGAGTTAAACATACAAAAGGTAATTATAAAAGATTTAAAGAAGTTTCAAATGAACCACAAAATAATGGTCATTGTGATGAAATTTTAACAGTAGCTGCAAGTCCAGATGGTAAATATGTTATTACTGGTGGTAGAGATAAAAGATTAATAGTTTGGAGTACAGAAGCATTAGCACCAATACGTGTTTTAGAAACTCGTGATAGACGTGGTGAAGTTTTATCATTAGCATTTAGAAGAAATACTGATCAATTATATGCTGCATGTGCAGATTTAAAAGTTAGAACTTATAGTGTGAATCAAATGTCACAATTAGAAATATTATATGGTCATCAAGATATCGTTGTTGATATTGCTGCATTAGGATTAGAACGTTGTGTAACAGTAGGTGCAAGAGATAGAACTGCAATGTTATGGAAAATTGCTGATGAAACAAGATTAACATTTAGAGGTGGTGAATTTGAAAAGAAGAAAAAACATAAAAAGAATATAAAACAAGATGAAGATATAATGGATATTGATGAAAAAGAAGAAGAAGAAGATTTATTCTTTGCTGAAGGTAGTATTGATTGTGTATCGATGATTGATGATTCACATTTTGTTACAGGTTCAGATAATGGTAATATTTCATTATGGTCATTAGCTAAAAAGAAACCATTATGTATAAAACATCATGCTCATGGTATAATCCCATCATTAACACCATTTGAAGCATCTGCAGAAACTGATCAAGATTTAGCTTCATTACAAGTTCCAAAACCTCAACCATATTGGATTACATCAATTTATGCAATTCCATATTCAAATGTTTTTATTTCAGGTTCATGGAATGGATCATTAAAAATTTGGAAATTAGATCAAACTTTAAGATCATTTGAATTATTAGGTGATTTACCAAATGCTAAAGGTATTGTTACAAAAATTGAAGTTACAGAATCTGGTACTCATAATAAAGAAAGTTTTAGAGTTTTAGCTACTTTATCAAAAGAACATAGATTAGGTAGATGGGTAGAAGGTGTTGATGGAGCAAGAAATGCATTATACTCTGTTGTTATTGATCAACAAGTATTAGATAGATCATAAAATTCAAAAAGTCATAATATATAATAAAAGCATTTAATATTTAGTTATTATGAAGTGTAATTTAAAAGTGTTTTGTAATAGCGCTTACAACTAAAGAGTACAGCATGAATTTAAACTATTAACTATTTACTATGTTACTTAATTCCTGTTTCAAACTCTGTCCAACTAAAAGTTTTAAAAATGCTAATCTTTCAGTACCTCCAATATAATGAAAAATAACATCATCAATTGATGAATTATATTTATTTAAAGCTTCTTTTACCACTGAATAAATAATTATATCAAAATAAACAAAGAAAAAAAAATATAAGTATTTGAAAACTACAATAGATTTTTTAAAAGTTTTTAAAGATTGGTATGTCCATTATAAAAAGAAAAACAACTATATAAGACTAATTTAAATAAAAAAACTTTAACAAAAGGCAAATAATAATAAAACTCCAAAAAATATTTGTTTTAAATTAAATTGGTATATAGTCTGATAAAAAAAATGTAAGTTGATTAAAGATAATTAAAAAAAAAATGTAGAAGCAATGAATAAAATATTCAAAGAAGAAATGGCATTAATAATATGACAACTCTATTAAGAAAGAAAAAAGTTTATAAAAACTTTAAAGCAAGAAAGTAGTAATAAAAAAATTTGGAGTGGGAATAAAATAAAATCATAAAAAATTAATAAAAAAGAATAAGAACTAAAACCAATCATTTTAGGGTATAAATAAATAAAAAATAGCAACAAAAAAAAAACATCAAATGATAGAAAAACAGGTTATAAAAAAAAAGAATAATTTTTTTAATATAAAAAAAGAGGTATTAACAAGAAAAAAACAGCAAAATAAAAAGTGATTATAGTCTATTGTATAAAATGATAAAAAAAATGCAAAGTCTTTGATTTGTTAGGAAAACCTTACATTAAACTACCAAACAATAAAGCAAATAAACCAACTAATATAGTAGCTGGAACTTGTTGTGAATTACCTAAACCTGAAGAACTTGAAGAAGCTGAAGTTGAAGCAGTAGCAATTGATGAAGAACTTGCACTTACTACAGAAGTAGTAGCAGAAGTTGATGTAGTATTTGAAGCATCTGAAGCAATAGCTAATAAACCATTAGCTTTTGATAATGAAGCTGAAGAAGCTGATGATAAAGAAGCTTCATAAACTGAGTATGAATAAACTGATGCTTCGTAAGCAGAAACTGAAGCATCATAAGCAGAAACTAAAGAAACTGATGCATCATAAGCAGAAACTGAAGCTAAAGAAGCATCATAAGCAGATACTGAAGCTAAAGAAGCTTCATAAACAGAGTATGAAGAAACTGAAGCGGCAGATTCACTAGCTAATTCAGCAGAGACTGAAGAAACTGAAGCAACAGAAGCAGCTGAAGCGGCAGAGACTGATGAAACTGAAGCTAAGTAAGCAGATTTTGAAGAAGCTGAGACTTTTGATTCATAAGCTAATTCTGAAGCATAAGAAACAGAGGAAGCTGAAGCATAAGCGACTGAGGCAGCAGAAGCAGCTGAAATTGATGAGACTGAAGCAGCTGAAGCAGAAGAAGCAGAGGCAACAGAAGCAGCTGAAGCGGCAGAAACTGATGAAACTGAAGCAATTGAAACAGCTTTGTTGACAGAGGCAACAGAGACTGAAGAAGCAGAAGCTAAAGCTTCAATAGAAGCAACTGAGGCGGCAGATTCAGCAGAAGCGACAGAAGCAGAAGAAACAGCAGCAACTGAAGCTAAAGAAGAAGATTCTTCTGGAGTTATAAGAGTTTCAGTGACATAAACAGTTGAAGTGTAGGTAGTTGTTGGTTCATCAGCTAAAGCTTTTGATATTAATAAAGCTAAAGGAATTAAAGATTTTGAGAATAACATTTTTGAAATAAGACTTGATAAAATAGTTGAGATTTCTTTAAAAGAGTGATTAATACTTTGAATTTGTATATGATTTATTTGATCTTTTGAATAAGTTTATAATAGGTTTTGTTTATGAAAATAATAAGAAAACAAAACAAGAATTAAAAGAACGTAAACAAAGGAATAAAATGAATGAAAACGAATGTAAAGTAGTTTGAACGATTGAATTAAAAGTTTAATAGATTAAAAGCACTCTGAAGAAAGGTTAAAGGAATGACTGGAGTGGTTTCTTTTTGTAGTATTATAATTGAATAACAAGAGTGAGAGGAAGAAGAATAAGTAGAAAATTGAGAAAAAGTTTTTTGTTGATTTTTTTGAAGTTTTTTTGTTTTTTTTTTCTTTTCTTTGGTGATAATTAAAGTTTGTCGGGCTGCAGATCTGTGCATTTTGAGGCCGAAAGAGGAAATGTGTAAACAAGAGGGAGGCCCAAAGAGGAAACTCGAGGGTAGGAAATCCGGGTGACCTTCCTCTTTGGGACTTCAGAGACATCGAGGCCCCCTTCTTTGGGTCCGTCAGCAGAATGTGGTGGTGTGTGGGTGTCTTAAAGGTGGAGGGGAGTTATTTGTATGTGGAATTGTGCTGGTTAATAGCTATAGTAGTGTTAGTGGTAGTGTTGTTACTTTACTACTCTACTACTCTACTACTCTACTACTACTCTTCAACTACACTCTCTACAACATTTTAGATCCAAACTTAATTTTTTTTGGAGATCTACACTCATTTTTTGTTTACTTTTTTTTTATTGTTTGAGTTTTTTTTTTAATTTTTGTATGGGAAAAAATCTGAGGAAACGAACTCAAAAAATTTGTTAGAAGGAAAGAATCACCTTTTAGTTCGCTGGTTGATGGTTGGAATTGGAATTGTAGTTGTTGTAGTGGTGAACGTATTGGTGTGTTCAGTGATGGTGATGGTGAAGACTGAACTGTAGCAAGTGAGATTGACCACCAGACTTCAAGCTCCAATGCTCAATGTCTTGTTGACGCGTGACAACTGTTACTATAGTTACCTAACATTCTTACTCCTTAAGCCTGGGTTATCACGAGAAAATAGAAATGTTTTTTTATAGCTGGTTAATGGTTTCTATTTTAACTTTTATCATTGTTTCCATTGTTTTCCCTTTTGTTAGTTAATTGATCTATTGTATTTTTGTTTTATTATGAATTTACTTGATTGAGTAAACATCATCATCATTCATCTATAATTAGTTACAATTCTCATTTACTATGATACTATTTATTTAAATCATAGTGGTTTGAAACTATTTACATTCTATACTGAAGGGAAAAAAATTAAGATTTCCAGCCTATAGTTATAGTTAAAAATGGATCCAGTTTAAGCTGTAAATGAAAGGGTTGAACTGTTGAACTAGTTAATTGAACAGCTGTAGTTGAAGAAAGCTATAAAGAAGTGAATGAATGAATTGTATAGAGTAGAGTAGTAAAGTGTCAATTGCTGAATTGCTGAACTATTCGTTCAACTGAAAATTATTTGAATAATTAAAATTACCAACAAATCCTGATGAAACATACCTCAATATAACACGTATATCTCTACAATTCTCATGACAATCGACAATCAGATGACAAGATGAAGTGTCAGCCAATCAGATTAATCTAGAAGTAATTGTACTAGTCTAAGTAGACACGTAGACACTTAGAATTCTAGATCTAAGAAGTGTCAATCATGTTGAAATTTTTCAAACTTCATCAACATCAACTTCTTCAGTTAATAGAACAAATTACAAAATTATCTAAACTCTAAACTCCATAGTCCATATTCTTAACCCATATTGTTATCGACTTAGACTGTAATATAAGACCAAATTTGAAGTGGGGAGGTAAAGTAATGCTGTTTCATTAATTAATTATGGTTTCAGAGAAGGAAGAAAAAAAGACGTTCATTTTATTCAGCCTAAATGCCTAAATCTAACTTCTAAAAAATTCAAAACTAGACAACTAAAGCTTAATTATAAAAAGTGTTATACATTTTCAATGATATCTGTCGTTGATAATTGAAATAAATGAGCAAATGAGCCTCTAATAAAATGAAAGTTTTTATGTTAAAAGTTAATTATAGTCTTTTATAATTTGGACAAATTTACATGCAAGACTCAAAAAATAGTTTATATAAGTTTTTTAGTTTCAAATTATAATTCACTTATATCCATAATTCATTATCCATTATCCTTTATAAAATTTATTGACAGTTGTTAAATTTATGGATAATGGATATTCTTCTTATAAAACTTAAAACAATGGTAATAGTCTAAAAAAAAAATAATAACCGATTCTTCCCTTTGTTACAAATATTTATGTAATTGTTTTATAGAGAAACTCATCAATTGTATGATGAACTAGTGGACAAGTAACAACTAACAAGTAAACTACTTGATATTCAAATATACAAAAGCTTCAAGAGCTTTGAGAAAACAAGACTTCAGGTGTTAAAAAGATTGTTTATAAGGTTGTATTTGGCTTAAAATCTTCTCTCCAAGTTTTTCTTTTAGCTTGTCAGTTTGTAACTTTGTGTCATGTCCTTGCAAGCTAGTGAAGTTACATATCACGTCTACTCGATGGTAACATAGTAACACAATATCAATTGTATCTACATCTAAACTAGTGTCGAACTAAATATTATTAGGCGCTAGTTAAACTGAATTAAGTGATGTGCTGGCTAGTAAATTAAAAGATTTTTCGATATTTCAATTTTCAAGTAGTAAAATTTGAAAGAATTACGATCAAATTGGTTTACGATTTCTTAAAGCTTTAAACCTAGAACACTAGAACAAGAGAACTCAAGAACGAATT
The DNA here is from genome assembly GCA_030563805.1 of Ruyongia namnaoensis. Taxonomy (NCBI): domain Eukaryota; kingdom Fungi; phylum Ascomycota; class Saccharomycetes; order Phaffomycetales; family Wickerhamomycetaceae; genus Ruyongia; species Ruyongia namnaoensis. The sequence goes on from JAJMKA010000003.1 coordinate 204,948, forward strand.
GATGAAAGGTTATACTATGGTCTATGACACTTATATGACACTATAACAGTATGTCACTATTGACAATTGAATAACTTTTCAGTTAAAACATTTTGTACATTGACGTGAAGTTTGTAGATCTGAGTTCTTTTTTTTTTCCATAGTTTACAACCAGTCATTGTAAAGTACAAACTACAAATTAACGAGAACATTGATATATAGGAAGAGAAATATTGATTGAAGTTTAGACACTAGCATACTACTTACCAACCCAATCATATACTACTAGTACTCACTAACTACTAACACTAGCCCTAATGTCACACTACAACAAGAAACAACCACAATATCAATTATTACCGACACACCGACGGCTCCCACGTGGCCTCTTTTAGCTCGATGACATCCATACCTCTTGTCCCATGAACTCATTGTGCGTCCCAGACCCCAGACCACAGGACAAACTGGACAAAACAAGACCATGTCACCATAATACCGAAGCACAATGGTCAATTGTCAATAATTGTTTGTCGTTTGTCGTATTTTATTTTAGCAATAGAAAATTTGTGGTGGTCCAAAACCTGGCTTACCGGCAAAGGAAGCAGTTAGAGAATTTGAAGTTGAAAAGAGTTCAAAACAGCGACGCGACGTCTCTTCAAGTTGTTGTCGGTAGTGGTTGATTGGTTACACTTACTGGTAGTAGAGTAGTAGAGTACATAGTGTAGCAAGAAATTCCCTTCCAACTTCCAACATAACCACCAACTAGAGCAGTCAGCAGCCCATCTTTAATCCATATCCATTCTTGACCCTTTGCATTTCAGAGATTTTCAGTTACCGGTAATCGGTATGTATCATAGTCTAATTTCTTCTCTCTTTTCTTCTTTGTCGAACTGGTTTTCTTCATGTTTTTTGTACTGAATTTTTCTCTAGTCTCTCTCTATAAATTTTACACCCAACAAAATAGAACATTCTTTTTTTTAAGCTTAGAGATAATTTCAAGATGCTTTTTTAATAGAAAACTGACAATCATTAAGAACTTCAACAGTAGAGTACTATAGGAACTACGACATCATCTACACCTCTTCTCATCTTCTCATCTTCTCAACAGTGCACCCATAAACCTTTTTTTTCTTCCAACGAATCATCTTTTTTCGTTCCAGGCTCTTTGCAGACCAATTGGACATAACTTTCCAAAAGATAAAGAGAATGAGACTAGAGACTTTTGTGGACATCTAGACGATTTTTCATAGAAATTGACCAACACATCAAATGAAAGATAAAAGATTCAAGTTCATCGACATGAACAGCTTCAACGATCATCTACAATCTAACAGTTCATTACTATTAAATATACAATCCTTTCATAGTTTCATATGCCCTTCCCTTTTGGAATTCAAACAACTTGAAAGAAGAAGGGAAAAAAATAGAAAAATTGCGAAAAATCGAAAAATCTTGAATGAAATAAACAATTTCGATTATTCAATTTTAATTTCAATGACATTCAAAAGAATTAAAAGTTTACAGGTTTTGAATGAAATTTTTTAAACTGTAGTTTATTGTTTTAATTTAATTGGACAAAACTACTAACGGTTTGAACAATTGAGATTTCTTGCTGCTGTTGGTAAAGTTGTAAAAGATGAAAAGTGTTTGGAAAGAAAAGAAACCATCATTGATCAATCTTAACATCTCTTTATAAATAGATACAATCCTTCTCTTTTACTAATCATTTCTAGTAGTTTATTAAAATTTATAAAAATCACCCAGAGCGATCAATGATATTCACATGTTTAGATTTGAACTGTTTATCTACGATAAATCACGTCGTTGAATTCTCCTCAAAATTTATTCAAAATAGTGACAAATTTGTCAATTGTCCAAAGTAAAAATTTAGATCATCCCTCTCCTTTGTCAAATTCAATTACATTTACGTCTAATTTTATTGTTAAATTTACCAAATACCAATTAAACAAATTCAAATAACGAAATAACGAACCAGCAAACCCAATTATGTTTGATATCTGTAATCATTAACCGTTGAATATGGTGGTTCATATCCTAATTCTTAACCTAACTCTAGTACTCTAATTCAGTTTTACTGTTCTACTTGTAATCTTGTAATATTTATGATGCCTGCAAGAAGGAAAATTTCCAGTTTTTTCCTATTTCACATAAAAATATCTATTTGTAAAGATAACAAAACAGTTTTGAAATAGCGTTGTTTTATAATTATAATTGTAATATTTATATCCATAATACTAAATTCAATTGAAGCTTTCTTAAAGGTTTTGAAGCTTTATAATTTTTTCTAAGTGAAAGACCACAATTTTTTTTATTATAGGCGCCTACTTCAAAAATTTTTTTTCTCTTGAATTTTTAAATAAAGTTTCATAATTAAAATTTACTCTAACAAATAATTTTAAACAAACAAATAACATTGGTTAAAATAAATAACTTTGGTTAAAATACTTTGAAGAACAATAAGATTTAAAAGATTTACTTGGTGTGGGTGTAAATTAGATAATTGTTGATCTTGTTATTCAATTTTCTTTAAGCCTATTTCCCTTTCCAACTTATAAAAACTTTTTGTTTACAATTTACAATATCTCTTTAAATCTTCAAGATTTCAAATATTTCTTCCTGTGGCGCTTTAATCTCACAATTTTACAATTATAGTTGATTCTTCTAAACAAATTATATCACATTTATTTCATTCTTTTCAATATTTTAGTTTTATCGTTTTCTTATCATCGAAAATTATGAAACAACATTTTTGAAATTTCAATAAAAACATCAACAACCCTTTTTACTTCTTTTCAAAACAACTATCCATCATATATACAATCTACAACTTCATTTTGTATCATATATCAATTCATGAACTTTCAATAATATTTGTTTGGAGTAATTACAACATTTATCAAAGGAATCATTTTTGGAATAGGGGTAGACAACAAATTAATCATAATTGATAAAATACAATTCAAAACATTTCAACATTTAAACTGCCTTAAACTTATACCTTATATATTGATACTTTGATTTATAATTAATATTTGAAGAATTTTGAATCATAAATTGATGAATGGTTATTAAACTTGATTTCAAATTTTTTTAAAAGATAATAATTCATTATAAATACTTTTTGAAATCATTTGATAGTTCTAGAACTAATCAGATATTGAATATTGAAATATATGAACTTCTAACTGAATTCATGATGTTCACCCTTTCATATGGATTTCATAGACTTCATTCTTGTTTTTTGATTTTGATTCACAAAATTTTAATTCTTTAAAATTTCAAAACAAAACTCATAAACCAATAAAAACTTGACTTCAACACAAGATATGATTAATATGATGATAAATAGAGCTTCATATAAGAATATTTGAATAAATTTGATGAATAAATTATGTTAATAAAGAATTATTGATATTTTATTTAATTTCAAATTTCAAAATTTCAAATTTCAAAAGAGCAATATTTCAAAAAAAGAAGATGTAGAACTGATATAAATTGAACAAATATTTTGATAAAATGATGATGATATTACCACTCCTCATATGATGTAATTGATGAAGTCTTTAATGTAATCTTAATAAAAATAATAATGATTTAATATTGAAATTGTTAAAAAAGAAATAAGAAATTCTTTTCTAAAAGTAAGTATTGAAAATGATGATAAATGTATGAAGTTTAGTGATGTTAAAGAGTCATATATTTTATTTGAATGACTGTTATGAAGATAATGAATGTAATTAAACTGGATAAATGATATATCACTTTTTATCTTGCTTTTTGAAATTCTTTGAAGTTTATAGAATAACCTATATCAACAAAAAAAACTGGAAAATGAAACATGAATTTTTAGATTAAATGATAAAATTGAAACTTAATGATAATAATTAGATTGAAATATGAATGTTTTAATGACTCTTAATATTGATATTTTGCTAAATTTCTTGATTCTAAAAAGATTATTAATCCAACATTAAAATTAAATTAATAATAAGAAAAAAGTGGAGCACCACAAAAATTAATGATTTGAAATACACCAAGACTGTGAATAAAATACAGATCAAATATATAAAAGTACTGACCCAAACATTAAAATGATATGTCTTCACTCTTCTGTCTTCCCACTTTTAAAAGCAACCCAGATTTATATCTCAACTTTAACTAGTACCAAAAAAATCTGAATACAACCAATATTTCGACTTATAAAATTGTATTAATCTTCATAAGTTCATAGTCTATATGTATATATGTCTATAGTAATTCTGATAATCAAAGGTGTCCTATAAAATCCAGATATCCTGATAGAGGATTAAATTGAAAAATGTAACATATGACGCTTAAATTAATTATAATTTAAAAGAAATTTAAACTATAAAGTATAAAGAACATCTAAATATCTAAATTATAAAGATGATGTTAAATCTAACTTTTATAGTTAAACAATCATCATTCATTTAAACTTATACTTTTTGTTGTTTTAGTAAAATCATTTTAGAAATCTTTTGAATGAAAAATCTCACAAGGGAAAATCAATATGGATTGTTTAAAATCAAATAGCAACTTCAAATTATAGAATAAGAGGTAAGAGAGGAATATTAAAAAAAAATTAACATAGCCTTCTTCCAACCTATTTATAAATAGTAGTAATTCTAATCATCACATCATAGTTAAATATAGCATCATAAATTTAAATTGTAATATACTTTATGACGATTTCACAAAAAAAAATTATAGCAAAAGATTAAAAAGCATTTTTGGCTTAATTCCAAACTAAAAAAAAATCTCTAATTTAATAGTAGATGAATGAATGAAATGTATAGATGATGAATTGAAATACTTGAAGTAAAAGTAATGAAATTGTAGTCAATCGCAAATACATAGTAGATCAATAAAAAGGGGGATTTACAAAATTAAAATTGTCAAAATTACAACAAATAAAAAACAAAAGACTATTGTCCAATTGTCCTGGAATTTATTCGATTATTAAAGTAACTAACGTAAAAATTAAAAAGCGTTTCTTTGAAATAACGAAATAACTTCAAAACTTCAAGATTTTTTGTTATAATTGATGCGGACTACTACATGACGACGATCTAACATACTAAGTACTCTACCATAATCTACTACTTATGTTCCAGTTAACCCACTAGTAGTCACCATTCACCAATCCATAACTTTTCAACGTTTTTGACTAATCTAACCCATTATCCTTCATAATAAACCAGAGCAACAACAAATGACAACCTCATTTCAAAAAAGAATTTAAACCGCCGCTGATTAATTCGAGAAATTGTAGAAGATTTCAGAGATAAATAATAAAAAGAGTCGTGAATTTCTTTTTGCGAGCTTTCACCAACATTCTTCAGACATTCCGACGCCTACGCACAGTTAAGTCCCATGTCTCATGTCTGATCTCAACGGTTTCGAGAGACTAGTCCACAGAGCCAGCAAAAACAAAGAGAACAAAGAAACTGGCCAAACAATTGCCACTAACAAAACAATTATCCGGCTGGACTGGAGAAAGAGCAGCTCATGCAGCTCTCTGCGACGAAGAAACCTAAAACCAGCCTGAGGTCATTGTGGAAACGTAAGAGTGTAAACTATTGAGTATTGTCTGATTGTCTAATTGTCTTTCTCTTCGGGACATTTTGTCTCTTTTTTATTATTTTTTTTTTTTTTTACTTTTTTTTTCCTTCCAATTTTTTTTCCTTGAATTTTCTGAAAATAAAGAAAGAAATAAATAGTCAACATTGTCCCTGAATTTTGAATTTTTTTATATTGTTTATATCTTCAATTGTTTTCTTTTGCCACCCACTCAGAGATCAGATCAAAACTACAAGTCAAAGAACACCATGAACAACATGAACAGCTCCCACCAGTTGCCTCCCCTTTCCCACATCATCACCTCCATAGTCCCTCAACAACAACCGCAGCAACAACAACCGCAACCGCAACAACAACAACAACAAATCCCACAACAGTTCCAACAACAACAACAACAACAACAACAGTTGCAACAACAGCTATTACAACAGCAACAACAGTTACAACAACAACAGCAACAGCTACAACAACAAGCTCAACAAGTTCAACAACAAGCTCAACAACTCCAATTGCCACAACATATGAATTCTTTAAATTCAATGAATTCAATGACTTCTTATAATAGTTTATCATATGGAAGTAATAATGATTTATTAAATAATGGTTTAAATAATAGTTCAAATAATTCAAATCCAATGGATGCTTTATTAAAAAAGAAAATGATGGATAAATGTACTTGTAATATTAAAGATCAAAATCATATTCCAAGACCAAGAAATGCTTTTATTTTATTTAGACAACAATATCATCAATCAGTTTTAGATGAAAGTAATATTATTAAAACTAATCCTGATGTTTCAAGAGAATTAGGTAAAAGATGGAGAGAATTAAGTGTTAAACAAAAAGATTATTGGAATAAATTAGCTGAAGAAGAAAAGAGACAACATGCTCTTAAATATCCTGGTTATAGATATATTCCAAGAAGATTTAATAAAAAAGGTAATTGTTCATATTGTAAAGCTAGAACTCAAAAAGAAATTCAACAACAACAAGCTGAATTACAAGCTATGTCTACTTCTTTGATTCCTCCAACTGCTGCTGATTTCCATCCAATGCAACATCATTTACATCAACATTTACGTCAAGAATTATTAAAGAATGGTAATGATTTATCAGCTACTATTAAAAATGAAGAACATGATATTGCTCAAAGTTTCTTAAATTTAAGAAATCAACCAATTTTAAATAATAATATAACAAGTTTACAAAATGATAATTATAATAACAATAATAATAATACCAACAATTTTTCAACAACTTCATTAAATTCAATTTCATCAAGTTCAAGTTCTCCAAGAGTTGGACAAAATAGTATGAATTCAATTAATGGTTTATCATCAAGTTCAACTGCATCATCTTCATTACCAAATTCAACTCCACCAACTTTACCAAAATTTGCATCTGCTAATAACAATAATAGTATAAATAATAACAATAATATTAATGATTTAACTAAATTCCAAATCAATAGTGCATTACCACCAATTAATCAATCAATTAATCAACAACCTCAACAACAGCAACAACAACAACCTCAACAACAACAACAATACCAATATCAAAACCAACAACAACAACAACAATACCAATTCAATCAACCTCAACAACCTCAACAGCAACAACAATATCAATTCAATCAACCTCAACAAATAAACCAATTACCTCAACAACAATTACCTCAATTACCACAACAACAATCACCACAACAAAATTTTTATCCACCAAATTTAATGGATCCAAATCAAAATAATCAAAATGTTGCATTACCAAGATTAACAGATTTATTAAATTAAAAATAATACTGGATTATTATTTTGTTTTATTGATGGTTAGATTGTGATTTTATTTGTTGTATGAATGTTTTTTCTATATTGTTTTTTTTTTTTTGCTATTGAATTGTCTTTTTTGTTTCCATATTTGTTTGTATTATTTACATTGTATTATTATTATTCATCATCATTGAAATAACTTTGTTATTATTATTATTTTTATACTGTTATATTTTGCTTTTTTTATTATGTGCTATTCCAACTTTTTTTTCTAATATCCCCAAACAATTTCCTTTTTTGTCTTTTTACAATCTTTTCTTTGAGTGTTTTAATTGTTTTTTCTATCTACTATCATTATAATAACTATATAAAGAAGAGAAACTTCATTTACTTCTATGTTTTTTTCAAACTTTTAACTATAAATTTATAAAATTTTTCCATTTTTATTGATTGAATTTGATTTATTGATTATAGAAAAATATGAAGATGAAAAAGGGTAGTATTAATAAAAAATATATAAATATCTATATATCAAAACCAAGAACAATCTATATTATGTTTTGCTTTAAAATTTAAATTTTTGTAGTTTATAATATATATTGAAGCATTAGACGTATAGAAAATCAAAAATTGTCGAAATCGAAGAAGAAAAAAATAAAAGATAATTGTGATTGATGAATAGATGAATGGATAACTTGTATTGTGAAGACTCTTTATTAGTATAACTATAGAAAAAACGTTTATATTGCATTAAATACACGAGTATTAACTAAGAGAAAGAAAAGAAAAGAAAATTATAATTGTTGATATGACTTTAATGATTTCATAAGATGATGTAGTCAAACTATAAGCTTAAAGACCTAAAATTAGTATCATATTTAGCATCTTTTTGCAACCATTTCATAGCAAATCATAAACATTTCTTTTCCAGATTTCTCTCACTCTCATAAAATTTCAAAAATCGTCGTCATATCTTTTAAATTGAAATGATAAAGTGAATTTGCATCAAACTTCCGTAAATAGGTGAATGGATTAAAATAATTAAAAGGACAAATCAATCAATGAATCTCTTTTTTTTAAGTGTATTGTTGTAAAAATTTAAATGTAAAAATGTAAAATGGTTGTTTATTGTGAAATTCCAATTGTTTTCTAAACTGTATAGTACGAATAAAGATTATCCGAGAATTAGGTACCAAAAAAGGTATCGTTGGATAGCTGAGAAGCTGAAGTATACTACTACTATCACTATATATTCAGAACACTCATCTATTTCAATTTAAATTCAGTTTATTTCTTCTTTTAAATTAAAAAAAATTTTGTCCAAAAAAGTCGTCGTTTCTTTTTTTAATTTTTTTTTGATGAAAAAACTGAAAATTCACAAAAACCAAAAATCACAAAAAAGTTGTTGAAAATGAATGAATTGAAGTGAGATACTAGGAAATCTGATTGGTAATAATAGATTAATCGATTTAACTTATAATTACACCTTTTCAACGGTTCTAATACACCCTAGTTTAACTATATATTTTATTTTATTATTGTCGAGTATTATATAGACTATTATCACAAAGAGAAGAACTTGGCTACAAATAATTATAGATGAAAGAGATGAAAGATGAAAGGAAACTTTAACTAGAAAGTAGAAAACCATGATTATCCTTTAATCTCATTGGACTTTGATATGTTAAGATGTCAAGATAGAGTATGATACACACTATCAAACAACTATCATATCAAGTATACAATCCATCCTCATCGATCAATCATACTGAAAAATAAACCAACATCTCAGAAATATATCATAAAAACACCACAGAAATCACACAAATTTGACTAATCGAAATAATGGATTAAAATCTAAAATATTTTATTGTTTAATACTACGATTTATTGTTTTCATCAGTTTTCATTTTGGTTGTTTTTCTTCAAAAATTTTGCCTTAAGTCCTTAGTCTCAATATCTTAATAATATATACTTATGTCCTGAGACTTTCTCTCTTTATTTTAAAATTTAACCCAAATTCAACACAGCCTCACCATTCATCATTGATAATTGATCATTTAGAAATTAGGCATATCACCTAATCCATTTATAAAGAGACAATTTTATTACACCTTCCTTTTATCATCATTGAGATAATCAAATACATAGTCCAATCAAATTATTGTATACTGCTATAATATATATTATATAGTACACAAAAGGCTGATATTTCCATCTATATTCTAATTAATTCATTTTACCTTTCTATCATGTAATCTTTAAAATTTCAAATTTACAATCACTACTACCAATTTCAACTAAAAAATCATCATTTCCTGATTCAAATCTTTCAAATAATAAAATTAATGTATCATCTTTACCAATTGTACCATATTCATCAATAATACAATGATTAATATCAATAAATTGTGATTTAAAAATTCCATATAAATTATCATCAAACTCTTCCATAATTAAATTATTTAATGGTTTCATTGAAATTGAATTAAAAATATTAATTCTTAATTTTGGTCTATATTTTGAAAAACTTTTACAATCAATTGATAATAAATGAATTTTAATCCTTGTTGATCTAATTAATTTTAAATAAATTTTAATTCTATTCTTATTTAACCAATTTAATTGTAATGATTTTTGGAAAAGTCCTAATGAATTATTAAAATTAATTTCTTTAATATTTAAAGATGTGTTATTTGAATAATGAATTAATAATTTAAATTTTGTTAATCTTATTATTGGTTCATAACTTGATAATATTAATCTATATTTTTTCATCTTATTTAATTCAATATCATTTGTTATTAAATATTCATTTCTATATTTTTCATTAATTATTGATTTTTTAAAATTAAATGGATTAAATGAATCTTCATTATTTGATTTAAAAAATAATTGAAAATTAACTAATATATCTTTAGATTTTTCATCAATACAATATAATCCAAACCTTACTTTAACTTTATCATCATCATCATCATCATTATCATTACCATCAAAAGAAATATCAAAACTTGGATTCTTATAATATTCTTGATTTGACCAATTTCCTTTACCATTAAAATTATCCCAATATGAATCAATAATTGAAATTTTTGAATTATTGAATTTTGCTTTTGTTAATTTAATATCATTAATATTACTAAATAAATGAATTGTAAAATTTTCTTTTTGTTTTGATTCATTCATTATAATAACAGTGAAATTTTTTTGTTTTATAAAATCTTTTTTAATTTTAAATTTTGTTAAATAGTAACCTGTATTATTTGATAATTCTTCATTTAAATTATTAATTGATTTATCTAATAATTTTTCATATGAATTATTTTCATAAATTAATAAATTTAAATAACCTTTTTTATTATCATCATCATTTAAATTTAATTCATCAATTTTTAAATCATGATTAATATGTCTTTCTAATAAAATCCAAATTTCATTATCATCATTAGATAAATCTTTAGAATCTATAGTTATATTAAATTGTGGATTTAAAAATAATAAATGTTTATCTGAATAAATATTATCCCAAATAAAATTATTTGAATAATGAAATTTAAATTTTTTTGGATTCCAATTAACATAAAGAATTTTAAAATATGTAAAAATTTCATTAAATTTAATTCTTTTAATTCTTTCTTTACAATTTAATGGATTCATAATTGTTATTTCTTTTAAATCTTTATTCATATCAATAATTGCATAATCATGATTATTTAACCAAAATGAATCATCTCCACTATTATTTAAAATTTGACCTGTACCAATTGATAAAATTAATGAATTGTTTTTAAATTTAATACATAAATCATCCCAATTAATTAAATGTAATTCTGTTAAAAATTCAGGTAAAAATCCACTTAATAAATATGTATCAATACCACTATTTGATCCTTTAATATTATTATAAGTATAATTTTTAATCTTTAAATAAGATTTTTCTAAATAAGCAGTCCAAATCATTGGATTTTCTAAAGAATTATTGGAATAGTTAATATATCTATTCTTTTCCATTGGTAATTCATTATTGATTTTAATGATTCTATAACAACCATTAAAATAAAGTTTAACTTCAAATTCTTTCTCAATATTTTCATTATGATCAATAAGATTATATAATAGATCTGAATTCTGTATTGATAATGAAATTAAAGAAGATACAAATGAACAATCAAATGAAGAATCTTGATATATCTTTAAGAATGATTCAGGATCATGTTTCCAATCATTAATTTCATCTTCATTATAAATTGAATTTATATCATAATTCTTTGCAGGATAATAAACTTCATCAGTTCCAATTTTTGACATAATCCAAGTCATCTTTTCATCAATTGATAAATATTTAGAATTTGTAAGGTTTTCATGAAGATTAAGTGATTTCATACATAGTTCTTGTAATTTATCTTTCCTTATCTTATGATTATTGTTTGTATTAATAGTTTTAAGAATGAGATTGAATTGAGTTATAGCATTAAGATTTGATTTCTTTGCTAGGTCCACATTGTTCAGAGAGTAATAGTAATATGCATTGTTCAACTGATCTAGAGCAGAGTCCAATACTGAAGATATATCAGAGGACATGATTTGTTGTTATTTTATAGTAGAATTTGTATGAATTTTGTATGTGTTATTTTTTTTAATTGGGCTCTGCCTAGAAATTCAGACGTTTAGGCGGAACCTCTGCCTAGCTCAAATTCGTTTAGGCAGAGCCCCAGCCTAGAGAACAAAAATTTAGGCAGAGAATGAAAATAATTACTAGATTGGGTGGACACAATGAAAGATATCGAATTGTGAAACTGTTACAAATATTTAATTAAATAACTATATAAACCCACAGATGTCACAGAGTAGTAACAGAGGTGTTAAATCTACATTGGATAGAACACAGTATCTCTTAAACATAATAAATTCTCAAAAGAATTCAAAGTATAGAGCAAGTAATAAAATACAATTAGAACAGATGAGTTTAATGACAGAACAACAAACTGATTTATCAAAAGAATTATTTACAGAGACTATAAACGTTCAAAATGAAGTTGAATTAAGAATTAAAACTATTTATGATAATATATTAATTGAAACTGAGGATGATGAATCAAAATTCCCAAAATTAGAAAGACAAAGACATACTATGTTTTGTAAAATGGCTTTAGGTAAATTACCATTTATGTTTAAAGCATTAGATGCTTCACAACCTTGGATAAACTATTGGTCCTTAAATTCAATTCTATTACTAAACAACAATGATGAAGGTTCGACAGAGACTTCAATTTTGAATGATGAAGTTAAACAAAAAGTTAATAATAAACTATTAACAATATTAAAAGAAAATGATTTTAAAGGTTTTGGTGGTGGTTTAGGTCAATTAGGTCATTTAGCTTCTTCATATGCTTCAATATTAACATTAGCTATAACTGGTAATGATGAAATTTATAAACAAATTGATACAAAGAAAGTTTATGATTGGTTATTAACTTTAAAACAAACTGATGGTTCATTTGTAATGCATATTAATGGTGAATCAGATACAAGAGCTACTTATTGTGCTTTAGTAATCGCATCTTTACTTAATATAATGACTGATGAATTGATTGAAAATTGTGGTGAATATATTAAACAATGTCAAACTTATGAAGGTGGGTTTGGTGGTAGTCCATTTGATGAAGCTCATGGTGGTTATGCATTTTGTTCATTTGCAAGTTTATTTATTTTAGCAGATTTTAAAACCAATGATATTAAAGAATTTAAAGATGAAATATTAAAATATTGTAATTTAGAAAAATTGATTAATTGGACAATTAAAAGACAATTAAATCTTGAAGGTGGATTTTCTGGTAGAACAAATAAATTAGTTGATGGTTGTTATAGCTTTTGGATTGGTGGTTTAATACCAATGATTGAAATTTTATTAGATGATCATTATGATGATGAAATAATATCAAGAACTTCATTAATAAATTATATATTGGCTTGTTGTCAAAGTGAACATGGTGGGTTAAGAGATAAACCTGGTAAACATCCTGATTTTTATCATACAAATTATGTATTATGTGGTCTTTCAATAAGTCAAAATAAATATTATATAAATGATGGTATAGAGGAAGAAGAAAAAGAATTAAAACCAGATTTAGGATTAATATATTCAATTTATGGTGAATTAATTAATGATTCAAAAATTGCTAAAATTAATGATTATGATAAAGTTAGTCAAATAAATCCAATTTTTGGATTACCAATTGGTGTTGCAAATAGAATTAAAACATTCTACAAATATAATCAATTTTAAGTATAAATCGTTAATTAAAAATATTTCATTATATAAATTAGAATAATAGCATATATATTACCCCATATTAATTAATTTAATCATAAAAATGTTTTTTTGTTTTCATAAACCTATGCAAAATATTGTTCTTTCCATCTTTTAAGTAATAATCTTTCATTGTTTTTATCGTCATTATCAAAAATATTGTCTTGATGATTGTCATTATAGTTTTCATTGTCATTTTTATCTTCTTCATTATTATTTTCAGTATATAAATTTTTATTTTCTTGAATTTCAATCTTATTAGAATTATTTCTTGATTCAATTGATAAATTCTCACCAAGAGTTTTGAAAAAATTTGCCATTATCATTGTATCTTCTCTATCTTTAATAATATGTTCATTATCAAATTCATCACCATATAAATTATCTGTTGAAGTTTGTAAATTTAAAATATTCATAATTTCATTTAATTTTAAAGTATTTTTAGCACTTAATTGTTTAGTTTGATTAATAGTTCTTTGGAAAACTTTAACCAGATCATCATTTGTTAAATTATTATTAGATGGTTCAATTATATCAATATTCTTATTATTATTAATATTATTGTTTGAATTTTTGAACTTTAAAGTAGATGTATTTGACATATGTTTAATTGGTTTATTAAGAATACTATCATTTCTTTTCAAAACTCTATGATCATTAAATGGACTTGATCTTGTTATTAAAACTTCACTTTCATGCTTTTTATCATTATTTTCATTATTATTATTTTCATCATCATTGATACTAAAATCAAAACTAATATTATTTTCATGATCAATATTATTTTCTTTATCATCAATTGTTGGTATATAGTATTTAATAGGTTTATTATATTTTGAATTTGATTGTTTTCTCTTTTCCAATATAAATTTTCTCTTTTCTAATAATTTAACAAGATTATATTTACTTGCTTCATTAAGAAATCTATGATTCATTAATTTTTTACAATCAATTCTATTATTTGGATTTTTAACTAAACATAAAGATATAAAATCTTTAAATTTTTTTGACATAAATCTTGGTGATGTTGAATTTTCTAATTTATAACAAGTATTTGAAATTAAATCTTCAGGTTTAATCTTTGGTATATTAAATAATGCTTTTAATGGTGGATAATTTGATAATGGAGGTTTACCAACAAATAATTCTAAACATGTTATACCTAATGACCAAACATCAGCTTTAAAATTATACCCTTGTTCAAGAATAACTTCAGGTGCCATCCAATATGGTGAACCAACAAATGTATTTCTTTTTGATAATTGATTTGTTAATTGAGTTGAAACACCAAAATCAGCAATTTTAACATCACCTTTTGAATTTAATAAAATATTTGCAGATTTAACATCTCTATGAATCTTGTCATTCTTATGTAAATAAATTAAAGCAGTAAGTAATTCTTTTATTAAATATGCAATTATTGATTCATCAATTATTGGACCCATTAATGATATTAAATCAAAGCAAGATCCACAATCCAAATATTCCATTATGATCCAAAGTTTATGACCTTTAATAAAGCAACCTTGATAATTTGTAATTTGTTGTAATTGACATTGACTTAATATTATAATTTCCTTTTGTAAATCATCAAAATCATCTGTACTCTCAAGATCAATTTGTTTTATAGCTACTTGTTCCTTAGTGACTCTATCAAGGCCTCTGTAAACAACACCAAACCCACCTTTGCCTATTTCTTCAAAAACTTCAAACTGATTTGCACTGAGGTATCTCATTCTGTTTCTTAAATTAGCATTTCAAAATTAGTATGGTTCAAAAGAGAGAAAAGTAGGAAATGAGGTTATAAGGTAATAAATAAGGGAAAGGAAGAATAAAAAATTTAAGCCAAAATAGTAAAAGGATTGATCTATTTAAAGGCTATGCAACCAAAAATGTGACAAAAGTTTTAAAAGAATATTTTCAATTGAAATTTGGAGAATTAAAATTTTTTGAAATTATAGATGTTTCCTAATTGAGCCAAAATGTAAACATCATCACCATAAACAACAATACAGCCTGTACAACAATGAATCAAAAGATAAGCAATAGTGGTAGAAGAACTTTAAAGGAGGTGATGAGGAAGGTTTGAATGCTTCTATATGTCTAACATTACACATAGTAATTCAAGTATAATGGTGTAACAATTTGTTCTCTTTTCAAATGCTTTATTGTTGTGATTTTACGTCAAAATAACCATCACAAGATCATTAAAACAGGAATTGTTGTGTATAGATACTATTTCATACTGGTTGCTTAACAGTAAACACTTAAACTATATTAGTACAAGTAGTATTTACTTTTCGATATCAACTAAACCTTATCTTGATGATACATTGGTATTAAATATTAGCCACCAGCCACAACTAGTTACCCTCGGCGGCTGGTGAAAAGTCACGTGAATGATTTTTTTGATTTTCCATTTAATTCAACATATCAATTATCAACAACCTTTACAATCAAATCAAACTAAAACAACAACATATACAACATGAGTGCTATATCGCAAGCTGAATTTTTGAAAGCTGCTGCTGACTTATTCCAAGAATCACAAAAGAAAAGAACATCCATATATATAACACAAAAGAGATTAAACAGTATACCTGATGGAATAAATAATCATAAATTAGAATTATCAAATCAAATTTCAATATTTAATAAAGAATCAGATTTAGAAACTACTAATTTTACAAAACCAACTGAAGAATTTTCAATTTTAGTTAGAATTACTGATGGTAATAAAGATAAAAAATTAAAGAAGAAATATTCAACAATTATAAAACCAAATGAATTAAGTAAATTTTGGAAAGATTATACAACGGTTGTTAAAAATGGTTGCACAGATTTAAAGAAAAATAAAAAGAAGAAGAAGTCTAAATAAATAATTCTACTTAATATTGCTTATAATAAAAGTTTTGTTCATTAAAAATTAATCATTTGAAAAGTATGTAAAAAAAAAATAGTAGTAGTAGTATATCCCAGATATACAATTTCTCCCTTTATAGAATAAAATCCTCATATATAATAATCATTCATCATCATTTTGAATTTCTTCAACAATTAAATTACCATTTGGCCAAATATTTGGTTCATCTTTAATTAATTTATTTAAATCATTTAATTCACATCTAGGCATTGGTGAAATTAATTTAAATGGATAAATATATTCAAATCCTTCAGGTTTATTAATTGGTTTATTTAAATCAATACCTAAATCATTATCTTTATCAAAAAATCCATTATTAAAACATTCAATATAACCATAAATTTCTTCAATTTTTGAAAATTTATCAAAATTTTTAGCAATTCTTGAACCATCATTTAATCTAATCATAATTCTTGAAAATTCACCCTTCTCTTTTGATATTTCTGAATCAGGTTTTAAATTTTGATATCTCCAAATTAACCAATTTGATTTATTCTTTTTAATTAATTCTTTCTTTCTCTTTAATTCATCTCTTTCTCTATCATTTCTTAAAGATTCTTCATAAGCTTCATTTTGTTGTCTTCTTAAAATTCTTTCATATTCTTCTTGTTGTCTTTCAACTCTAATTGAAATTAATAAAGGTTCTAATCTTTCAACTTGACTTGAAATTTTATCAATAACTTTATGAGTTGGTACTAAACCTTGAATTTTTAAAATTATATTTAAAGTTGGAGCAGTTGTTTCAGTACCTTGTGGAGTTTCAGTTGTTGAAGTTTTTAAACTTAATAAACCAAGAAATGGATATTTTGTAACATTTAAAGCATTTGATACTTGATAAGATTCACTTTGTTTAACATCACCACCCCAAACTAAAATATTATGATCTTTTATAAATTTAATAAATTCTAAATTACTAAAAATATCTTCAACAAATTGTTTTGATTCATCATTTTCATAACTATGTAAATAAATTAATAAAAATCTTGCATCTCTTTTAGCTAAATAAAGTGCAGCTGTATAACCACCTTCAAAAAAATCAATTTTATTTGTTGGATAAGTATTATTAAATTCATTAATAAAATTTCTAGCAACTTGTGAAGAATCAACACCTTTTGGTTCTGATCTTGATCCATTTCTATTTGTTGAATAATATGATGTTAATCTTTTTAAAAATCCAAAGATATAAAATAATACTAATGAAAGTTTATAAAGTAAAAATAATGGTATAAAAAGAATAATTTGTGATAAATAAAAAAGTTTATCTTTTAAATTTAAAGCAATAAATTTTTTTGAATTTAAAAGAATACTATTATTATTATTATTATTTGTACCATCATTAAATAAAGGTAAATATTGTTGAGATTGTGGACTAAATAATTTGTTCTTTAATTTAATAAAGAAACTAGTTATTGAACATTCAGAAAATCCATTGGTATTATCATTATTATTTATATTAATATTTGATTCATTTAATAGAGTTCTATTAGCAGAAGAATTCAATACTTCATTAGCATGAGGTGAATTTTCAAAATATGATATTATTGATCTCTCTAAATTCCAATCTTGTGCTTGTAATATTGATATTGCTGTATTTGGTGGTTGATCATAACTTGTTATTGAAATGAATTGATTCAATGTTTCTTCTTCATCAGCAGTCAATGTATCCATGCTGGGCTAAATTTACAGAATTATTATTGGTTGGAATATCTATAAGGTAAATGAATTGAATATGGTATCAAAGAGCAACAACTTGATGATAAATTAAAGATAAATTAGTTGTTTTCCTTTAATTTTTAATAATCGGGTTTTAAAAAATACACCAAAATTAAACATCTGGACACCATTAGTACTTAAAACTGGGACAACTACAAATTATTCTAATGGTTGATATTTATTAGATATATATATGATTAAAGGTTCATGAATTCGTTAAATCGTTTTATCTTTTTATTATTATTTTAGTTTTTTAAACAAAAGTTGAAGCAAATTCTAAATCATCAGCATTTAAGAAATCACTTGAAGCATGAAGAATTTGTCTCCATAAAGTATTTCTCTTTTGAATAGGCCACCATTCAACATCCCAAACTCTTGTCATAATACCTCTCTTATGAGCAGCATCGATTTTAGATCTTAAAACTATTAATTGATCTTGATTTAAACCTGTAAATTTAATTGTTGTATCATCACCAATTATTGATCCTAAATTAGCTGAAGCAATTGGTGAAATAGTATTTGTAAATTCAAATGAATCACTTGATAAATCAACTAAAGGACCATCAAAGAAGAAATAACGTGGTTGATCTTTTGGGAAATCTTTAAAATAAGATAATGGAGTATTACCAGTTCCAATAACTGTAATTGGTCTATAATCAATTGCTTCACCATTAGTTGTTGAACTTAACCAACCTTTATTAATTAGAGGTTCAAATTGTTTAATAACATCAGTCCAAGTTGATTCATTAGTCTTAAGATCAATAAATAAGAATAAAGTTTTATGTAAATCAGTATCAAAAACACCATTAGTTCTAGTATCATCATTAATTGTAGTTGGTGGATTATTAACAGATAAAATTTTGAATAATGGATCTAAATAAAGATTCTTTAAACTTCTCTCCTTGTTAATTGCAGATTTTGAATGACCAACATAAATTGTATCAACATCTTCAACTATACTATCATCACTTGTAAATTTCCAAACATCTGCTTCAACGGATTGAACACCATATGATAAAGCTGTAAATAAAGGAACATCTCTCCAATAATCATTATGTGAGTGGATTTGTTTGATGAAGATATCTCTTGTGAAGTCAGTTTGATACCCATATTTCTTTTTGGAGATACTATCTAAATCTTTTGATACATTTAATGAATCTTGTTTATTCATAGCGTATGGAATTGCCAGCACTGAAAGCAGACAAATAAATGTCATAAGTGAGAGAATTAGTGTGTTTGTTGCAATCATTGTTAATCTGTGACTATGAAGTGTTTCTATAATGGTATTGACAGGTACTCTCAAAGTCTCTATAAACAAAAGGTGTAAACAAAGTACAAGTATTAATTTTGTGTTGATAAAATCATAAAAATTCCACTTACAAAAAACGTGCCAAATTAAAAAAGCTGATTTTAAAGAGGTAAAAATGTTGATTGGAAGGTGTTGATATCGTTAGTGGAATTGTTATTAGGAGTTAGGACAAGGCTATCAGTATTAAAGGGAGATCTACTCTAGTCTTTTAACCACAATTTTTAGTCATGAAATATTGACACAAAATCAGGAACAATTTCTTAATTCATGTAGATTCAGTTTCGTCATAGTAAATTTTTTCATACCCCAGAATATTCAAACCAAAAAATTAAAATTAATGATAAAGAAATTTTGGAAATATGAATATATAATATATCAATCAGTGTCTAAATCCTTCATTCTATCTATATATCTATTTAAAAGTGCAAAATTCCAACTTTTTATAAAAATTATTAAATTTGGAAGTAATATTCTTTAAATTCCACAGTACCTATCACTACTTTCAAAATTTGGCCCAAAAAATCAAAAATATCGGAATTTTGGAGATTTAAGAACACCACTAGATAGCCCTTGTTTAATAGACTCATAAATCACTATTATTTATTAATTTATCTTATAAGTACATATATTTAATTGCAATTATATACCCAAAATCTAATCGAAAAGATCTTGTCACGTGACCGAAATTTATTTATAGCCAACACAATAGATCAAAACCTTCTAAATTTATCGTTATTTGATCATTTTTAAAATACTATTCAAAAAATACTACGACTTATACCACTTTTTAACAGTGTAATGGCCCTATTAATTATCCCATTTAACCTATCTTTTAGATCATACTACTAATTACTAAAAAAATACAAAAAAAATCCAAAGAGAGCAAAAAAAGCCCACATAAAACTGGAAAATAAAAATTACAGCATCATAATTAAAATCTTTTTCCAACTCTTTTAATCAAATAGGATTTTTGTCGAGGTGATAATATTACTCTAGTTGTTCATTTGATCTCTGATAACACCATTGCATAGAAACATCAAACGTTACTATCAATATTCTGGTGCTGAATATCATTCAATTGCTATTTAATACCTGGACACCCAGACAGAAACACCTTTTTATCAGAAATCAGCCATATTCAAAAAAAAAGTTTGATTCAAATAAAAACAATCATATTCATCATATTATCATTTTAAAGATCATAGTTAAATAAGTTAGTTGAATTTAATTACTTGATCCATCTATTAAATTTAAGTTGTTTGCTAATTTTTTCTCTTATTTAACCACCATTTCAACCATAATCAATAAGGTACTTTATACAAAATGGCTCCAATAACTATACCCAAGAGAGTAAAGAAACTTTTCATAGTTATAATACTATTGACTGTATTAATAACAATGTTAAACTCACTCTTTAGTACATCTTCAGAATATTATACACCTTTATTACCATCAATATCAACTCCAGAAATTTTAAAAGAAAATACTCAAATATTAAAACAAAATTGGGATTATTATCAAGATTTAATGAAGAATTATACTTCAAGTTTTTATGAAGATGAATTAAAAGAAAATGATGATGATTCTGCTAATAGTAAATCAACTGTAAATGATTTTGTTATTAGTCAAAAAAAGCAAGATATTTTTGAACAATTATCACAACCATTATATAAAAATCCAAAACCAAATTTAGATGCTGTTGATGATAATGTTAAAATTTTTGATGAAATATTAGCTAAAAAGATTGATGAACCAATAGGTTTAACTTTATCTAAAAAGAAAGAAGATGACGAAACATATCAATTAGAAAATGCTACTTTTGTATCTTTAGTAAGAAATCAAGAAGTTACTAGTTTAGTTTCAACTATTCAACAAATTGAAAGAAAATTTAATCATATTTATCATTATCCATATGTTTTATTAAATGATAAACCTTTTACTGAAGCATTTAAAACAAAAATTAGAAAAGTTGTTAGTGGTGAAGTTTATTTTGAATTAGTTGAATCTGAAGATTGGGATAAACCTTCATTTATTGATCCAGAAACTGAAGCTGCTGGTATTGAATATTTAGTTATGAAAGGTGTTGGTTATTCTAAAATGATTTCTTATCATAATATGTGTAGATATTATTCAAGAAATTTTTATAATCATCCAAGAATGCAACAATATAGATATTATTGGAGAGTTGAACCAAAAACTAAATATTATTGTGATATTGATTATGATGTTTTTAAATTTATGAGAGAAAATGATAAAACTTATGGTTTTAATATTGCTTTATATGATTCACCAGATTCTGTTGCAACACTTTGGAAAACAACTTTAGATTTTTTAAAAGATAATAAAGAAATGATTCATGAAAATAGTGCTTATAAATGGTTAAGAGAAAATTCTCAAAAACCTGGTAATTATGAAACTGCAGGTTATTCAACTTGTCATTTTTGGTCAAATTTTGAAATTGGTGATATGGATTTTTATAGATCTGATCCATATAAAAGTTGGATTGAATATTTAGAACAATCTGGTGGTTTCTATTATGAAAGATGGGGTGATGCTCCTGTTCATTCTATTGGTGTTAGTCTTTTCCAAGATAAATCAAAGATTCATTGGTTTAGAGATATTGGTTATATGCATGAACCTTATTTTAATTGCCCTAATAGTGATAGATGTACATGTCAAGCTGGTGCATTTTCTAAATATAAACATTTATTTGTAGAAAATTGTATGGTTACATGGATTGAACAAGAAATGACTGACAAGGAAAAGAATAACTATTGAAGATTAGAACTTTATATATGTAATGAGAAATATATAAATCAATTGTATTAATGTTTATAACAATGTAAATTCTTTAGTTCCGGTTTCAAAATTCGAGATCCGGTCAAAATGTATAAATAGCAATTTAACTAGCTCAATCTTTCTTCTTTTTCTCTGAAAAGACTTAGGTATATACCTAAGTACTTTAGTTTCTCAAATATATCATTTGTTTTGTCTATATATTAACAAAATTTCGAGTTATACGCGTTTATTTAATTTTTTGATCTTTTGTTTATTTTTTTTGGCTGCAGCTCATCAACATAATAAAAAAAATATTTATTTACATTTCAACTTATTTATTTAACCTTTTGTAGAAGATAGAGCACAATGCCTGGAAGAATAGTGAGAAAACAGAGTCTGATATCCAAGATAAAGTCATACCCATTCGATCTTTATCTAAGTTTGAATGAACAATTTTTACTAATAGATTGGGATTCATATTCAGATCAAGTTGCTTTGCCGTTAGGTGCCTGTCTAACAATTATTTACTTTTTAATAAGATTATATCAAGATAATAATGCTGTAGAGGATGGAAATACTTCTAAATATTTTGATTTTAGAGATTATACAGATTCATATGTTGGTTCAAATAAGGCAAAATTGTTATTAAAAGATTCAAAATATTTTAATTCACAACCTGGTACAAAGAAGACAACTTTTGATTCAATTTTATCTTTTATTGTTTTTACAATAATTTCAATTAATATTATTAATAGTTATTTATTCTTATTCACAACAAAGAAATATAGAATCTTTAATAAAACAACAGTTCCAAAAAATTCTTCAGCTGTTAAAGTTGATGATTCTGATTTAAATTCTGATTTAAAGATAATTGAAAAAATTATTAAATCAATTCAAAAATTATTTAAAAATCAAGAAGATGAATATTTAAATGATTTAGATTATAAATTAGGTTCATTTTGGGAATTAAATATGTGGAATCCTTCAAAATTTTCAACTTATTTATTCATTTCTTTCCCACCAATTAATATCTTTTATCTTTATATTTCAACATCTTCATTCAAAAATTTATTATATTTATTCTTTACATCAATTATATTATACATTGTTATAGTGAAAGGTTATATTGTTTTAATTAATGATAAACAACTGTTATACCAAGAAATGTTGGATGAATATCAAAGAAAATTTGTTAATCCAAAATTATCAGTACCAAAGAGAGAAGTAGCAATTGATGCAACAAGAGGTCCATATGCAAATGATTATAATCATAATCATTTAGTTGAATATTATTCTCCAAGTAGATTTGGTGAAAAAATCTTTAAGAGTCATGATTATAAAGGTAATGAAACAATTCAGAGTTTTCAAGATGGTGAATTTACACCAGTTAAAAAAGTTGTTCATTTAAATCTTCAAAATCATACAAGTATGAAAAAACCATTAATTTTTACACCTAGAAAAGTTCAACAACAATATAATCCATCACCATTAGCTAGAAGATTTAAATATTGAGAATTATATTATTTTTTTGTATATAAATTTGATACCTTTTTATAATTTTTTTTAAAGTTAATTTTGAAAATAAATACCAAATAAAAGTTTACTCTTAAATGTCACAGTATATAACTACGAAATCTATTAAATTAATAAAATTATGCATTAAAATACTTTTCTATTTTCTTTTTAAAAATAAAATATTGAACTTTTCATGTAAAGACAATTTAAGAAAACATATTTATAGATCACTCCAACCAAAAAACCAATTATTGACTCTTTCAACCATAGATGAATTATTTTGATTACTATTACCTAACGATTTGTTTAAAGAATAAATACCTTTACCATCACCTGTTGGTTTTAAAAAGATTTTATCATCATTTTTAACTTCTAATTTATTTTTAAAAGTATATGGTTGTCTAAATTCACCTTCATCATTTTCTATCTTTTGTTCTAATTCATGAGAACCATTATTATTAATATTATTATTGAATGGTGAATTTAAGAATTTATCTTCTGGTTTATTATTATTATCTTGATTTGGAATAATTATAGATGAAATATTTTCAATTGCTTGCTTTGAATATGGTGTACAACCAATCATTGAACCATTAAAAACTGTACCATTTTCTTCAAGTGCACGAGATGCTGATGCTAAATTATCATATGTTAACTTTACCCAACCATTACCTGTATATATTGGATATGATTTTGTCTTTTGTCTATTAAATAATGGATCTACTCTTGTAACTTCAAAATCTTCTAAAATATTACCAAATTTTGCAAAATGTTTAATGACTTGATTTGCAACTGATTCTGGATAACCAAATACTAATACTGCAGATTCTGAATTTACTATTCCTTTACCATTGATATTATTTGTGATATTGTTATTAATTTGTGGTGATTCAATTTCTGAAATTGATTGATTAAATGATTGTTTTGAAGGTGTAGTAAATGCTGATGAATTTGATGATTTTGAAGTCAGATAATCTGGCAGGAAATTCTTTTTAGAATTAAAAGGACTATTAGTTGTTGAATTTGATTCATTTGGTTTATAAATAACAGTTGTAGAATTTGGATTTAATGAATTATCATGTTGTGTAATATTTGCAAATGTTAAATAGTTATCACTACTACTAACTTCATCTTGTCTTTTTAAATCTGAAATTGATTTTGATGGTGGTAATTCATCAGAGAATGCATTAACATGAGAAAGATTTGTATTTGTTCTTCTTGTACCAAAAGATAAAGTATTAAATCCATTTGATGATGTTGATGATGAATTAGTTAATAATTTTGGAGATGAAGTTTCATTATTTAAATCAACAAAACTATCTCTTTTGATAACTTGAGAAGGAACAGTTCTTCTTTTTGGATTATTAAACCAAATTGGTTGAGAACCATTAACATTATTATTATTATTACTAGTTATTATACCATTATTAAATTGTTGTTGATGGTTTATTTGACTTAAGCGTGATTCATTTTCTCGACTTTTTTGATTGATCATAGCTAAAGTAGGTTTATCAGAGTTTAATACAAAATCAACTGCTTGTTTATGAGTTGGAGTTCTTCTACTTGAACTAAAATCACTTGGATCATCATTATTTAAATCATCAAAACTTCTTGTCTTTAAAAATGCAAATCTAGATGTCGGCTGATTGTTCAAATTTGAGACACCACTATTTTGGTTATTGGCACCAAATACGTCTCTAGAGTACTGGTTAGAACCAAACATTATACTGAACTTGTACTAGAAAATAGTTGTTAAATTAACAAAAAAGTTGAAATTGTAAACAAATCAAAAAAAAAAAACAAAAAAAAAAAAAAACTGAATTTTACCCTCCACAAAAATTTCCCTTTTTTGGCCGCCAAAATGAGTGGCAAAATCTTGAATTTAAACTGCTACAATTAACCAATTAGTGTAAACAAATCATTGAAAGTACTATTGAGAATGACTGCACCAACTATACAAGACGCTAGAAATGCCTTCAAGGACCAAGACTTTGGTTTGGCTGAACAATTGTACATACAGATCATGAACACTAAACCAGCAGGTCATGATTTCTCTGCTCAAGAAACTGCAATCTTTGAATTAGGTGATTTATATAAAGAACAAAGTCAAGCACAAAATCTATCAGATTTAATTCCAAAGGCAAGATCTGTCATCAGTTCTTTTGCTAAATCAAAAGCTGCTAAAACTATTCGTTATTTAATTGATTTATTTGATTCAATTGATAATTCAACTGATTTACAAATAGATGCTTTAAATGATTCAATTAAATGGTCAATTAATGAAAAGAGAACATTTTTAAAACAATCTTTATATATCAGATTAGCTACCGTATACTATGAAAAGAAACATGATTATCAAAATGCTTTAACCATTATTAATGATTTATTAAGAGAATTTAAAAAATTAGATGATAAATCTTCTTTAGTAGAAGTTCAATTATTAGAAGCTAAAGTTTATCATTCTTTAAGAAATATGGCCAAGGCAAGAGCTGCTTTAACATCAGCTAGAACATCTGCAAATGCAATTTATTGTCCTACTTTAACACAAGCTGAATTAGATAACATGAGTGGTATACTACATGCTGAAGATAAAGATTATAAAACTGCATTTTCTTATTTCTATGAAGCATTTGATTCTTATAATACTCAAAATGATGATAAAAATTCAATTAAAGTTTTAAAATATATGCTTTTATCAAAAATTATGTTAAATTTAATTGATGATACAAAACAAATTTTATCATCAAAATATGCTTCAAAATATAATTCAAAAGATATAGATGCTATGAAAACAATTGCTCAAGCTTATGCTAATAGATCATTAAAAGAATTTGAAAATGCTTTATCCATCTATAAAGTAGAATTATCATCAGATCCAATAATTAAAACTCATTTCAGTGCTTTATATGATACATTATTAGAACAAAATTTAGTAAAATTAATTGAACCATTCTCAGTAGTGGAAATTGATCATATTGCAACAATAATTGGTTTAGATAATAAACAAGTTGAAGGAAAATTAAGTCAAATGATTTTAGATGAAGTATTTTATGGTGTTTTAGATCAAGGTAATGGTTGGTTATACATTTATGATCAACCAAGAGTTGATGCTACATATGATTCAGGTTTAGAATTAGTCAAAAATATGTCTGAAGTTGTTGAACTTTTATATGAAAAAGCTGCTTCTCTTAATTAATTAATTAATATGATTTTCTACTGGTTCTTAGGTTTTAATTACATTTAATTAATATATATCAAATTAGTTAAAATAAGATTGATTTTATTATTTGTAGTTCTTTTTTTATTTATACAAACCCCATTATATTATAATCCACCATCAGCTGCTAATGCTGCACAGTTTGCAATCATTTCTAAATATTCTCTTAATCTACCACAATTTTTGAATAATAGATAGAATTTTGTTGATTCATTAGCAACAAGTGTTGATAAATCTAATGCCTTTCTTAAGTATAATATGTTTAAATCTCTTGATTCAACATAGATGTTATGCAATTGAATGATTAAATATGGAATGTATAATGATCTTAATTCTTCAACTAATTGTGATTCATATGTATTATGTTCAGTTGATAATTCATATAGGAAATTATTAATGGTATGTGATAATATTTTTGAAACTTCTTCTGTTGATGTTGATTTTTGATTAGATTCCCAACTTTCAATAACATTTAATGCAATTATTAAATCATTATATTGTAATAATTCTTTTATTTCATTTTCTGAAATTATTTCACTATCAAGTAATGCTTCACTATTAGTAATTTCTTGACTAGTTTTACCAATTTCATACATCTTTAATAAATTACTTATAGAATTTCTTGATGCAAAATATTGTAAAGCTTTTGTTTTACCAGTAACCAAAAGTCTTCTAAATAAACTAATTGTACCACGAACTGAATCTGAATACATACCAGCTTCAATAAACCATTCAACATTTCTAATAAGTTTTTCATCAACATGATCCATATCTGATAATGAAACACCATTCTTTACTTTATAATGATCCTCTGTTAATGTAAACACTCTTTCAACTGTTCTCTTAATTATATTTTCTAATGGTAATTCATATATTCTACTTAATTCTAATTGTCTCTTTCTTTGTTTAGTATCAAATAAATCAATTAAGAATAATGAGTAAGCTTCTCTAGCTTCAACTTCTGGTAAGAAAGAAACATATAAGGGTATTAATTCATATAATTCATAAAGTCTTAATACTAAAATATATGTTGTGATTAATTTTGATTTATCATCTAGATTAACAATAGAATCATCAATAATGGAAATGAAAATAGCTAAATGTGTAATTATTCTTAATGCATATGATTCATTTAAAATTTCATTATAATCTTCATTACCTAACATAACATTTCCAACAAATCCCAATGAAGAATGTACAACTGGTCCAATACTATTTGAAATAATTGATGCCATTAAAACCCTTAATGGATTAGCACTTTCATCTTTTAGTGTATTAGCAATGGTATTTAATGATGCTTGTAATGTTATTTCTGTTTTTGGTAAATCAATAATGATATCTTCTTTTGGAATCTTTCCAGAAGAGATTAAATATGTTTCTAATTCATTAATATATATATGATTTGAATAAACTAATAATTGTGTATCCCAATCTTCAGATTTCTTTATTGAAGTTAAATCACCAATAAGGAATGAATAAATTAATCTTTCATATTCACAAATATTTTCATTCTTTGAAAGAAGATAAACTGTTCTTCTCCATAATGCTTTATGATGAATACCTTGAGAAGCATGATCATTATCATCCATCATTACATCTTCATTATTGAAATTTTCATTTAATTCTTTATCCACTATTGGATCTAAAAATTCATTATAACCTGATAAAATCATAATCAATGACCAATTATTAGTCTTTTCACATTCTTCTAAAGCTTCATCAACTTTACCAGCTAATAATAATTCATATATGTATTTAAAAAATATATTGTCTTGTTGTTGATCTTTGGAATCAATCTTAACATTCAAACGAATAGGACCATCAATATCAAAGTTTTCAACTCCATTAGAAATCTGTGTATGTAACCATTTTGTAGCTTGAAGGTCATCTGGTCTTTCTGGAGGTAATGTATTTTCTTGAATCCATTGTATAATCAACCATAGTTCACGTAATTTTGGATGATTTCTGATATAATTTTCTTGATATACTTTTGTTGAACTAAAGGAATATTCTGGTAGTTGATCTGGTTCAGATCTAGCTCTATATCCAACTAACAGATAGACAAGATGCCATAACTTTGTTTCTAATCTCCAATCTTGGAATGTTTGAGATGTAGGAGAAGAAGATTCATCAAGTGCTCTTTTTGCTGTAATTGAACTATATTCTTTGATGATGTCAAAAACATCAGCATTTGGATTCAATTTAAAGTCTTTCAATTCTTCAGCAAACTTCTCTAAAATTTTAGGATCCTGCATATTACTGAGGTCATAATCCTCTAAATGGAATGTCATCTTCTGAGAGAATTAGACTTGTTTTCTTTTAAAAGATTTTGTTAGATTCATATAATTGTTCAAAAATGTAAACAAATTTAAAACTTTTTTTCCTCGAAAAAAAAAAAATTCTGTCCGGAAATTTTCTACAATTTTATTATGATTAAATTAATTAATTAGTGATTATTATTAAGGTGATGCTTGTATCAATAAACAATTGTTCTATAAACTATTGATACTGATTATGATTAATACTAAAAATACAAATAAAAAACATTCTATAGAAAAAAAATGCAGATATTTCCATTTAAAAATGGTTAAAGTGTGTTTGATTGGATAAAAGTTATTATTGACAAACCCATTCAGCAAAGACACATAGACTTGTTCCATTATCAATTGAGACTAAACCTCTCCAAATTCCTGATTCACCACATTTAATGGTAGTTTCCCAATGACCCCATTCTGAATTAGAATCTTTTTTATTAAGTTTGATTATTTTACCTGAAGGTGATTGTACTGCTAATTTGGTCTTAATATTAGAATTGTAAATAGCACCAAGACCAGATGATGGATGTTGAATGAAATCAAAAGTATATTCACCTTTTGTTTTAAGATTTCTATTCTGTGGTTGTTTAACATAAATATCATTTAATTGAGCTGGTACTGTTGGATATCTGATGACAAAATCTAAAGGTTTGAAACTTCCTTCATGTGTAATTGGAATAACCATAGATAATGGATGACAATTAGCAACAGTCTTTTGTAAACCTTTTGGTCCTGAATATATGTTAATAAATCCTGTTGAAGAACTCTCTGGTAAACTTCCTTTAATTTTACAATATCTTTCACTATGTTTCCAATAAATTTGAGCTAATGTTGGTTTTGTAGAAGAACCTGCACTTACAGTTGCATTTATTTCAATATCATTTGGCACTTTTAGATCAATTTCAAATATTTCTTGATCTTTTAATCTTGTTAATGCATTATTAAATTTGTATATCTTTAAACCATTTTTGAAGAATGAAGGGAAACATGGAGGAAGAGATAATGCTGCCATTTGATCAATAGCTGGAACAATATGTTGATCTTCTGATTTATCTGGAATATGAGTATAAATAAGATCCAAAGGTTCAGCAAGGAAATAAAATGTCTCTGAAGAACTTTCATTTTTATTTTCAAACATTTTATTAACAGGATGTGTCATATTTGCAAGAGAAACATCTATAAGTCTCCATTCTTGGTTAATTAAAATAGCATTCCAATAATGTTTGATGATAGAACGTGGTGTTTTTAAAGAACCAACAATAATATGACATCTTAAAGCAAGTTCATTACATAAGAACTTGAATAAATAACATAAACCATAAGTATCTGTTTGTCTTGAAGCAAATATTTCATGAACATTAGGATGTCCTGTAGTTTCATCTTGATAATCTGATGTGATTTCAAAATTTTCAGCACATAAAATGAATAAAGCTCTTAAATATTCTAATTTACTACTATATTTATTACCAAACTCATTAGTTATAAAAGTTTCTGGTGAAATAAATGATGATTTTGAATCAAATCTTAAATTTCTAACAAAACTATCAACATATCTTAAATTAATTGAATTGATATCAAATTTATTAATTGGTGTTTCACTTTGAGCAACTTCATTACTATTAACAGTTGAAAGTTGTTTATGAGGTTCAAAAATGATATATCCTTCATTTTCTCTAACTCTTCTTTCTCTTAATTGTTTTTCTTTAACACTTAAAGAATTGGCTCTATTTAAATCAGCCTTTAATTCAATCCATGTATTTAATTGATTTTCTTCTAATGAAACAGCAGAAAGATCATTAGTCAATGAATCAAAACTTGGAAGAGGAGGGGCATCTTTTGCAGCAAATATTTTCTTAATGAAACCACTTGGATTCTTGATTCTTCTTTCTTCAACTAATAAGTTATTACCTGATGCACTAGTCTTAAGTTTATCATTAATATCACTTTCATATTTATGTCTTGCAAAACTTCCAGCACTAGTTGCACTAAAATCACTCATAGCAAAATAAGAACTTTCATTTGAACTTTGTGAATTGGTAAAATATGAACCATTTGAGTTACTAAAAACATTTGATGAAGAATGACCTAATGAAGATGAAGAACCATTATGTCTTGATTCATTACTTGATGGTTGTGAATCTCTTTCAGTTTCATTTCTATAATATGATTGTCTTGGATTTAAAACTTCTGAATCATAATTATAGTGTTGATGACTACGTCTTCCTGGACTTCTATTTGTTCTACTATATGGACTTTCAGGTTCATAGATGTCACTGTCATTATTATCTCTTAGATTTAAGCTTGAGTGTGATCTAGTACCCATTGATGAATGTTGAGGAGGAGCTGGTGGACCATTGTTAGAAGAAGAATGATGTTGATATTGATATTTACTTTGTGTTCTTGAATATGGAGATGTAGGTGTAGTAGCAGATTGATCTAATTTAACAGGAACAGAATAAGAATGAGGTAAATTCAAATCATGAGTTTTAATATGTAAATTTGAAGGGAATTTTGATGAATGTGGATAAGGTGGTCCATTTGAAGAATTCTTATGATTTGGTGATGGTGATGGTGAATGTGAAGGTGAATTACTTGTTGACATTCTATTTTTATAATACATTTCTGAAGATTGGAAACTAAATTGTAAATCATCATTTCCACGTTGAGATGGTAATTGTGAATAAGAATAAGAAGGTGTTAAGTTACTATGGTGTTTTTGAGCAAAAGTAGTTATATTATTAGTTGAAACTGAACTTGTAAGATATGATGCTGATGGATTGACATTTGGCTGTTTCATCATTAAATCAGCTTTTATGACTTCAACATAGTTTAATGGGAATAAACCTGTCATTTTGTTTCTCTTAAGTCTACCATGCCACCAGTTACCATCACCTAAGTGGTCAACTTCGATGATATCTCCTTCAATGAATCCTAAATCATCGTCTTGTTTACCACTCCAAGAGTAAATAGCTCTTACTCTAAACGGTGGTTCAGGTATAGGGTTTGAAATTGTCATATTTCCAATCTTAACAATTGATCAATAGACTAGTTGAAAGATGATAATTATAAGTTGAAAAGGGTAGTAGTTATACTGATTAGTTGTTTCTTGATATAAAAGTTTTAAAGGCAGAAAATTTTAGTTCTATAGAGTGAATTTCATTTTTTTTGTTATTATTTGGTGCTCTTCTATTGTTCTGCTGTCCCTTGTCCCAAAACGGAAAAATATAAACATTGGATCTGGTCACGTGACCGAAGCGAAATTTACTATATTACAATTTAATTACTTGAAGTTATTTGTTATCATATGTTTACATTATATACAAAGAGTGTCTAAATCTAATATCTTTCAATATCTGCTTTAGCTTCTTCCCAAAATTCCAAGTTCTTTCTGGACCAATCTAAGATACAAGAACTATAAGCTAAAATCATATTGTTTAAATCTTCATCTCTTGAAAATTTAAATCTTTCTAATTCTTCTTTGATTGCTTTTGTAGCATTTGCTATATCCTTTTCTGAAACTTGATATGTTTGTTTTAATTGATTTAAATCATCCTTTGTTTTGGTTAAATTATTTTGACGTGTAACTTCTGGATCTGTTTCAAAAGTAGTTTTAATTGCTGTACCAATCTTTGAGAAAACTGGAATTTTAAATCTCGATGTTTTCTTTGGTTCTAATGGTGTTGGTTCAGGTGAAGCTTCTGGTTGTTCACCATTTTGTTCAGCTTCTTGAGCTGCTCTTAAAGCTGCTTCATTTTTAGCACCAATTTTTCTATCAAAATTAATTTGTTTAGTTTTAGAACCTTCTTCTTCAAGAGCTTGTTCTAATCTTTGTGATTGATTTTGTGATTTTTCTAATAGAGCCATTTGATTTTCTTTATATGATAAACTCCTTTTACTCATATCATATTGTAAAGCCTTTTGATGTCTAAATTTCAAAACATCTCTTACAACAGCAGCAAATTGAACTGATTCACCTAATGGTTCTGAGAATTCATGATTTAATGAAGAAACTAAATCATCAGTTGATAAACGACAGTTATCATGAGCTTGACCAATACTTTCCAAGTTTGAAGCTAATTTACCAGTTTCTTGTAAACTAAAACCATTAAATGATAAACCAGCTTCTGAATATTCTGAACCTAAATCATTTAAATGTTTAATAATTTTTTTATTAATCTTATCAATACCATTTGAAATTACAGATTCATATTCTTTAGCATTGTTTTCAACAGTGTTGAAAATTATATCATCTTGACTTTCTCTAATAGAGACTGAAGCTGATGGTAGTGGTAAATATGAATGTGCTGGACTTGATTCTGCAGGATTTAATGGATCTGCTTGTAATACATTTTTTGGGATATTTGATAATGGTGGAGATGATAAAACTTCTGACCAATTTGAATTTGGATCCAAGAAACTTTGGAATACTGAACTGTCTCGTATTTGGTCTATGTGTAAACATCTGTTTAAGAACTTAGCTAACATACGTTGTCTATGTTCAATAATAGCAACATCTTCTTTAGCTTTAGTTGGAGCAGCAGCATATTTTGACATTTTATGTTTAGCAGGAATTGGTGGAATAATTAAAGTAGGGAATAATCTGCATAGAGCTATTCTTAAACTTTCAAATTCACTATAACGTCTTCTAATTAAAGAATCATTACATCTAATTGTATAAACAATGTAACCTCTACTAGCACCTTCTTTACTTTTACCAGCATCAATGATTTCAATATCAACATTACTAGCATTTTGTAATGAATTACGTATAGTTGAAGTAAAATCATCTGGATTGTATGCTTGTGTTGTTGTTGTAAATTCATCTGGATTATAAGCTTGAGTAGTAGTAATATTTTTTGGAATTGTAGTGGTGGTATTTTCGGTGGTTGAACTTGGTTCTTCTGTAGTTTCAGGTTCAGGTTCAGTTTTCTTTGGTTCTTTACTCTCATCTTCAATTGGTTCAGTAACTTCTGATTCAGCTAGTACTGGTTCTTGATTGTCAGTTTCACTTGATTCTGGTTGTTCTTCTTCTTCTTCATCATGAGACAAAGGTAAGTCAGTGAATTCGTCTTCCTTTGCAGCTGGTTCAGAGAAAGGGCTGTTATCTTCGTCAACAATTGAGGCCATTTTCGTTTAATTTATTGCTATTGAAGAATTGACTTTGAATTAACTTGATGGTATTTACTTGATGAAATAACACGAAAGCTTTTTTTGATTCTCAATTTATATATTTTCAACATTCTATTTGAATTTAAAGGTTTTTTTTTGTTCCCTATTTTTTTTTTTTTCGTCTTTCCTGGTTCACGTGACTTTATAAATTTATTTTGTTAGTCAGTTTGACTACTTTTAACAGTTTTAAAGGGTTATCATTGAGTTATGGTTCTAGTTTTTGGGTTAGATGAAAGTATATTAGCTCAGGTTTATATAATATTTACTTTAAACCAGATTAAAGATAAAATTACTCGAAAAAAATGGAGAAGTAAAAATACTCATCGCTTATATAAGCACATTGTTAAAAATTTTCTAATTTCAAAATTTCCAATAACTTTTATAATCTATTCATTCTCTAAACCTATACTTTATAGATAGAATGAGTAGTATTCTTATCTTATCGAAGTATTTCGATGAAGAAGGAAAACAAAAATTAGCTATTGAACTATCACAAAATTTGAAAAAAGAGGAATCAATCGTTGCTTTAAATGAATTATTAGATGTTATTGAAAACTTTGAAACAATTGAAGAAACTTTAAATGAGAATATATTAAAACATGTCGAGAGTCAAATTCAATTAAATTCAGATTTAGAATATATATTATCATCTCTATCACTTTTAAGAAAATTACCAAAATCCATGGATCAATTATTATCTTGGTTAGTCAAACTTATAATTTCACAAATTAATACTCATCAAAATTATCATTTCCAATCACAATTTATTGAATTGTTTACCAAATATGTTGTCATTGATGATGAAATCAAAGAAAATAATACTGATGAAGAATTACAATTATCATATTTATTAAAGATTTTAGAAACTATTTATATGAATGAAACAAGTTTAAACAATTCTGATTCTAAAACTCAATTAGATTTAATTATTACTTTATTAGTATCAGATAACGATGAAGAAGTTTCATCACTTGCAATTAAAATTCTAAGATGGATTGATATTACAAACTCAAAACTTGTTAATTTTATTTGGGAATTAATTCCAAATTTAATGTTATCAGGTCAAAATTCAATGATTACATCAGGTTATATTTTATGGTTAAGATTTGTATTAGCACAAAATAAAAATGATTCAGATCTTTTAGATACTCATTTCAAACAATTTTTATCAACTAATGATTATTGGGATTATATTCAAAGAGGTTTAATTAGTAATGTTCATGAACATAGAAAATTTTCTTTATCAATTTTAAAACTTTCAATTCAAATTTTAAATTTTGATTTAAAAAATGATTTTATTACATTTGAATTATCAAATTCAACAAAGATTATTGAAGAATGGAAGAAATATTGTACTTTATTTGAAATTATTGGTGTTGATACTGCTTTAAATCAAGCTGAAGCTGCAAAGACTGATATTTTTAATATTTTATCACCAAATTCAATTGTTAATCCAAGTTGGGGGTTAACTTTATTATCAACCGGGTTTAAAGCTTCAATGGAATCAGTTAGAAAATTTAGTTTAAATTTAATGTTTGAATTACCAGTTTCTAATATTTCAATTTTTGCTCATGAATATTTAACAAGTATTTTTTTAAAATATGCAATTGAAGCATCACATTTTCAAATTAGAAGAGGTTCAAATTGTAAAAAATGGAAATGTGATTATGGTGTTAAATTAACTAAATTTATTACAAATTTATTCTTTTCAATTAGAAATGATAAAGAAAAATTTTCAAAATTAACTTCACAAATTTTAGAATTTTTAGTTGAAATTAAATTAATGTTTGCTCCATGTAGAGTTTATGTTTCATTAGGTTTATTAAAAGGTTTAAAAAATCAAGAAATTTTAGATGTTAAAGAATTACAATTAATTTATAAATTATTTGAATCAAGATCTGAAGATGAAGTTTTCCAAATTACTTTACAAACTATTCATTTAAGATTATTATTAAATTTGAAACCAAATGTTCCATTATTAATTTCATCAATCTCAAAATTCATTCAATTAAATAACAACAATGGTGGCACAACAATTAATGCTTATGAAATTTTAAATAACAATGTTGACTATTTCTTAGATTACATATCCAAGAATGATGATAGTAATTCAATTGATAATGAATTAAACACTTTGAAGATTACTGAATCTGATATTGAAACCAAAATTGTTGAGTTATTACTATTAAATAAAGATGTTGTTATTACTGATGAATTATTAAAAGAATTAGCATTGACTAAGATCACTGATAATATTGATATTTCTAAATATTCAAATCAATTCAGTGTCTTATTAACAAAATTAATTAACAATGAGGAAACTGTCAGCTATAAGAAATCTAAATATTTAATTGATCTTGAAATCTTTAAAAATAGTTGGTCATCAATTAAAACTTTAAATCCATTATTCAAATCAATTATTGAAGAATCTACAACTACAAAAGAAATTTCTGAAGAATTAATTGATAAATTTGAATTCTTTGTTGATTCATATATTAAAATTTCTGATAGTTCATATAATGGTGAATCATTACTCAAAATTCAAGATTTAATTTCTTTAGAGACTTCATTAGGTTTAAACTTAGAAGGTTCTGCAAACACTTTAGAATTTAAACAAAGAGATATTTTAGCTTCATCATATTTAAAATTATGGTTATCATTATTAAGATCAACACCATTAATTGAAACATCTGATAAATCAATTTTATCTAAGATTTTAGAAAGAGAAGGTAAATTTTCATATTTCCAAAGTTCAATTTCATTATTTAATTTATTACAATATTTATTTAATAGTTATATTAATTCATCAACAGATTCTGAATTTTCTTATGATTTAATTAATATTGGTATTGAAATTTTAGAAAATAATTGGGAACAAATGACAAGTGATAGATTAATTTTAAATCAAAAGAAGATGCATTTAAAATTTATTGAAACTTTATATCATGAAAGTTTATTAATTAATTCAATTAATAATGAATATATTAGTAAAGTTTTATCAAGAGTTGGATTAGAAATTATTGAATTATCATTTACTAGAAGATCATTATTACCAACTTTAACTTCAAAAATTTTAAATTATTCATTAAATTATTCTCAAGAATTTGATCAAACTCAATGGTTAAAACCAATAATTTTAAAGAGTTATTGTTTAATTCAAGATGATAGTAATTTATTTAAATTAAAGAATACTGTATCAAATATTTATGATGAAGAATTAAATTTTATTACAATTGATCATGAAAATTTTAAAGAAGAAGGTATTTATTATAAATTATTTGGAAATGAAGAAATTTCAACAAGAATTAATATTATTAAAATATTAACCAATAGTTCTACAATTTTTGCAAATGAATATTTTGAATTATTAATTGATGAAGAAGATTTTAAAGATAATATTATTAAACCTTTGAAAAAAGTTAATGGACCAGATGAATGGAAAAGAATTTTATCATTACAAACAATCATTATTTTAGTTAAAAAGATTGATTCAATCAAATTATCTATTGTTATTAAAGATAAATTTTTACCAAGTTTAACAAGTGAACCAAGTCCATTAGTTAGAACTTATTTAGAATGGATTATTGCTTTAAATATGATTGAATTACCTGATACAAGATCAAGTTTGTTTAAATATTTCCAAGATCAATCAAAACCTTCATTAGTTACATCAGTTGAAAGAATTGGTTATTTAATTGCACAAAGATTAAGTAATGATGAAAGTAAAGATTATTTAGTTAAATTCACTGAATATTTAATTCCAAATTGTGCATCAAATAAACCTTTAATTAGACATTTTTCTAATTCATTAATGCTTTCTCTATATCCATTGATTAAAGAAGAAAAGAAAGTTGATTTACCAATTGATGGAGTATTAAAGATGTTATATGATGAAGCTAAAAAATCTGAAATTACAGGTCAATATAGAAGTGGTGATGCTTTAATTTGGGATGTTTTAAAAGATTTTGATCTTGTTGGTATCTGTGGCGGTGTTATTGGGAAAATTTCACCAAGACCTATTGATAATATTGTTATTTGGAAGAAAGAATTTGATAGATATGTTACCAATGAAGAAATTTCTGGTATTACTATTGGTGAAGATAGAGGTAAGAGTTGGTCATCAACAGCTAAAGATACTAGTGGTAGTTCTAATGAAAAATCTATCAATGTTAGTTCTAATACTACAACAACATTACAAACAAAGAGTGGTGCTTGGGAAACTATATCTGATTTCACTTTAGAAGATAATGTTAGAAATGTGAAGAGAACTGATTTGATTGTTATCAGTTCTTTAGTTGATAAACCACCAAATTTAGGTGGTATTTGTAGATTGTGTGATGTTCTAGGTGCTGGGTTAATGACAGTTGATGATTTGAGGGTGATTAAACACCCACAATTTAAGAATGTTGCAGTTACAGCAGATCAATGGATGCCAATGGAAGAAGTTAAGATAGGTGCAATTCCAGAATATTTAATGCAAAAGAAGAAAGAAGGATATACATTAATTGGGTTAGAACAAACAGATCAAAGTATAGTTTTAGGTAAGGATACACCATTCCCAGCTAAATCAGTTATTCTATTAGGTAGAGAAGCTGAAGGTATTGATGGTGATTTGTTACAATTGTTGGACTACTGTGTGGAGATCCGTCAACTCGGTGTTATCAGATCCATGAACATCCAAACAGCTACAGCAGTCATTGTGCATTCGTATGTCTCCAGTCAATTTCCATAACCCTGTATAGAAATATATTATGAAATATAGAAATATTAGAAATATAGATATTGTGTTTACATAAGATATTACGTAATTTATCACGTGATTTTTTCGTTTTTGAGCGAAGAAAAAGAAATTCGCAAAAAACCGATTTTTCAACTTTAAATCAAATCAAATCAAATAAATAAAGTTAAATATTTTCAATTAAGTCAGAAGATTATTTCAATTCGTTAAAATTACTTTAAATTAAATGGACAGAGAACTACCTCCATTGGCTCCTAGAGTCAAATCAATACTGGCTGCTACATTGGTTGCACTGGCATCTGGGACTCCCTATGTCTACTCTGTTTGGGCTCCACAATTGATAAGAAATTCTCATCTACCTATAAAGACTGCAGCAACACTTTCTTTTGCTTTAACTCTTGGTGGTTCTTGTGGTGGATTCCCAGCTGGTTTAATGATTGATAATTGGGGTCCTTCATTGTCTAATTTTTTGGGTTCAATTCTAACTTTTATTGCTTATTCAATCCTATATAGATTTTATGATAACAAAAGTCAAAATATTCATTTATTAGTATTCGCTATGATATTTGTCGGTTTTGGTTCAATGTTAAGTTTCTATTCAACTGTTAAAGTAGCTACTACCAATTTCCCTTACCATAGAGGTTCTGCTGGTGCTTTCCCTGTTGCTGCTTATGCTTTAGCTTCATTAGTTTATTCTTTTATTGCTGTCCATTTTTTTGATAGTAATACTGGGGGGTTGTTAAAATTTTTGTCCAGATTTTGTCCAGTTATTTGTATGTTTGGTTCAATATATTTAAAAGTTATTAAGAAAAAGAAGAATAATGATATTGAATCAAACTCTAATGTTATTGCTAATGAATCAACTCCTTTAATTAGATCAATTCCTTCTTCAATTTCAATTTTAAATGCTTTTGATGATAGAAGAAGAAGTTTTAGAGGTTCTATTAGTTTTTGGGGTGTTGGTAATAGAACTCCAAGAGGTTCTGTAAGTTCATTCTCAACTTTACAACCAAATAATACACCTCCTCAAATTGAAGCTTTCCGTCGTGATTTAATAAAGAATAATATAATTACTGCAAGTCCAAGTTCAAAATATTCAAATAGTAATAGTTCAAATTCAAATTTTAATAGCAATACTAATTCTCTACCCACATTAACTGAAGTTACAAGTAATGAAGAAAATAATAATGTTCATAATGTTCCAACTTCTTTAATTAATGATGCTATAAGACCAAATTCACCATCACCATCAACTTTAAATATCTTAAATTCAAGTGCTGTTGAAGATACTCCAATATTTGTTCCAAATGATCATCCAATTTGGGATCATTATATCCTTAAAGCAATTTGTCAAAGATTATTCATTAAATATTATTTCATTTTAGCTACTTTACAAGGTATTGGTCAAATGTATATCTACAGTGTTGGTTTCATTGTTGTTGCTCAAGTTGATTCATCACCAGGTAATACTTTAAGTGCAAGTGAAGCTCAAGCTTTACAAGTTTCAACAATTGCAATTGCAAGTTTCTTGGGTAGATTAACATCTGGTCCAATTTCTGATATTTTTTATAAAACTTTAAAATTACAAAGAATTTGGTGTATTTTATTTGCTTCTTTATTAATGACTTTTGGTCAAATTTTAACAGCTCATGTTGATCATATTAATGAAATTACTCTTTGTTCATTTATAATTGGTTTTGCATTTGGTTTTGTTTTTGGTGTTTTCCCAGCTGTTATAGCTGATAGATTTGGTACAAAGACTTTTAGTACAATTTGGGGTTTAATGACAACTGGTGCTATCTTTAGTGTTACTATTTGTACAAGATTATTTAGTTCAATTTTATCAGATCATACAGATGCTG
Source organism: Ruyongia namnaoensis (assembly GCA_030563805.1). Lineage (NCBI taxonomy): Eukaryota > Fungi > Ascomycota > Saccharomycetes > Phaffomycetales > Wickerhamomycetaceae > Ruyongia > Ruyongia namnaoensis. Next base: position 246,170 of record JAJMKA010000003.1, read on the forward strand.
TTACAGGTACTTGTTCTATTGGTGTTGAATGTTACAGTGAAGCATTTGTTATAACTAAATGGGCTGGTTTATTTATTTCTTCAATTATTTTAATGACTATTTATGTTAATTATAGATATGGACTTAGAGGTTAGAGATTTCAACATATCTACATTACTTATATGATAATCATAGAAATTAACATACATATTATACGCATATAACTTATTCATGTATTTATATCATTTCACATTTTACATTCATTTATATTATGTTATACACTCATTTTTTTTCATTTCATACTTGATATTCTAATATTAATATTTATTTTAAAATAATGCTTTTAATTTAATCTACATTTTTCTTTGTATTTTGTAATGATAATAATAATTTAATAATTAATTTATTGAATTAAAATGTTTTTTCTTATATGATGTAAATATTATACAATCATTAATTTATATATAAATGATTTTTTTGTTGTTGTTATTATTGAAATCAATAAATAATTAATTGTTTTATTGACAAGGAGGAATTGTAGGTTGTATGTTTGTTTGTTTTTATAAATATCTTTTTTAAACAAAAAATACTTAAATTGTTTAAGCACTTTGAATAACTGATGGATCAAATATTCTATCAACATCTGAATATTCAGAAATCTTATCATAGTAAACACTACAACTGAAATCCCATGTACCTAATAATTTAGCATTTTCACAAGCTGATTTTGTCCATGGAGTACCATAAATTATTGGTGAATATTTCATGTAGAATAAGAATGAAACAAATGAAAAGATTAAAATTGTAGTATAACCAATTGATCTTCTCTTTGAAAAGATATAACTAACAAGAACATCAAAGAAATGACCTAAAGCTAAAATACCGAAATAATAAGCTGGTAAATAATGATGTAAAAATAATTGACGACCCATTAAGAATGATGGAACAAAGTGTAAAGCCCAACCTAAGAAATATTGAACTGTTTGAACATTGAAGTTGAAAACATGAGGATCTGAAGCAACATGACTACCAGTTTGCCATCTTAATAATTGAACTAAAACATAAATAGCAAAGACAACAACTGATAATGAAACAGTCCACCAAACTGGAGCATTACCTAATAAATAAATATGACGATGGTTTTCACCCCAATAGTTAATACCACGTAATAAGAATGGCCATTGAGTTGGGAATGATTGGAAATCATGTGGTGAATTTAAATTGTTATTAATGTGCCACATTCTTTTATGAGCTTCAAAGATCTTACCAAATAAACCTGGTTTTTCATAACTAACTCTTGAAGCACTAGCTGGTAAGTATGGGTTAACATTTTGTTCAACAATCCATAATGATAATGGTACAATACCTTGAGAAGCACAAGTAACTTCTTGTTGTTCAAAAGCCCATTTTGGTAATTTAACTTCATGAGAGAATAAATAACAACCAGTCATAGCATGTCTTAATCTAAAGACAGATTTTAAAGCAGTTAAATTGGTTTGAGCATTTAAATCTCTAGTATAATCTTTTTGAATTTCAACAATGAAATCATCATTAGCATCACCTGCAAAACCTTCATGACCGTAAGCAGTGACTTCTTTTTGCCAATCAGCTTCAGTAACTGGTGGTTTTTCATCATGAGAATGTAAACGACGATGAGTTAAAATATGTTTTAATCTAATCTTAGTACCATCAGTAATTGGAATGAATTCAGTTGGAATTGAACTATCATTATACAATTCAACACTCCATTCATTATTAGTATCTAAGTATGGATATAAAGTAACTTGTTGTTGTTTTGAACCAGTTTCAAATAAATGATTATGGGAATGTAAATAACCACCATTAGTTTCAACATGACGAATAGTAACTTTTGAACCAACACCAACATCAGCTAAGATATTACCTGGAATAGTGTTACCGTTTAAAGTTGATCTAAAAGCTGATGACATGAAAGCAGCACCATCACCTTCATTAGTTAAGACTTGGAAATGAATTAAGAAAGCTAAAACATAGATAATAATTGGTAAACCTAATAAAATTGAAGCTCTTTGGAAAGTATGTTTGAAAATAGTTGGAGTTGAAACTTTTAAATCACCAATTAAGAACCATAAATCCCAAACATTTAAAATACCAACCCAAGCAACTGTGAAAAGACCAACCCATTTTGATGATAAAGCTAAACCTAAAGAAATACCAGTAGCAACTAAAGCTCTATACCATCTAAGAGTAAATGGAACTTCATTTTGGAATCTTTTATAACCATAAGCAGCTGAAGCAATAAAGAAGATTAATGGAGCATCTAATAAAATATATCTTGAAATTGTAACATAAGAATTTTCAATAGTGAATAAACCAGTTGTAATTAAAGCAACTAAAGGTCTAACACCAGAACTTCTTAAAGTTAAATAGAATAAAACAATAGTACCAACACCCATAAAAGCACTTAATAAACGCATTAAAGTATATGGAGTACTAATTGGATAAATATCACCAATTTTTTCAAAATCAAAATCACCCTTAAAGCCACCTAAAGAAGCAACACCAGCAAATAATAATTTAGCTAATGGTGGATGAACATCCATAAAGAAAGTACCTAAAATATATTTTTTAGCAAAACCACCAAAATGAACTTCATCAAATACAACTGAATTTGGATTTGCTAATTTTTGAAGTCTAACGTATAAAGAAAATACAATTAAAGCAGCTAAATATATACGTTCCTTCTTTGAAACAACAGTACGCTTCTTATATAAATCAGCTGGAGGAGTTGTGATTAAGAAAGGACGATCAACACCCTTTTCGAAAACGACTGGAGCAACAGGGTCAATATCGAAAGATGATTGATCCACTTTCTCACTTGATTGTTTGGAAGAAACAGATTTCTTTGCCATGATGTGTTGGATGAAAAACTTGAAATTAGAATATGGGTATGAATGAGAATGTGAACGCAATTGAGTATTGACAGACTTATTGATTCTATATTTCTAGATTTTAAAAGATTTCAAAGTGAGATAACTGGGAAAACTGTTGAAAACAATAAAAGATAACTTTAAATTTTCACCTTATTCTTTCAATTTGTTTTTTTTTCTGCTTCGTGTCAAATTTAAAAAAAAAAAAAAAAATCGACGCGAAATTCTGAAATTTGTCAGAAATTACGTAATATTTTTGGGTTATTTTAATGTACACAAACACATTTTAAATTGGATTCTAGGGAATATTTGTGATGGTGTTGAGTTTGTTCTTCTTTGGTTGAATGTCTGTGATGTGTATGGTTGGTTTGATTATATGATGGTACTCAATGGCACATACTTGTGTGTTATGCTCTCTTTATTACTAGTACAATATCTGTTGGCGTTTAATGATGATATCTATGAACAGTTTGTCCATTATGCCAAATTTGCTGCTCTTTCTGCTTGTATCACTCATAATAAATTGTCGGAAGGATATTTGAGAAATAATCTTTGTGATTTAGATTTCTGTAGGGTTGATACTATAACTGAACATGCAAAAGTTATTAAAATTAGAAATGCTCCAGATACTGAGAATGGTACAGGTTTAATTATTTTAGATGAAGGTAATAAAAGAATCATTATTTCATTTAGAGGTTCAACAACAAGTTCAGATTGGTTAAATGATTTTAAATTAAAGCCAGTGGATTATAATCCTGTTTCTAAATTGCATGAAGAATTAAATGATTATGAAGAGAATAGTACAACACAAATAATTACAAAATCTTTACAAAATAGCCAAAGCTACTCCAAAAATACAATTATACCCAATGAAGATAATGAAGAAGAAGAATCAATTTCTGATTGTATCAATTGTAAAGTTCATCGTGGGTTTTATAAAAATATAAATCAAATACAACAATCATTAGTTGAACCAGTTGATGAATTATTTGCAAAATATCCAGATTTTCAATTAATAATTTCTGGTCATTCTTTAGGAGCGGCAATTGCAACACTTGTTGGCATTGAATTTAGAGTTAAAGGTTATAAACCATTAATATTTGCTTATGCTTGTCCAAAATTATTTAATGAAGAACTGAGTCAATGGGTTAATAAAATTTTTGAATCTGATCAACTTTCACAAAGAATTTTAGATAATGAACCATTGGATTGGGGATTAGTTAGAATTGTTCATGATGAAGATTTTGTACCTTATTTACCACCAAAATATAGAACTTCAGGTGTTGAATTCTTTATTCAAAAGAAACATTTACCTCATAGAAAAACGGATATAATTTTTCATGAAACAAATACTTTAACAAATGATTTTCACATAGACACAAGTAGAAGAAGATACTTTATTGAAAGACTAATACATGCTTATGAGCATAGAACTTACTTTCTAGAAATAAATGAATGTTGGGGGTTCTAATATATGAATTTTACCCTACAGCCTAATAGTGTCTTTACCAAAATTACGTAATTTCTTATATAATTTGCTTATGTAATCCAACTTCTTCATCAAAAAAAAAAATCAGGAAGAAATTGAACAAAAACCTTCAAAAAACATCAATCTAAGTTTTATTTGAAATAACAACAATAAGATGGTTCATATATTCGGTAAACACTTCAAAGGTAAAGAAGTCATAAGAGTATGTAAACTATGAACAAAAATTTAATCTTTTTGTTTTTTTTTTGTTGTTGCGATTAAAGTTGTCAAAAAAGAGATTAAAAAATCAACAATCAAGCAAAACAAGTTGTACTAACTAATCCTTCATTGTTTATAGTATGCTTTAAAGACAAAGTTTTATGGTATCAAATGGGAAGACATTAACAGAATATGTAATTCATTATATTTATATCCAAAAATGAAGATGGCTGATTTATCTGAAACTCATATTATGGCATTAACAAAAGAATTAAATGGTTTGACGATTGAAGAATCTGCTAGACGTATAGTTCGTGAAAATATTCAACATAAGATAGCAATAGGTTCTTATGCTGGTATTAGACATAAATGGCATTTACCTGTTAAAGGTCAAACTACTAGAAATAATGCTAATACTGCAAGAAAATTAAATAAACCAAATAGATATGGTTAGTTTTTTTAAAAAAAAAACATATGAAAGAAGAAGTTGATGAATAAGTGGAATATATTGTTTCCAAGAAAACAAATTGATATAGAGGAGTAATGATATTTTTTTGTTGATTTAAAGAAACCTTGTATATAATAGAACTTTAATGATTTACATGTTATATTAATTTATAAATTACAATATTTATTATAAAATGGTCCATTTTATGTAACTAATTAAATCCTTTAAACCTTATAATCTTTATCAAAACCTTTCCATTCTTTTAATTCCATTAAATGTCTCATTGTTGGTCTACCATGGGGACAATTCCAAGGTTTATCTAAAGTACCCAAATTTCTAACAACTCTTTCCATAGTTTTATAATTTAATGATCTACCAATCATTATACTCTTTCTACAAGCTCTCATTGCAAACATTGATCTAATTTTGGAAATTCTAACACTTGAAACATTACCTGGATTTTCTCTAATTAAATGAATTAATTCATTTAAATCATTAATATCAAAAACTGTTTTTTTAGAAATTGGTAATGATACTAAACTTATCTTTGAACCAGGTTCTGCATCTTCATTAACTTTAATTTTATACCCATTTTTAATAAATACTTCAAGATTATCTAAAACTAATAATTCATCTAAAATATTTAATTCAAGTGTTTGTGGAATAACTAATGGTTGATTATCAAAAATTGTTTCTCTTTGAAGTGTTTCAAAATTATATTTTTCATCAGATGCATGTTGATCAATAATAAATAAATCTCTTTTAGAATCTTTTTCATTATCTCTAATAACTAATATAAATCCAAGATTAAATTGACCAATAATTCTCATTTTAGCAAAATCTTTCTTCGATACTGTTAAACTTAATAAATCTTCTGCAGATTGTTGATCCTCAATATCATCAACATTTATATCATTATTATCAATTTCTTTTTTAGTTTCAACTTTTTTATTAATATTATTTGTAAATTTAAATGTTTTTGGTGTTGACATTGTATAAGAATAATTTTGAATTTGTGATCTTAAATTCTTTGATGGAGTTCTAATAAGTTTATAATCTTGTTTTGATGAAGGTAATGAACTTTGAATTTGAGTAATAGTTGTTGTTTCATTATGACTATGGTGACAATTTGTATGATCAGGATTTTCATCTTCATCAACATTATCTTGTTCATTATCTGAAACTTCTTCATTTGTTTCCTTTTCTGTCTCGACATAATCATCATCATTAACTTCATTAATATCGCTTCTGTTTTCTTCTTCAATAATATCTTCACTATGAGATACTTCTTCATCTTCCTCTAAATCTTGAACATCTTCCTCATCTTCTTGTAACTCTGAATCTGATTTAAATGATAATTTCCCTTCTTGACTCAAAACAACATCTTCAACACTTTCTTGATCATCAATCTTCATAAATACTGATTCAATGGTAGGTTGTTGAGATTTATTTGTAATTTTAGGTTTGGAACTTGATGTATCTGGTCTAAGAATACCACCTAACATAAATGATGATAAATCACGAACTGGTGCTCTCTTTGCAGGTTTTGCTGTTAAAATTTGTTGAAATTCTCTATTTGCTGGTCTACTTATTTTAGTAACTTTATAAGATTCTGGAAAATCTTCTGGTGTTTTTCTCTTTAATGGATTAGGCTTATCATTATCATCAATTTCTTCTTGAGCTTCATCATCTTCATCCATATCTACGAAAGTTGTACTACTTGTTTCATTTGGATCAGCAGGATCATCATTATCTTCTTCATCTGATTCATCAATCTGTGCATCTAATCTTGAGGTTGAAATTGATTTATTTTGAGAACTTAATATTTTTTCTTCTTCTTCTTCATCTTTCTCCTCTTTTTCTTCAGCTTTAATAAATTTTGGTTGAGTAAATTGACTCTTTGGAATAGTTAAATCTTGTAATTCAAAAAATTCATATAATTGTTCTTTAAATTGATCAATAACTTCAACTTCATTATGAACCAAAACAGTTCTTTTATCAGGTGTAACATTTAAATCTAAGAAAATTGGATCAATATTAAAATTTAAAACAATCATTGGATATTGTAAATGATTAAATGATTTATAAGTTTCATTAATAATTTTATTAAATTTTGGCATTAAAATTGGTCTTTTATTAATAAATAAATTTTGTCTATCATTTGAATTTCTACCATAACCAAATGAAGGTTTTGATATAAATCCTGAAATTTCAATTATATAATCTGTATTAATATTTAAAACTTTTAATCTTGATTTCATATTATTTAAATTTAATTTAAAATTTATTGGTATTAAACCTGTCATACCTTGTAATCCATAAATATTTGTAATATTATTCTTTAATGAACCACCATTAGTTTTAAATACTATTGATTTTTTCCCCTTTGGATTAACATTATAAACTGATATTGAAGTATTTAAAGAAAATAATGAAACTGATTGTAAAAACATAATACATTTTGAAAATTCTCTCTTTATATTCTTTGTAAAATCTTTTCTTCTAACTGGTAAATTTTCAAATAAATCTGTAAATATTGTTGTTGTACCTTTACCTCTAGATACTTTTGAAGTTTGTATTAATTTCCCATTATGATCAAATGTTAAACCATGAGCAATTGGTGGATTTGTAGATGTTATAATTTTTAAATTTGAAATTGCAGATAGAGAACTCATTGCTTCACCTCTAAACCCAAGAGTTGTCACTGTTGAAACATCTTCAAAGTTTGATATTTTGGATGTATAATGCTTAAGACAGATTGATTCAAAATCATCTTTTGATATACCTGAACCATTATCACTAACTTCAATTGATTCTAACCCATAATTCTTAAATATTATTTCAACTGAAGAAGATTTAGCATCTATACTGTTTTCCACCACTTCTTTCACAGCAGTTGTGAGATCTGTGATGACTTGACCTGAAGTAATTCTATGTATATCCTCATGTGAGATACTCTGTATACCTTTACTCATCTTGTCATTGATTGTTTATATTGAATTTGGTGATTGAACGCGTAAACAATTTTTTTATATGAGGGCAAAAATTTCAAAATTCTACTTTGACTATTGAAGAAACTAATAGATGAAAACAACAATAACAAACATCAATAAAACACTGAGAGAGTTTTTGTACATATGGTGTAATTCTATTCTTTATGAACGTGGTGTTTATACAGATACAAGTTTCCAGGAAAAGAATGGGTTTAATTTAAGAGTACGAGTAACTAGACATCCAGCTGTTAGAAATTATTTATTAAAATTTATAGATGATGAAATAATATCAAATTTAAAAGTTATTAAAAGTGTTTCATTAGTAATCTTTGATATTAAGACACATAGAAATATTGAAAGATATGTATTAAACCTTCAAAATTATCTTCATCTAAACAGATCAAAAAAAGTTAATGAAAATGATGAAGTTATTGAAGAAGAGATTGTTGAACTTGAATTAAACGATGATAGTGATGATACAATAGGTTGGAAATCTATTTATGAACAATTCAGATCACAATTATATTATCTTTTAACTAAAATACGACAATTGGATTCTTTAAAACGGTATGAAGATTTATCTTTTACTTTTATAGTAGAGACTATTGATGATGATTTAATAAATGGTATAAATTTTAATGATAATTGGATATTAGCAGAGAATCAAAACCATGAATTAAGAGATCAAATACAGGACAATGATGAAAGGAAATCAAAGGTGAAATTAACACCATTAAGAACTATTGATATTGGACCTTTCATAATTTATTCATCAATTGAAACGGTAATTAGGGATGATGATTTAAAAATTTAATTAATGTTACAAACTAACCACAAGGAACACTTGATTTTCTAGACATTAATATTATTTATTTTATTTATTAGGTTTATAATTATAAATATATCTTTTTTTTTGGGTTTATATATTATTTTCTTAAATTCATTAATCAAGATCCATTGCTCTCTTTAAATTTTCATACATTAAATAACTAATTGAAACAGCAGGTATAACTTTTGCTAAATTTGGAACTAAACCTTTAAATAAACCTGGATAACCTTCTCTTTGAACAGTTTTATGTAATACATCAAAAAACCCATCATATCTATATGGATGAGCATAAGTACCTTGAGCTTGTAATCTTGTTCTTAATAAATTAATTGGATAAACAATTGAAGCACCAATAGTACCACTAAAAGCACCCATTGGTAATACTATTAAATTTGATATTTGAACATTATCAGGTGAACAATTTAATTTTGTTGCTTGTCTATTAATATACCATTTTTTCATTGCACTAAAAGTACCTAAATCTAAAGCAGCATAAGGGAAAATACCTGTTAAACCAACTAAAACACCTCTATAAAATATTCTTAACCCACCTTCTTTATACATTTGTTTTGCAGTTATAAATAATTGATTTTTATCATGAAGTGAAGCACATTGAACTCTATATTTTAATGTATCAATTGGATAAACAGTAAATTGAGCAACAACACCACCAAAACCACCAGCTATATAAGTTGAAATTCTTGATAATTGTGAAGTATCTTCAACACCTTCAACTTTTGCTAAAATTTTTTTAAAAAATTCAAAAGAACCAAATTTCATTGAAGATTCTGGGAAAATTTTTAAAACGTTTAAACCATTACCAACATAAAACCCTTTTAAACCACCTTGTTTATAAATTGTTTCAGCAGCTTTAACTAAAGGAGATTTTATTTTTTCAACAGGTATATGTTGACTTGAACTAATTTTATTTTTATTTGTTAATAAAGTTGAACTTAAATCAGTTCTTGCAATTAAAAAAACTTTAATTCTATCAAATGGAGCAGTACAAGTTCTTGAAACAACACCACTAAAACCACCAGCTATAAAATAACCAAAAGATTTCAAAAAATCATTTGAAACAGTAATATCACCTTCAGAATTTAAATCTGATTCATTTAATAAAACATAAGCAGTTTTTAATCTTGAACCATTTAATCTTGGTACAAATAATAAAAAATTTTTCCATTCATCATAAGTAATATATTTTGAATTTGAATCATCATTATCTTTTTTATTTTTTAATAATTTTAAAAATTCTTTAAATTCTTTATCAATTTCTTCTTGATCTAATTTTGAAATTGTATTATTATTTGAATTTGAAAATGCAAGTTGTGAATCTGTTTTTGTTGTTGATGATGATGATGAATTTAATGAAGATGCAGATGTAGATGATGATGAAGAATCGGAAAATGCAGAATGAGAATGACCTATTATTGAAGTTAAATTTAAATATTTTTTAAAATCTTTAACAATAATTCTACCATCATTATCTTTATCTAATTTTTGGAAACCTTCTCTAATTTGTTTTTCAGCATTAATATAATATTCTTTAAATTCTTTATAATCTACATAATTATCATGATTATTATCTAAATTATTAAAAAGAATTTTTATTGCTTCATCTGAATGTTTTAATGGATGATTAATATCATTATTAATAGTATTTTTAAAAGAATCCAACGTTATTTTACCATCATCATTTGTATCAAATTTGCGGAATAGGGCAGATAGTCTCTTTTCTTGAGCTTCAGGTGTGTCCTGTATAGGGTATGATGTGTTATCTGTGGTAGGTACTGTTGTTGATGTTGACATTTCTTCTTCTTCTTCTATTAGGTGCTTTTCTTTTTTTTTAAAATTTTCTTTCGTGTTCGTTTAGGTTTTCTATTAGTTGGGACCTTTTTGTGAGGTGTGAAGTGTTGCTAGTGAGAAGTTAAAGGTAAAACGAATGAAAGGGAAGGGAGTATGAATATTAATGAATCAAACAAAGTATTCTTTTGAATTGAAAACAATACAAATTTCTAGTTTTTCTAATTAAAAAGTTTTAAAGATTTTTTGTTTTCATTTTTTTTTTTATTTCTGAAAATTTGATTTGTTCGGATGTTTTTTTTTTAATTTCTACTTATTGTTTTAATATTAGAATTAAATATTAGAATAAATGAATTAAATATGAATTAAATATGTTTAAATAGATGCTAAGTGGAAGGTATATATGGTTGTTTAGGCATTGAGTAGTGTCCACAATTCTTTAGATCTCTCAACATCCAATCTCAGAATAAATAGGTTTCGTAACAATAGAATCATTGATATAAAACTTGCTAATCCAATTGGTACAACTGCAAAAACTGTTATATTATAATAATCAACTCTTCTACCCTTTTTATTTGATTTAACATCTAAATTTGATGTTACAAAATTTTGAATAATATATGCAAATGTTAAAATACATGAAATAATTATCCATGCATGTAAAGTATAAGTACTATCAGGACTTAAAATTGATAAAACCATTTGTTCAATTGTAATTAAAATCATTGACATTGATAAAACTCTTAAAATTGCTGCTGAAGTTTGATAAGTAACAATCCATCTAATCATTAAACCATCAATTACTGAATATGATAAATATGCTGAAACAAGACACCAAAGTGCCATTAAAAATGATTCACTTGATGTTGAAATTGTTAATAAATTATAAAGATCAAATAATAATTGTTTTTCATTAATTATGACTTCATTATTTAATAAAAAACTTGATGAATTTGAATTTAAATAAAGATTATAAGATTTTTTAAAATATTTAAATGAATTAAATAATGGTAATAATAAAACAATATCACGACAAATTGAAATTGCAAAATGTTGTCTTGCATTTAATAAATTAAGTCCAATTGTTTTTAAACTTGAATCTTGACCAATTTTTATTCTCATCTTTTTTTTAATTATTTCATTAATATTATTAATATATTCATTATTAATATAAGTTGTTTCTTCAATATTATTATCAATATTATCATTACTATTGTTAATTGTTTCATCATCATTATTTTCATTACGAATAGTTGTAGTACTATTCAAATCATTAGATTCATTACCAATATTTCGTAGACCAACAGATATTATTGAATTATTTCTTGAATGATTTCTTGAATTTTGGAAATTGTTATTAGTTGTAGATCTATCATTTGAATTTGTTGAAGAAGTTCTCATCATTAATTCATTAAAGGATCTAGTTGATTCATTTCTCATCATAACTGTATTTGAATCAATTTCATTAATATTTATATTTGAATTTGATGATGTTGAAATTCTTGATAATGCTTGATTATTCTGTCTATGAAATTCTTGATATTCTAAAGATTGTGGATCATCAGGTGTTGGAGGAGGTTTATCAGCGTATGAAGTCTTCTTTCTCCTGATATTGAACCTTGATTTTGGTTTTTTGGTATTAGTTGACATTTACTCTTCTTCTCTTAAGTACAATATTAAAAGATCTGCAAAATTAACGAAAAATGACACCTCCTTCAAAAAAAGAGTGGGAAAATTGTAGAGAAAAAAGAAGGAATTAATTGACAGTTGTAATTGTAATATAAAAACAACTTAGATCAAATATAAACACAAATTAAGAACTAAAATCTAAAATAAAAATCGCTTTTTAGAGGGTTTTTTGCTTTTTTCGTCCCTTAAAATTTTTTTTTATTTTTTTCTGTGATTATTTTAAATTTTTATTCATTGGTTAAAATTTTATTTAATTTTATATCTTTTACAATTATTTAAATAAATTTGTTATGTTTATTAGTCTTTTTTTTGTTTAGATTGTAGTTGTAATATCACCAAAATTTATACCATGGTTTATTCAATCTTCTACTTAATTGTTTATAATATTCCATTTCATTCCAACAATCTCTACCCCAATCACAACCAGCCATATTAACAGCAAAATCACGATCTCTTTCATTATAAAAATATCTTGGATCATTAGATTGTTCAGAACATGCACCTGGTGGGAATGCACCTATTTTTTTAATTGGAATAAATCCAACTCTTTCTCTAATCCATGATTGAGTTGTATAAAGTGTTTCTAAAGCATCTTGATCTTTATGTTCCCATGACATATGTTTTTGTTCATAAAATACTGGATCCCACCAAATATCTAATAAAGTTTCTGCCCATTGAGTCTTTTTAATTAAAAATGAACCAAGATTAAAACCACCACAATCTTGTGCTAAAACCATTTCAATTGGTTGTGAATAATCAACAAATGGTCTATTTGTTTCTAATTTCATTGGATTAAAATCACTCATATCTCTAACTGTTGCGTTCTCTAAATGATTAAAAATATGTTCTTCTAATGAAATTGATGGTTCCATTATATAAGTATGTAAATCTAACCACCAAAACCATTCAGCATTTGGAAATTGTCTCATTGTTTCTTTTAAAATATCAACTTTTTCCCAACTCTCTCTCCATTCATGACTATATCTCTTTTTTAAAGTCATATCTTTAATTACAAAATCATAACCATGTTTTTTTGCATAATCTCTTTTATTTGAAATTGATGATCTTTCAATTGCCCATTCTTGTGCACCTTTCCATTTAAGAACACCACCACCTTCATTAACTGCTAATATAATAACTACTTTTGGATGTGATAAGAATTTGAAATGTGGTATAAATGGTATTGAAGTAAATAATGATAAAAATATTAAACTTATTATTAATATAAGGGTCTTTTTATAATTTAATAACAATCTTGAAATAGTTAATAATAGATTTTTTGATCTTGATTTCAACGATTTGTCTGTAGTTGGCGACGACCCAGAGTATGAATTGTACTTGATGTTGGACTCTATGTCCTTGTCGATGTACACCATCTCTTCTCAAATCAAATAAATAAATAAATATAAATTAAATTAAATTGTTGTTGTTTTTTTATTTTTATTTTTGGAAGAAAAAAAATCGTTAAAAAATAAAAAAATAAAAAAAAAAAAATCCTTCAAAATTTTTATCTTTTTTGAAAGCAACAAAAATTTACAAAAAATCTAATATTTCTTATTTAATTCTATTTTATTTCTATTTGTGAAGTTTTTAAGGTTAAAGAAAGAGTACTCTGACGACACACTGGGAAAGAAATGGGTGTTTGTTCATCAAAGGAGGACAGTCATCAGCATGGCAATGTCACCAATACAAACAGCACTTCAAGAAAGGTCACCAGTTCCGAAACTAGAACAAATAACAAAGCTTCTATTGCTAATAATGAAAAGAGTTCTAACTCAGATTATCATGATGATTCAAATACTTCAACCACTGTGGCAACAGCTCCTCAAAATTCAACTCCATCAACAAATAATAACAATTTAAATACAAATTATCCTTCACAACAACGTAAACAATCAATAGTTCCATCTGAAGCTTCAACTATTGCAACTAATATTAATAATAATAATCAAAGTATTACTTCAAAAAATTTAACAAAGACTAATTCAATTAATTCAAATCAACAAAATATTTTATCAAATACTAATTCAAATATAAATTTAAATTTAAATTCAAAAGATAATCATCAATACACTAAAGTCCTTTTATTAGGTACAGGTGAAAGTGGTAAATCAACAATATTACAACAATTAAAAATTTTACATAAAGGTGGTTTTACAAAACAAGAATTATTTGAATTTAAACCTTTTATATTTAGTAATATTATAACTTCTGCAAAATCAATTGTTGAAGCAATGAAAAATTTTAATGTTGAATTACAAGAAAATGATGATATTAATAATGAAGATTTAGAATTTATTTCACAAGCTCAAGCTCCAATTGATCCAAATGAAGATTTTAATAAAGAATTATCAATTAAAATTCAATCACTTTGGGAAAATAATGGTGTTGAAACTTTATTAAAAAATTATAGAAATCAATTTTATTTAATGGATTCTGCAAAATATTTTTTTGAAAATTTAAAAAGAATTAGTGAATTAAATTATTTACCAAATGAAACTGATGTTTTAAGAACAAGAAAAAAGACAAGTGGTATTTTTGATTTAAAATTTGAATTAGAAGGTTTAAAAATTCATATTTATGATGTTGGTGGTCAAAGATCTGAAAGAAAAAAATGGATTCATTGTTTTGATAATGTTACTTCAATTATATTTTGTGTTGCATTAAGTGAATATGATCAAACTTTATTAGAAGAAAAATCTCAAAATAGATTAGAAGAATCTTTAAATTTATTTGATTCTGTTGTTAATTCTCGTTGGTTTTCAAGATGTTCAGTAATTTTATTTTTAAATAAAATTGATATATTTGTTGAAAAATTACCAATTTCTCCATTAGAAAATTATTTTAAAGATTATACTGGTGGTAATGATGCAAATAAAGCTGCTAAATATATTCTTTGGAGATTTACAAGAGTTAATAGATCTGGATTATCAATTTATCCTTATATTACTCAAGCTACTGATACAAATAATATTAAATTAGTATTTGTAGTTGTTAGAGAAAGTATATTATCAAATATGTTGCATGATACTGGTTTATTATGAATTTCTTTCTTTAAAAATGAGAGAACTAACAAGAAAAAAAAGTATTTTTACAATTCCTTAATATTATATAAAAATGGGCTAAAAGAAAAGAAGAAAAAAAGTAGGAAAAGAGAAATGTTTTACTACTGTTTCTGCTTGTTTTTTTTTGATTTTTGATTTTTGATTTTTTTGTTTATTGTTTTTTTTTTCCTGTCATAATCTCAGGATTTTATGATTATTTAAAGTTCAATTTGTTATTTAAATGTTTTTTATTATTCTACTATTATTATCACTATTATTATCACTATTACTTACTTACTTATACATTTTTATTAATGGGGAGTTTCATTTCATTTCATTTCGTTTTTCATCATTTTTTTGTGTTTTCTCTTTTCTATTCCATCTTTTATTATCAGTTTATTGCAAATCAAATCTTTTATACTTTTATAACTTTATTCTTTAATACTTATTAATATTAATATTGCCTTTTTTTATATTATTTTATTAGTGCCCCCTAAAACCTTTTCTATTACTCTCAGTTATAATAATGTTTTAATGTACATACAGTCATACTTCAATTCTCTATAACTATTACCTTATTACAAAGAGAAATGTTACAAACAGTCTTCTAAACACTCCAGTTAACCACTGTACAAATCCCAGACCAAACACTCAAATTTCACCACCACATCACCAGCAGCACCAGCACCACCTGCCACTTCACCTCCACCGCGAATAGGAATTACCGCCTTCGGATTTACCATAAAAAATTCCTAAAGCAGTAGGCGATAATTAAAAAGTTGATAAGGAGCTCGAATCCCATTTTTTAAATTATGGACGAAGAAAAAAAAACTATATAAATCATTTCTGATCCAACAACAATTTATTCTTCAATTATAACAATTATACAAAGTATACAATGTCTACAGAAGCTGCTAATAGAATCAAAGGTAAAACCATTTTAATCACTGGTGCAAGTTCAGGTATTGGTGAACAAACTGCTATTGATTATGCTAAATTAACAAATGGTGAAATTAAATTAATTATTGTTGCAAGAAGATTAGAAAAATTAGAAACTTTAAAACAAGATTTAATTAAAGAATTCCCATCAATTAAAATTTATATTGATAAATTAGATGTCTCAGATTTAACTGATATTGATAGATTCTTTTCAAATATTCCAGAAGAATTTAAAGATATTGATATCTTAATTAATAATGCAGGTAAAGCTCAAGGTTTAGATAAAGTTGGTGAAATTAGACAAGAAGATATTACTACAATGTTCCAAACTAATGTTATTGGTATGATTGCTGTTACTCAAAAAGTTTTACCAATTATGAAGGCTAAAAATTCAGGTGATATTGTTCAATTAGGGTCAATTGCTGGTCATAACCCATATATTGGTGGTAGTATCTATTGTGCTACTAAACATTCATTAAGAGCTTTTACTGATGCCATGAGACAAGAATTAATTGCTACTGGTATTAGAATTATTGAAATTGATCCAGGTAATGTTGAAACTGAATTCTCAATTACTAGATTCTTTGGTGATGAAGATAAAGCTAAAAATGTTTATAAAGGTACTGAACCATTGATTGCTTCTGATATCTCTGATTTAATCGTTTATACCACTTCAAGAAGACCAAATACTGTTATTTCACAATCAATAATATTTGCTACTAATCAAGCTTCTGCTTACCATATTCATAGAAATTAGAAATTCCACTCCAAAAAGAAAAATTTATATTTAGAAATTGTTTTTTGTATATCTTATAGAGATTTAAAATACTGTTTTCTTACCTCTTGACTGTTTCAATTGTAGTATTAATTGTAGTTGAAATAATTTTTAATACGGGGACAATGGAGTTAACTCTTTTAAGACGGAACCTGAAAAAAATAACTTCACCGTTAAATATCAACATTCATAACAAATTTAATTAGAAACATAATAGTCATTACTAGATGAGAAACACAATACCTACATCATTCAGAACTACTCTGATAACATCAACTTCAAAATCTTTAAAGACAAATGAAAAAACTGTTTCCAAGAGCTCACTTATAAGAAGAATTAGATCTTCTTTATTTAATTCTGATAAGTCAAGAGACCCAATTGGTTTTAAAGAAGCTACAAAGTTTTATTTCTCTTGGTTATTCTCAAATTCAAATACAATAAGAGATAATTTAAAGAAATATCAAGACGAAATAATGAGTAGTATAAAATTAGATGAAAATGTTAAATATGAAAATTCAATAGTTTCAAATTTAAATCAATTTAAATTTATAAATTCAAGTAAAGATAAAAATTTAATAAAAACACCAACTGTTATGATTCATGGTCATAGTGCTTCTGGTTTATTATTTTATAGAAATTTTAAAGGTTTAAGTTCAAAATTTAAAAAATTATATACTATTGATTATCCTGATATTGGTTTATCATTACCTGAAGATCCTAAAATATCTGAACAAGTTTTTAATAAATTTGAAAAGAAAGAAACATTAAAAGTTGAAGAAATTAAAACTATTAAAATTGATGAAAATGGTGAAAAGATTAAAGAGCCACCAATTTTTAAATTTTCAATTAATCATGATAGAAAATTAATTGAAAAAAATGTTAAATTAGTTGAAGATTATTATATTGAAAATATTGAAAATTGGAGAATTGAGAATAAATTAAATAAAATAAACTTAATTGCTCATTCATTTGGTGGTTATATGGCTTTTAAATATACTTTAAAATATCCTCAAAATGTTAATCAATTGGCAATGATTTCACCAGGTGGTGTTGAAAGATCTATTTATTCAATTCATAATCCAAATAGAACAGGTATTACTTCAAACGATGCAAGATTGGAAACTTATTATAGACCACTTATATTACCAACTTTTGTTTATAATTGGTGGTTCTTAATATTTAAAGCTATGGGTCCATTAGGTTCAACAATTTTATTTAAATTTTTAAAATCTAGATATACAAGAGGTTTAACTTTAACAGGTGTTGATGATGGTGTTGATTATGAAACAAGTATTAAAAATATTAATACTTTGGTTAAGTATACAACTTTATTATTATTTCAAAATAATAATTCCTTAAAAGCTTTAAAAGTTATTTTAAATGATAGATTATTAGCATCAGATCCAATTTTAGATAATATTAATTCTAAATTTCATACTCCAACAATGTTTTTATATGGTCAATATGATTGGATGAATAGATTAGCAGGATTTGAAGCAATTAGATCAATTAGATCAAATATTTATAATGATCATGAACATTCAATTACAAAGATTAAAAATGATCTTTCTAAAACCAACATCTTTTTAATTGGTAATGCAAGTCATAATTTATTCTTAGATAATCCAAATGATTTTAATCAAAGAATAATTGAATTCTTCAAAGAAGAAGAAGATTAAGAAAAAAATATAAATTATTATTTAAATAGAGCAGATATAGATGATAATAAATTATTTTTGCTACAGAGAAATACATATTAAATATTCATGAGTTTTATGCCATTAATTTTCTTTAATTTTTAATTATATGTAAATAAATATATCGTTTATATTGTTATGCTAGATCAGAAACTCTATAACCTCTTGTGTTTCTTCTTTTTTTTGTTCTTTTATTTGATATTTCATCATCATCATCAGATTCATTAAGACCACCATAATTATAAGTAACCGTTTGTGTATTTTTTTCATCATCAATTTTAATAATTTCTTTATTACCACTTTGACTTATTGAATCTTCAATTGATTCATAACCATCTGTCATATCTATTACTTTAGGAGCTTTTGGTTTTGATTTTTTAACTTTAGATTTATTATTAATGTTCTTAATCTTTTTTGCTGTTTTGGAATTTGGTGTTACTAAATAATCACCAAGTTTTGAAATTGGTGTCTTTGAAGCTGATGTTATTTTGGAATTTTTACTTGGTGTCTTGGATTCATTAACTTGACAAACTTCAATTTCATCATCATCATCTTCTTCAATAATTTCATCTTTATCATCTTCCCAAAATATTTGATCATATACTGGTTTTGGTTGTGTCATCTTAAGTTTTTGGAATAATTCTTCATCAGATGTAGTTGTAGTACTTCTTTCAATTAAACCATTTATTAATGAATCTGATTTGATATTTGAATTTGAAATATTTAATCTACCTGTATTTAAAAATTTTCTTTGATATTTAGATGCAATATATGAGGTTGTATTATTCTTTGGAATAATACTAATTGTGCTTGGTGTAATAGGTGAATTCAGATAGTTCAATGCAGATGATGTAATTGATTTAACAGTTATTGGATTATCTGTATCAAGATTATTTGTAATAGGGTTGGACTTTTCTATCTCTTCTTCTGGTTCATTTCCACCAGTTTCTTCAGGAATCTCTTCATGGGTTTCACTTACAGTTTTGCTAGGAGTTTTATCAGATATTTCAATGTCATTAGTATCAGTGAATTTACTATTACTTCTTGCAATTGGTTTAATAACGACTCCACTGTTGTCCTCTTCAGGTCTGTTTACAATTCTTGGTACTGAAATAGGTGTAACTTGAACTTTTTCAATAACTCTTTTTCCAATTCTTCTTAGTGGATTTCTAACAATTGGTTTAGATATTGATGAACGTGATGAAATGTTTGGTGATTGTTCTCCTAGGGGTATTCTTACTATATTTTGATCTTGATTGACCGGTGATGGGACATCTTTCATTGGTGTAATTATTATTCTTTCAGGTTTGGATCTTCTAATTCTTTTTGATTTGGAGAGTGAACTTGATGATAATGACTTTGAAGGAGATGGTGTAGTATCATGAGTGTTATAAAATTCAGGTTCATTAGACTGAACTGTTGTTTTAATTACAGGGGTTCTTAAAATTTTAGGTTTTGGTTTAGGAGTATTCACTTGTTGAGATGGTATAGGAACGGGTGATGCAGCTGTACGACGTTTAGTCAGACCAATTCTTCTTCTCGGTATCGAACTTGATGATAATTGAGATAGAGTTTGACTTTGTTGTAATTTTGAAGGTGTATATCTTCTTGTTTCATTAATAACTAAATTTTCTTTATCGTTTAGTTTCTTTTGTTTATCAAAAACACCTGTTAAATCTCTCTTAGCAGAACTTATTAATTCATTTATTTGAACAAGTACACTACCTATTTTAAACTCATTAGATTGAACTAGTTTCTTCTCTGGATGTTGAATAAATGAATGTGTAATTAATATGTTGTCATCGTTGAATATTTTGACTTTACCATTGAATCTATAATATTTTAACTTCCCATCATTCCATCTTTTCAGTTTTTGCACTATATCTGAAGTATACATTATAGAGTATTCATCTACTTCAGATATAACCTCATTAACTTGGGACATGGTTAGAGCTTTGTTCCTATGATTATTATGGTGCTTTTGTTATTGTTTTTTGTTTACCTTTGATTTTTTACACGCATAATTTTTTTGGTGATTTGTCCGTAATTCTGTCATTTAGTTGCCTTATATCTAACATTAGATTTTAAGATTAGTAGTTTTTTATTTCTGTTGATTTGACTACTAAACACTTAGTCAAGACATCGAAAAGTTTTCCATATTATACCAAAAGTAAACGACAGTTACCAAAGGAATCATCAAAACGTGTTATCATTAATATTAAAGAGGCTAATG
The DNA here is from genome assembly GCA_030563805.1 of Ruyongia namnaoensis. Lineage (NCBI taxonomy): Eukaryota > Fungi > Ascomycota > Saccharomycetes > Phaffomycetales > Wickerhamomycetaceae > Ruyongia > Ruyongia namnaoensis. The sequence goes on from JAJMKA010000003.1 coordinate 267,198, forward strand.
AACATTAAATACGAATACAATTTCTTCAAAGTAAACTGGTTCTATGCAATTAATATCAGTTATTGTTCAAAAACGAATGAAAGCAACCAAAGGGTCTTGGACTTGGTTCAAAAGAATGGTATCTTGTTAAACTTGAAATCTTTATAAATAATCTTCGTTAATTAATGTAATGGCTTATCATAAAAGCTGAAAATTGCAAAATTAACTCAGAAAGTAGAATTAGATTTAGAACTGCTATATGATATAGGATTTAGTATGTTATAAGTATTTAACTAATTGCAAACTCTAATCTCAATATTAAGATTAAATTAAGCCAACAACCGCCTACAAAGTTTCAAAATTTCAGAATAGAAAATTAAGAAATTGCTTCTAAAGAGTGGTAGAGAATTTGAGAAAGTATAGTTTCAGTGCGCTGGCTAATTATCAAACTAGTTATCTTTCAAATTCGATTTAGTTGATTTTTATCATTTATAATATTTATAGAAAAAAATTGCATTAAAGTGTTCAAATCACTAATAATAATGTTTGCACTTTGTAAATTATATACTTTTAAAGTGAAGGTTGGGAGAATGTATTAGCTGCTCAAATATGGGTATCTACTATCTAGTAGGTAGAAAGCCTTTACAAACCTGGTATAAATATTATTGTTACCAATTGGAGCCCTTGAAGGTAGCCTCAGAAATCAGAATGGTTTGTGAAAGTTCAGGCTTCGGTAAAATAAAGATATAGTTTGAAATAATAATAATTGTTATAAAGAGAATTGTAGGAGGGCGAATTTTTTTTGTATGCAGGTCTTTGCATTATTTTAAGCTTAACAATAGATGTAGAAAAGCGACTCAAAAATCAAAAATTATAACTTCATATTTCATAACTTCTGTAATTCTGTAACTTGTCAACTTGTATAGTAATGACTAATGGGGTTTAACTTTTAGCCTTCAGAGTTCAGGGCCACTTATTTGTTTAACCCTTCACCTGTCAACTCGTTAAAGGCCCTTCGGAAGTTAATAGCTCACAGGGTGGTCATGGGTTGGGAAACAAGATGGTTTAGAATTTAGATCAATTAGTATATTCAGTAACTGTATCATTGTCATTTGTCTCTATTTGATTGTAAAAAGGCCAATAGATTAGTATAAAGAAAAGGAAAATATGTAGAGTGTAAAAACATTAGTTTTCAAAAGTACAAATTATATGATGAAATTTTAAACAATTTTTATCATCTGATAAATAGATTTCTAGAATTTCAGTTTGTTGAGATTAATTAGATGGTAAAAGAATCAAGGTACTACTACTACTGATCTGAATTGTTATATGATGAAACATTAAAGATAATCGATCTATCTGTCTATCAGTTCCCCGCTAATTCAAGTTTCAAAAAATAATTCATGATCTTCCATATATAATTTTTTATAAAGTTGGTGCTGTTTGATGTTTGTTAGTTTGATGTTAATGTTGTATCTAACCCAATTTCCTTAACTCTTTTCTTAACTTCTCAGTTCTCACCTTATTTGTTTGATCGTAAATGATTTTGAAGAGTTACACATCTACGCAAAATAATTTTATGTTAATCAAATTTTCAACTATAACCTTATACTCTAGATCAAAATGAATATGGGAAACAAAAAACATTAGAGGAAATAATATTACAAAATGAATGCTCATTTATATGATTTATACAATTGAATTAACTGTTGGCTGTTGAGTGTTGACTGTTGACAGTTGGCACCTTCTTAATCGAGAACAATAATGTTTAATTAACTAAAATTGGACGTTTCCATAAACCCTTCTCGGTTGTTTAACTTTTAATGCTATGCAGTATGCGGTAGATCCAAACACCCAATCATAATGAACGATTTTCTAAACCTGCAAGCCTGAAAGATAGTTCCGTTATTACTGTTTTCAGAAGCTGGAAATTTTTAATCTAATTTTTAGCAGACAGTTCATGTCTTCATGAGTTGATAATAGCATAATATCCAGTTGACAATTATGGTGAATAAGTTAGAGCTAACATCTGAACAATATAATTTTAAATTCACAGGAAAACTTGCATTGATGGATCAAGAAACTACATCGTATATACCTGATATATACCATAAAACTATTTATAGATTTTCAGATAAGTTAATGTAATTATAGAAGTATATTCTAGTTTTTCCTACTATTAGTATTTGCTTATATCCAAAATTATTGCACATTAATAGATCGATGAATGATGATGTTAACAATCTAGCGGTTATGGTGACTGGTGAGTACTGAGTATGAAAGAACACCACGTCACCACATCAGTAATACTGATTACTGATCTTCTTTATTTCCAAGAAATGATAAGATTATTTTCAATAATGCAATACTAGAAAATATATGGATTATACAATACTATTGAAAGCATATTGATTATTGAGTAGTAAATGGATTTAAGTGACCTTTCCAACTTCCAAATGGAAAAGTTGATAGTAGGTCGATGGTTGAACTTGATACTTGATACGTAATTGATACACATTGCCACATAGGAACGAAGAGACTAGAGATCCAATTCATTCACCTAATTAACAGATAGTCAGTACGCCAGTACTAGTTATGACTTATAAGGCCTTATAAGCAGGCAGTTAGTTGTTATAACGTTATAACTTATGAGTTACTACAACTTGCCTTTTCGTTCTTTTGTGGAATGACATGAAGCATACTAGAAATAAGGAATAGCATATATATTATAGTATTATAGTATTAAAGCCTATAGTCTCTATAGGTTATGTTATACTTAGTTATATATACTACCATGATTTTGGAAACAGCTTGGGAATTAGGAATGTCAACATTACCAAACATTTAATATTAAAGAATAACAATATGAAATTAAACAATCCCACTAAACTTAAAATCTGACAAATATCTGCTAAATGCTAATCGATTCAATAGTATAGCATTTCAGTTCTGACGTTCTGACTTCAAATTTAATGGTTTACCAGCGGAATAAGTCAAAGAGTTTGAAGAGTTAATAACTAATAAGCACTCCTAGTTGTAGCTATGAAACACTATAAACAGTAGAGTACTTTAATCGTAATATCAACAGTTAACCTTTAAAAAATTAACCAGCCAAAATAACTCATGGGCCATAAGAAAACAAATAACATTATAATAAAACCAAGAATAAAAACATCACTAGTAAAAAGTAAAAACCAGACTATTGTTTTTTACTGATAAAAACACGAATTACAAAACTTCATAGCATTACACTAGTTAGTACTGTTAGTAGTTATGAAGTTATATGTTACTAGTTAGGCAGTTAGGCAGTTATCAAGTTAATTTTGTAATTTTGTAAAGAGATGAATCATGAAGTAATATGTAAAATCTGTATAATATATAATTATGTAAGAAAATAATTCTACTAACATACTTAACAAATAACAATTCACGAAAACAGACGAATGGGTCAATATTCGGCACATTTGTGACTCTTTTTGGTATGTTCAAAACTAATAAACAATTGGGATTTACAGAATTATGTTATTGTATCAAGTTAAAACGTTAAAACAGTGGTGAAAATTTTGATGCATTTATGTAAAACTTCCTTATACGGTAATTACACATTTGTATCAAACCCGCGCCATCCAACTTTAAAAAAATGGTATTGTTCTAAAAATTCAAAAAGAGCTTAAAATTAAATATTTTCTGGAGTATTTAAGCGATTATTCTTCGTTATTTTCTAGAAGAAAAGGGTCACATTAATACTATCAAATGACACTTTGAAGTTGTAAAAACAACAAGTTCATAGAGAGTAGTTTGACACATTCCAGGATATAAGTGTCAGTACCAAAGTTATAGGGTATAACAAATAAATGTTTTACAGATTAGAGATCCTGGTTTGGATGCAATGGTTTTGAACAATTGTTCATCGATGCATAAAGAAACATAACCGGCAGCTCAATACACCAAAAAAGAGATTTTTTCCTTCTTCTTCTTCTTTTCTTTTTGTTCCTGTATCAATGCACTAAACTGACCAGCTTTAAAAGTTTTAAACTTTATGAGTTTAGAAATTTTATGGAGTCAAAGGGAACTAAAAGTAATATTATTTTGTATAAATAACAATGACTTCCTTCCGACTCTATATATCAACGATTCCCTCTATTATTCTTTTCTTTGTTTATCATTATCAAAATTGTCTATTTGTTACTTTAGCAAATCTTTTCAAATTTAATATTAACTCAGAAGACAATACAAACAAAGTCTCACTTAGAAGATCATGAATATTATGGCGGAACACTCTATGGGAATTAGAACAATAAAAACTGAAGAACCAGTGGAAAGTTCTTTTAATGCTTTAAATTCAAATTCATTAAATTTACAAAATAATAAATCAAATCATGATGGTATGTTGATGCTTTCTAATACAGATGATGCCTCATATAATACAAAGCTTGACTATTTGTTTCAAAGTTCAAAAACTGATTTTAAAGGCTCTGATAAACAACAATATGAAGGTGAAGATTTTTATTTTGAACATAATAATAATATAGACAATGAAAATATTGATATTAGAAATTTACATTATTTATATCAAAATGATGAAGATCAAATTAATACTATTAAAATTCAAAGTACTCCATTACCAACACCACCTTTAGAAACTTTAAAAAATAATAACAACATCTTTTTAATGAAACCAAGAATTGAAGATTTAAACTTATTGAGATCTATACGTGCTTCACAAATAACAAAACAAGTTTTAACTATTCCAACTCCAACATCTGCTACACAAATTAATCCACTTCCATTATTAGTTCAAACTCATGAATTTGATCATCCACAGCAAGAATTATCAATTTCAATAGAGTATCTTTCACCAACTTTTGATACTTTCCCAAATTTAACAGAATCAGCTACAAGTTCATTACAACTTGATGAAAATGATATGGATTTAAATGATAATACTTGGTTAGATAAAAATTTACTACCAATTGATGCTATGAAACCTGCTGATGCTGATATAAGTAATAGTAAGATTGATATAAGTATAGATGATTCAAAACTTGATACTTATTCAAGAGTGTTAAAGAGAACACAAGATTTTACTATTGATGAAAGTTTATCACTTTCAATAATTACTGTCCCAAATAATGATATTCAAAAACAAAATTTAATTGGTGGTTCAACATTTATTTCTCCAGATACTCCATTAATTTTATCAAATCCTAATCCAAATGCTGCTAATCTTTCAATACCAACAACTACAGGTATAAATAAAGTTATGAAACCAAAATCAAAAAAAGTTGTTAAAACTAAATCTTCAATATTAGAAACTCCATTATCAGAAATGACAGAATCAGAAATTGAAGAATTTATGGAGATGACTTCTAAAACTATTTCATCTACTTCTTCTTCCAAAAAGAGAATTAAAAAGAAGAAGAATCCAATTTCATATGGTGAAGATGGTAAATCAATAGCTCAAAAATTGAAAGAAAGTACAATAATTTGGGATAAAATTAATAATATTAAAAAGAAAGGTATTTATAAATGTAATCATTGTACAGAGATATTTACAGATTTGATTGGATTAGCTGAACATATTGATAGCAATAAAATTGTTAGACCATTTTATTGTCCTTTTGAAGATTGTCCTTGGAGTATTATTGGATTACCAAGAAGAAGTGAAGTTTCAAGACATTGTGCTTCTCAACATTCATTTATGGTTAAAGGTTGTAATTCAACAACTTCAACATCATCTACAAATGAATATAAATTTCAAATTAATATTTGTGATTCACCAATTACAAGTGGTAGTCCAACAGATTCAGATTCTAGTTTTGCAACATCACCAACAATGACACCTTTAGAAACATCAATTAATGCACAAAATGGTGTTTTCATTACATCACAATTTAAATGTGAACATGATTTTTGTGATAGATCTTTCAAACGTAAAGATTCTAAACAAAGACATGATAAATTAGTTCATTTAAATAAGAATAGTAGATTTAATAAAAAGATTGAGAATTTAAAAAAGAAATATGGGGTTAAAACAAATCAAGAATTATTAGCTTTAAAATTAAAATGTTTTAATACATTATCAGTGGAAGATAATGATGGACAATTAAGTATAGGAACTACAAATGGTAAACAGATGATGACTAATATGGATAATAATATAATAACTAGTCCTTTGGGGGATTTTGAACCAGCAGAAGATTTTAGATAGAGATTTTTTATGACAAACAATAATTTAATATGGATTTTTCTTAATTTCAGGTATTTATAATTTATAACTTAATAAGTATATTGAAACTTTTGGAATATATTTGATGGACTCTTTTACTCTTTTCTTTTGTAGATATTGAACTAATATCTAGTAATAACTAATATCCTATGGCCTATGGCAGACGACGACGGATATAAAATCCCCACGAAATGCAAACAAGTTAAAGTCGGCAGTTAACATTTGACAGTTGACACTTGACACACAGTTAATTTAATTACAAGCAGGTATTAATGGTGAAGACGAAGCTACCATCGATCTTCAGTCGCTACCAGTACCGAACCAAATGTCATAAACCATAAGGCAACAGTACAATGTACATCCTTCTCTTCATGGCTTTTGAGCTTTTGACTCTTTCCAAAGTTAATTAAGTGTTGACATAATAAAATCTCGTATTGTGCAAAAATTTTCGAAATAAAACCATCAACTGCAAAAGATGTAAAAATGTAAATGCCTAAGGTAGAAAAACAAACTTAACAAAGAGAATAGTGGGCTGAAAAACAAATAAACAGCACCTTTCTTTGTCTCTTTTCATTGGTCCTTATTCTTTCATTCAAAATTTATTTTATAATTCTTTACGCCCTTTCATTTATTTGGCTTGTCTTCTTCTTTTACAAGCTTTATTTCCCTTCATTAAAGGCTTTTAATTTTTAATACCAATACTTGTTGAGTTGTTTGGTGTTGACAGTTGATTCGTTGAATATTGGTGTATTGTAGGCGTATTGAATCATCTTTCTATAATCTGCTCTCCAGCATCTAAGGCCCAAAATGGCAATATCAGATTACCATATTCTCACTAAACGCAGAAGTATTTTTTTAAAGTAGAAGTGTCAAGTGATGGAATAGATTAACACAATTTGCTTAATTCCATTAGCAGTTAAGACGTCAAGAACTAGAAATATAGAAATATCAGAAAGGTACGTACTACACGTAGAAGGCAGAAGCCAGTAAATTGCAAGACATGTATATTGTATACTGTAACCTGTAACATTATAGAAAGGATGAACACATCAGTTAGTTTGAATTTTGAACTTTGATATTTGATAGGTTGATAGCTCTTTAGTTTACCAGCCATTTGATGATTGATGATAATGAATATCTATTCTCTTTTGATGCTTTTTATCATTTAAAACATTAGTAATCCATTAATATTCAACTATTCATTCAGTCATTCACTCAATTTCAAAAGATATAACTAATAATGGTTCTCCAATGTCAGAAGCACCTAATGTTTGATTATCAATACCATTGTTTAATACATTAGATCTCTTTTTTAAAACAAAACGAACATTTTTAAATTTATCATTCATATAATTTAATAAATTTAAATGAAATCCACCAGGTAAATTAATATTAATACCATTATTTTCAAAATTAATTAAACCTGAAAAGAAATCAAAATTATAAATCTTATTATTTATGAATTTAAAATCTTTTAAATGTGATAAATCTTGGAAATATTTTTGTCTTTTAAAAGAATCATTACCATTATTATTAATATCATCATCATTATCAGTTTTATAAATAAAATTTTCTGTTAAAATTGAATCATTATTAAATTCAGAATTTAAAGTATCATCAATAATATTAAAACTTGATAAAGCTTTACCATATAGATATGGATCATCTAAATATAAATCACCATCCACACTTGGATCAACATAATATTTGAATAATTTAAGACCAGTTGCTGTACCATAAGGTAAGAAATCTCTTATTGGATATCCAAAATCATTACCAAATAATAATTCATCACCAGATAAAGTTTCATCATCATTAGAGAATTTTGGAGTAAATGATATTTGAATTGAGAAGGAATCATTTATATGTTTGGGATCTTTGAAATATTCAGGTATATCTTTCTCTATGTTTTCATTATCATTGTCATTAGTATTGTCATTAACATCATTATTGTCATCATCATTAATTTCAGCATCATTATCAACATTTGCTGTTTGTTGCTCATCATCAGAGTTATAACTCTTCATTTTGATGAATAATTTTATTCTATAATCATTACCTTCAATCACAATAGCATCTTTATCAAGATTTGAATTTATAGGAACCAATTTATAATTTGATCTATCATAGTTCTTGGAGGCATAAACTTTAATCTTTTTAGGTTTTTCAACAGTAGCTGGTGTGGATCCCCATAAGAAAGACATTATAGATGACAATTGGATTTTTTAAGATACAATTCTATTGTTGTTGTTAATAATATTAGCATTATTATGGTGATTGGTGGCAAATAAGTTTGAGGATTAATTTTTTGACACCTTTTTGAAAATTACTAGTAGTGAAATCTATGTCAATATTTTGAGATGGTTATTGTTGTGAATTCTTTAGTTTGAAGTCAATTGGATTATACAGTGGAATACAAGAGTACAGAGAACACAGAGAAAATCTGGGGTATAAGAAAACAGTGGGAAAGCAGCCTTCACCAGCTTCACCTGAACCAACTGTGCCATCAACTGATGATAGAACGAAATTGGCAGCGAAAATTTTTGAAACCGCCAATTATGGAGCTAACCAAATTGCAGCATTCCAGATAACTACGAGTTGATTAATAGCTTGGAATCAATTGAAGTTGAGCTCTGTATACCTTGTAAACGCATAGTTGTAGTAAGTAGAACTCTAATACCTTCTCTACCATTGGCAGCAATCACTAGCACTTAAGAGCACATCACATGACAACGCTACCCGTACTGAACTCATCTGATAAACGCTGCTTAAAAAAATTAATCCGGAATACTGTGATCCCAAAACTTCCAAAGTTGAATTTTCTCATAGAGGTATAAAAAGCAAACACGTCCCACATCTTCCTTTTGATCTTACAATTGAATTGAAGTAATTATTAATCTACTTATCCCTCACACAATGTCTTCAAACTCTTTAGAACAATTAAAAGCTACAGGTACCACCGTCGTCACTGATACTGGTGAATTCGAATGTATGTATTTTTGTGTCCCCCATACTTGGAAATTTTTAAGGAAACCTCTTTTTTCATCATTTTAGAACTATATTTAAAAAGGTTGTCAAAGATTTGAATACCCTAAATTTCCTATAACCACGTTGATTTGATCAGTTTTTACTAACAATTGAATTTTTTTTTCATTCTTATAGCAATTGCTAAATATACTCCACAAGATGCTACTACAAATCCATCTTTAATTTTAGCTGCTTCAACAAAACCAGAATATGCCAAATTAATTGATGTCGCTGTTGCTTACGGTAAAGAACATGGTAGCACTTTAGATGAACAAGCTGATATTGCTTTAGATCGTTTATTAACTGCTTTTGGTAAAGAAATTTTAGCTATTGTTCCAGGTAGAGTTTCAACTGAAGTTGATGCCAGATTATCCTTTGACAAAGAAGCCACCATTAAGAAAGCTCTTCAAATCATTGACTTATATAAATCATTAGGTATTGACAAGAGCAGAATTTTAATTAAAATTGCTTCTACTTATGAAGGTATTCAAGCTGCTAGAGAATTAGAAGCTAAATATGGTATTCACTGTAACTTAACCTTATTATTCTCATTTGTTCAAGCTGTTGCCTGTGCTGAAGCCAATGTTACTTTAATCTCACCATTCGTTGGTAGAATTTTAGATTGGTACAAGGCTAAGACTGGTGAAACTTATACTGCTGAAACTGATCCAGGTGTTATCTCAGTTAAAGGTATCTACAACTACTACAAGAAATATGGTTACAAGACCATTGTTATGGGTGCTTCTTTCAGAAACACTGGTGAAATTAAAGCTTTAGCTGGTGTTGATTTCTTAACTATTTCTCCAAAATTATTAGAAGAATTAGTAAACTCAACTGAACCAGTTCCAAAGATTTTAGATGCTTCTCAAGCTGCTTCATTTGATCATGAAAAAGTTTCATATGTTGATGATGAAGCTACTTTCAGATTCTTATTAAACGAAGATGCTATGGCTACTGAAAAATTATCAGAAGGTATTAGAAAATTCGCTGCTGATGCTGTTACCTTATTAGATCTATTAAAGAAGAAGATCCAAGCTTAAGCTTACAAAAATATATCCCTATAATGAATTGTACTAGGTTTTTATTAAGCTAGCAAATTATATATAACTATTTACTTATAAATGAATAAATCTTTTTAATGGCGTGATTACAATATATACAATTAAAACATATTGTATTCCAATTATGAAGTAGTATATCTTAAAACGTTTAAACCCTAGATCTTTATTGTAATATTTGATGGCTCTAATTCAAGTTCCAATTCATCCTTACATTTTGAGAAGGGAGAAAAAAAAATTAAAAGGAATATAAACAAATATTTTTTTAAAAATTCACAAACTTAAAATATCTCAAATAAAAATATAATCATCTTAACATGAGTAGTGTTGTTAGTAAGTATTTATTCATATTATAGGGGATAGAAATTATATATCTCATTATTAGTTTCATGAATCTGCAGTTACTAACAAATTTTTTCTGCCCTTTTTACAATTAGATAAGAGTGGTATTAGGTTTGCTCCAAAAAGAAAACAACGTCGTTCTGTATCAGGAACTCCAGTTGTCAGTAGAAGAGGTAGTGTTGCACCTGAACTAAGTCATGAAACAAGTAGAATAACTTCTGATGATCCAAATACTAGTACTAATAGTGAAGCTGTTGATGATGAAAACTATAGCGATGAGAATAATCATAACAATGAAAATGAGAATCAAAATAAATCAATAGAAAGTACAAGTTCATTTACTAGAAGATTATCAGTAACAAGTAATACTAATAAAAATGAAAAACAAAGAAGATTATCAACTCTGGGTAATATATCTAGTAGAGATATGTTTCAAAAATTAAATTCACAATCTGGTTATACTTTAGACAATGCACCAAAATCTGTTGCACAAGTTATTAATATCCCTAAACCAAAAGAAGTTGTTAAAAGAAGAAAATCTCTGGCTATGGCTTCTGCTGCTGTAAAGAGAAGAGCTTCTACTGTTGAGCCAATAAATGAAACAAATAATTCAACACCAGAACCTTCACAAGCTTCAATAACGAACCCAGAAACTTCATCACAAGCTGTCAATTTAAAGGCAGATTTAATAAATCGTATTACAGAACCTTTTACAGCACTAGAAAAAGAATCAAATGATATTTTACCAACACCACCTTCTACATCATCAAACACACAAGCAGAACCAATAAGATCTCCTCAACTTATTGAAATTAATAGAAATAATAATGATTCAGAATTAAGACCAACATTAGAAAATGGTAGAGATGTTTTATTAGCACAACTTGGAACAAAGCAAAAGGTTGGTTTAATATATGATCAATCAAAACAAAAACTGAAAAAAGTCTTTTATGATCCAGAAGATAAACCTGATGAAGTTTTAACTGATTTTAAATCCAAAAATAGTTCACAAATTTCAAAGAATCTGCATTCAGCTGCTCCTCAATTATTAGAAAATGTTGGTATTGATGAAGATAGTTTTACTTTAGAAGATTTATGTAAAGCTAATTTACCAATGGGTAAAGTATCATCAAATTTTGAACAAGCTGAATCTGCTAGAAAAAATAAAATGAAACAAAGAGCTTTAAGAAGATTAGAAAGATTAAATGCTAAAGTTGAAAGAAGAGCTATTAATTTTGATAAAGATGACAATGTTAAAGAAGAACCAGCTAAGAATGAAGAAATAGAAGTTGATCTTGATAATGGTGATAAAGAAGGTGAAGATGGTGCTGAAAATGCAGCAGATGCTAATAATGGATTAGGTCCAGCACCAGCACAAGCTGCTATTCAATTGAAACTTGATTTAAAAGGTAACCTTATCGTTGATGAAGATTCAAGATTCTTTGATAGACATGCAAATATTGATAATAATGATAAAGTAAGACATAATGAAAATCCATTTGAAAATGTTGTAAATTCTGCTAGTTATGGTAGACAAAGATATACTGATAAATGGGATGATAATGAAGTCATTAGATTTTATAAAGCTATAAGTCAATGGGGTACAGATTTTTCACTTATTGCACAAATGTTTCCACATAGAACAAGAAGACAAGTGAAGGCAAAATTTATACTAGAAGAAAAGAAGAGACCAAATTTAATTGAATTAGCATTAAGTAGAAAGCTGAACAAAGGATTTGATTTTGAAGAATATTGTAAAGAATCTAATAGAGCATTTGGTACATTGGTTGATTTCAATAAAAAGATGGATAAACTGAAGGAAGAACATGAAGAAAATCTGAAAGAATTAACTATTGCCAGAGAAAAGGCAAAAGAAGAAGATTCTATTAAACAAAAGAAGAAAGAAATCGAAGTTAGAAATGGTGGTCCAAGAATTTTATCAAGACAAGAAAGAATTAGAGAATTACGTAGAGATGAAGAAATTATTGGTACAGTTGGTGATGTTAAGAAACCATTAGATTCAGAAGCATAAATGGTCTTAATGTTTTTTTTGTTTATTTATATTTTTGCTTTTTTTTTCTTTTATGTCTTTTTTTTTTTGCAATTTTTATCATTTATTATATAATCGTTTTATGGGACTATTGGCTAGTGATATACGTTTTTATCAAATATTTGCTACATCATCTCCAAATATATGGGTTTTGTGATTTTGGGGACACTTGTAGAATCTCGGATTTTACTAATTTCTTATGTAATCCACTTTTTTAGCGAAAAAGAAATAAAAAAAAAAATTAGTAAAAACCAGAATTCTAACGTGTAACTTTCGTTTATATTTTAAAAGTCATCAACAACAACATTAAAGTTATCATCAAACTTTAGAAAGACAAGTCACTGAATCATCAACTAAGTTCAAAGACATTCTTCATAAAGTCATAGATAATACTGGGTCGTTCAATTAACTTCTACTGTAAGAGATGTCTACAAACGGTACTATGAAACAGAGCCTACCCGCTATACAAACAAACCTAGAGGAAAAGGCTACGGGGGCAATTTATCAAGTTATTAAAGAATTCAGTGCAAGATTGGAAGATGAATTGTCTTTAAAGATTGGAGACAAGATTGAAGTCATATCTGATGATCAAGAATATCATGATGGTTGGTATATGGGAAAGTCTTTATCAACTGGTCAAGTTGGTTTATACCCAAAAGCTTTTACACAATTAATACCAAGTTTATCAAGACCAACTCTATTAAGATCAAGATCAAGAAGAATTGCAAGTCCAACTATTTCAGCTTCAAGTTCACCAGTTACAGCTTCTGATCCATCCAGAACTCCAACTTTACCAAAAGATTTAGATAAATTTGGTAATCACAAGATATCAGAAAATGCTATATTTACAAATACAAGTGATAATATTGGAAAACAAACATTGAATTTAGAAGAGAGTTCAACTGATATCAGTGGTTCACCAAATGCTCTTGCCAAAAATGCACTTTCAGATATTGATAAAGCTTTAGAAGAATTAAGAATAGAAGCTACTGACTCAACAAAGAAAGAAAACAGATTAAGTACATATTCAAATGCTTCACTGGATCCTGAATCAGTTGAATCCTGGAGTCCTGAACAAGTTACTGCTTATTTCTCATACCTTGGTTTTGATATTTCATCAGCAGGTCAATTTGCTAGACATAAAATTACTGGTGCTATTTTATTAGAATTAGAATTAGCTTATTTGAAAGAATTAGATATTACTTCATTTGGTACTAGATTTGAAATGTTTAAAGAAATTGAAGCTCTTAAAGAATTAGCAAATCAAAAGAAGTTAGAACAACCATTAGATAATAACAGTGATAATTATGAATCAAGAAAATCACCAACACCAGAAGAAATCTCTAGTAGTTCATCATTAGCTCCTCCAGCTGATATTTTAAGACAAAGTTCAACAAGCTCAAAACTTGAAGATGGATTTGATACATTTACTCGTCCATTGGCTGGTCATTCTAGAAAGAAATCACAATCACTGGAAGATATTCCTGAAACAAGATTATCATCTAAGAATTCATTATCTAAAATTATTTCAACTAAACAAAGACCAATGTCAGTTGTTCCAACCTCACAAGCTCCAACTCTACCATCAGCTGCTCAACAATTTATATCACCAAGAAGAGCTCCAGAACCACCTTCATATCCAAGTCCAATTCATGCTCAACTAAATGATGCTAGTAGTCCTTTGTTATCTAAATCATCAAATAGAAACTCTATGTTTGTTGAATCTCGTGGTCATTCAAGAAAACCATCATATGAAATTTCAAGTCAATACAAGGTCTCTCATTCAAGAAATAATTCAGCCAATTTAAGAAGTGCATCAGTTGCTGATTTAAGAAGTACTCGTGATAGACCAGCATCAAGTGTCTATGAACATTCAAGAACACCAAGTTCCAGTGCAAATAACACTGCTAATAATACTGCTAAGAGACATACTAGAGGTAATTCAGAAATAAGTATTGCAGCTGCTCAAAAGGCATCTAATGATGATTCACATCGTCGTCATTCATCAGTATTTTCATTCCTGTCAAACTCAAATTTCAATGCTGGTTCAGGTAATATTTCACCAACTAGAAAATCACCATCACGCAGAAATTCTACTTTAATTACTTCAAATTCAGCAACAACTGCTACTACAAATGTTGTTACTCCAAATACTCAAACAAATCCAAGTCCTTCAAGATTTACAGTTCCACGTCCACTTAAAAATACTACTAATAGTGTAAATGGTACTCCAAAGATACAGCATACCCCTTCATTGACACATGATGGTAAAAGAAGATCAGTTTCTGCAAAGAGTCCAGAAAAGGTATCACAAATAAAATCACCAATAGCAGGTAAAAGATCAGTTAGTGAAGCTGTTAAAAATAAACCATTACGCAATATGTCATCTGCTGCTACATTAAGAACAAAGAATAAAAAGTCAGGAACATCAGCTTTCATGGAAGGTATAAAGAATGTTACACCAAGTGAAGCTAGAAAAACTGCTGATTGCTTTGGTTGGATGAGTAAAAGAGGTGGTATTGCTGTTGGTACTTGGAAACAAAGATATTTTACTTTACATGGTACAAGATTATCATATTATGGTGCTTTAAGTGATACAAGAGAACGTGGTTTGATTGATATAACATCGCATAAGGTTTTACCTGCTAAAGAAGATGATAAATTAGTTTCTTTATATGCTGCTAGTACAGGTCATGGTAAATTCTGTTTTAAATTAGTTCCACCTGCACCAGGTTCAAGAAAGGGTTTAACATTTACACAACCAAAAGTCCATTATTTTGCTGTTGATACTAAAGAAGAAATGAGAACATGGATGGCTGCTTTAATAAAAGCTACTATTGATATTGATGAATCAGTACCAGTTATAAGTTCATGTGCTACACCAACAGTTTCATTACAAAAGGCACAAGCATTACTTTCACAAGCAAGAGAAAATGCTAAGAAAAGAGAAGATGCTTTTAGAGAACAACAACAACTACAATCACAACAAACATCACAAATTCCACGTTCAAAATCATTAGATCCAAAGAATGGAACCAGTGTAGCTGGTAGTAATATTGATTTATCAGGATCATCAACAGCAGATTCAAATTCAGTTGATTCCAATGCTCAAACACAGACTCCAAATACAACAAATAATTCAGAATTAAATTCTAATCTACAGATTGATAATAATGGATTAGCATCACCATATTTGATTGCCTCTGGATTTATGACACCAAATTCATCACATTCAAGATCAAATCATTCAAGTCCTGTTGATACAGAATTCAAGAGTAAACCTTATAATGTTGGATCAATCTATCGTCCAACAACATCAGGTAATAGAACATCATCAAACTCCTCTACTGGAACTACAGCATTCAAAACTAGTAAACCAACTAGTACACCAAATAGAATTTAATTCTGTTGAAAGTTACTAAACTTTAACCATCTTCTCCATGTTATGTTATTAATTTTTTGTTACTTTTAAAAAAAAAAACAGTGTTTAATTTTTCCTTTTAATTTTTCTTCTCTTCTTCTATAGTATTAACAGTATTCTTTTAATTTAATAATTCTTTTATACCTAATATTCAATTGTAGATTATCATTGTTAGCTTTGTATTGCTTATTGTACTAAAATCGGTAGGGCCACATTTACCCTGACTCCATTTTTTCCCCTTTAAGTTATTTTTTATTTTTCAGAAAAATCTCGACACGACAGAGGAAAAAAATCAACACCTTTCCCTAAAAAGCCAACTAATCTTAAGGATCTTGAATTTTAAATCGAATTACTACTCTAGAAGGAATATCTTTTAAAAACTCAATTCTTATATCAATTCCATTGTTACATTAGTCCTTCCATCTATCTGCAACAATGAGTGATATTCCTATTGAATTTACAGAGTTGACAGATTTAACCTCTTTAGGTATAAATCCTCAATCTCTTGAATTTAGATCAACTACTTTAGAAAGTGATCATTATGTTGTTGTTAGAGAACAACATAATGGTGCCAATACTGTAGCAATTATCAATCTTCAAAACAACAATGAAATCATTAGAAAGAATATGTCAGCTGATAATGCCATTTTACATCCTTCAAAATTCATTATTTCATTAAGAGCAAATGGTACAACTTTACAAATCTTCAATTTAGAAACTAAAGAAAAATTAAAATCTTTCAACATGGATGAACCAGTTGTATTCTGGAAATGGTTAAATGAAGAACAAATTGGTTTAATCACTAACTCTTCTTTATTTGTTTGGGATATCTTTGATGGTCAACCAAGTACTGGTCCAAGAAGATTAAGTGTTAGACATGCTAATTTAGCAAATGCTCAAATCATTAACTTTGTTTGTAATGAAAACCGTAATTGGTATGCAGCAGTTGGTATTACTCAAGAAAATGGTCGTATTGCTGGTAAAATTCAATTATTTTCAAAAGAAAGAAATGTTTCTCAAGCAATTGAAGGTCATGTTGCTGCATTCAGTAAATTAACTTTAGAAGGTGCATCATCTCCAACTCAAGTATTTGTCTGTGGTAATAGAACTGAAACTGGTGGTCAATTACACATTATTGAAATTGATCATGATGCTAACAATCCACCATTCCAAAAGAAGTCTGTTGATATCTTTTTCCCACCAGATGCTTCAAGTGATTTCCCAATTAGTGTTCAAGTTTCTGAAAAATTCGGTGTTGTTTACTTATTAACTAAATATGGTTTTATTCACTTATACGATTTAGAAACTGGTGCTAACTTATTTGTTAACAGAATTACTGATTCAATTGTTTTCTTAGCTTCATCTTATGATAACCATAATGGTATTTTATGTATTAACAAGAATGGTCAAGTATTATCAGTTGAAATTTCAAAAGACAAGATCATTCCATATATTTTGAACAAATTGGCCAATGTTCCATTAGCTTTAGCTTTAGCTTCAAGAGGTGGTTTACCAGGTGCTGAAAACTTATTCTTACAACAATTTGATAGTTTATTAAACCAAGGTAACTATACTGAAGCTGCTAAAGTTGCTGCTTCATCAGAACAATTAAGAACTCCTCAAACTATTCAAAAATTAAAGAATGTTCAAGCTGCTCCAGGTTCCATTTCTCCATTATTACAATATTTCTCAATTTTATTAGATAAGAGTAAATTAAACCAAATTGAAACTATTGAATTAGCTAGACCAGTTTTACAACAAGATAGAAAACAATTATTTGAAAAATGGTTAAAGGAAGATAAATTAACTTGTTCTGAAGAATTAGGTGATATTGTTAAACCATTTGATACTACTTTAGCTTTAGCTGTCTACTTAAAGGCTGCTGCTCATAACAAAGTTATTTCTTCTTTAGCTGAATTAGGTCAATTTGAAAAAATTGCTCCATATTGTGAAAGAGTTGGTTACCAAGCAAACTTTATTGTTTTAATTTCAACTTTATTAAGATCTAACCCAGATAAAGCTGCTGAATTTGCTACAAGTTTATTAAACTCACCAGCTACCAGTGGTCAAATTGAAATTGAAAAAATTGCTGATATCTTCTTTAGTCAAAACTTTATTCAACAAGGTACCTCATTCTTATTAGATGCCTTAAAGGATGATTCTCCAAACCATGGTCATTTACAAACCAGATTATTAGAAATCAATTTGTTACATGCTCCACAAGTTGCTGATGCTATCTTAGGTAATGATATGTTCCATCATTATGATAGACCAACTATTGCTCAATTAGCTGAAAAGGCTGGTTTATTCCAAAGAGCCTTAGAAAACTATTCAGATATTAAAGATATTAAGAGAGTCATTGTCAACACTAATTCAATCCCAGCTGATTGGTTAGTTGCTTACTTTGGTAAATTAAATGTTGATCAATCAATGGTTTGCTTAAAAGAATTATTAGACAAGAACATTGCTCAAAATTTACAAGTTGTTATTCAAGTTGCTACTAAATATTCTGAATTATTAGGTTCTGATCAATTAATCCAATTATTTGAAGATTTCAAATCATATGAAGGTTTATACTACTACTTAGCTTCAATTGTTAACTTAACTGATAACAAAGATGTTGTTTTCAAATATATTCAAGCTGCTGCTAAATTAGGTCAATACAAAGAAATTGAACGTATTGTTAAAGACAACAGTGTTTATGATCCAGAAAAGGTTAAGAACTTCTTAAAGGATGCTAACTTACAAGATCAATTACCATTAATCATTGTTTGTGATCGTTACAACTTTGTTCATGATTTAATCTTATACTTATACAAACATCAATTCTTCAAATTTATTGAAGTTTATGTTCAACAAGTTAATCCATCAAAGACTCCACAAGTTGTTGCTGCCTTATTAGATGTTGATTGTGATGAAAGAGTTATCCAAAACTTAATCCAAAGTGTCTTAGGTCAAGTTCCAATTGCTGAATTAACTGCTGAAGTTGAAAAGAGAAACAGATTAAAATTATTATTACCATTCTTAGAAGCTACTTTAGCTGCTGGTTCTCAAGATCAAGCTGTTTTCAACACTTTAGCTAAGATTTACATTGATTCAAACAACAACCCAGAAAAATTCTTAAAGGAAAATGACAACTATGATACAAAAGAAGTTGGTCTTTACTGTGAAAAGAGAGATCCATATTTAGCTTATATTGCTTATGAAAAGGGTCAAAATGATGATGAATTAATCAGAATCACTAATGAAAACTCTATGTACAAATACCAAGCTAGGTACTTATTAAAGAAATCAGATTCTTCATTATGGAACAAGGTTTTATCTGAAGATAACGTTCACAGAAGACAATTAGTTGATCAAGTTGTTGCTACTGCTATTCCAGAAGCTACTGAACCAGAAAAGGTTTCTTTAACTGTTCAAGCTTTCTTAGCTAATGGTTTAACTTCAGAATTAATTGAATTATTAGAAAAGATTATTTTAGAACCATCTCCATTCAATGAAAATCCTTCATTACAAGGTTTATTAATTTTAACTGCTATTAGAGTTGAACCAACCAAGGTTAGTTCATACATTGATAAATTAGATCAATATGATCCAGTTGAAATTGGTGCTTTATGTATTCAAAACAACTTAAATGAAGAAGCTTTTGAAATCTATGACAAACATAAATTACATTCAGATGCCTTAAAGGTTTTAGTTGAAGATATCTTATCATTAGATAGAGGTGAAACATATGCTGAAAAGATTAATGAACCAAAATTATGGAGTCAATTAGGTGCTGCTCAATTAAATGGTTTACGTATTCCAGAAGCTATTGATTCTTATATTAAAGCCAATGATCCATCAAACTATGAAAATGTTATTGACATTGCTGATTCAGCTGGTAAGTTTGAAGAATTAGTTAAATATTTAATTGCTGCTAGACAAACATTAAAAGAACCAAAGATTGATGGTGAATTAATTGTTGCTTATGCTGAATTAGGCAAATATAATGAAATTGAACAATTCTTAAGTGGTTCAAATGTTGCTGACTTAAATGAAATTGGTGATAAATTATATGACCGTAAAGATTACAAAGCTGCTAAATTATTATATTCTTCAGTTTCAAACCATTCTAAATTAGCTAGTACTTTAGTTTACTTAGATGATTATCAATCAGCTGTTGAATGTGCTAGAAAGGCTAGTAATGTTAAAGTCTGGAAACAAGTTAATGATGCTTGTTTAGAACACAAGGAATTCCGTTTAGCTCAAATTTGTGGTTTGAACTTAATCATTCATGCTGAAGAATTAGATGAATTAGTTAACAAATATGAAAATGAAGGTTACTTCAATGAATTAATTTCATTATTTGAAGCTGGTTTAGCTTTAGAAAGAGCTCATATGGGTATGTTTACTGAATTAGCTATTCTTTACACCAAATATAATCCATCAAAGACATTAGAACATTTGAAATTATTCTGGTCAAGAATTAATATTCCAAAGGTTATTAGAGCTTGTGAAAATGCTCACTTATGGCCTGAATTAATCTTCTTATATGCTCATTATGATGAATGGGATAATGCTGCTTTAACAATGATGGACAAATCTGCTTCAAGTTTCGATCATTCATCATTCAAAGAAATTATTGTCAAAGCTTCAAACTTGGAAATTTATTACAAAGCTATTAACTTCTACGTTAACGAACATCCTTCATTAATTACAGATTTATTAACTGTTTTAACACCAAGATTAGATATCCCAAGAACTGTTAGAATTTTCCAAAAATCTGATAACTTACCATTAATTAAACCATTCTTAATTAGCGTTTTAGATAAGAACAATTCAGTTGTAAATGGTGCTTACCATGATTTATTAATTGAAGAAGAAGATTATGAAACTTTAAGAACAACAGTTGATTCATATGATAAATTTGATACTATTGATTTAGCTTCAAGATTAGAAAAGCATGAATTAATCTTCTTTAGACAAATTGCTGCTCATTTATACCGTAAGAATAAGAAATGGACCAAAGCTTTATCTATATTGAAAACAGATCAATTATGGAAAGATGCTATTGAAACTGCTGCTATTTCAGCTTCAACAGAAGTTTCTGAAGATTTATTATTATACTTTGTTGAAACTGGTAACAATGAAGCTTTCATTGGTTTATTATACGCTGCTTATGATTACATTCGTTATGACAAGGTTTTAGAATTAGCTTGGTTACATGACTTAAATGACTACATTAAACCATATCAAATCACTATTGAAAGAGAAAGAAGTGAACAATTATCAAAATTGGTTGCTGATTTAAAAGTTAGAGAAGAAGCTAAGAAATCACAAGAAGAAGAACCTGTACTAGGAAACCAAAGATTAATGATCACAAATGGTGGTTTAGGTTATCAACCAACAGGTCAAGGTTTTGGTAATGGATTCTAAAATTAAAAAGGACATAGATTGGATTTTTTTATGAATAGAGAAACCTTAAAAAAAAAGTATAATTCATGAGACTTTCTCTAACAACTGTTTTCATGATTATTTATCATATATTTTTTTGAATGTTAGATATTAATATTTTATTCTATTGTGTGTTTTTTCTATATAATTTGTTTTGAAAAAATAAAAATACATTTATTATTGTTTTATGAAGTTCTGGAGTAAAGTCCGAGTTTTTCGGATTTAATTTTTAAACAATGTACCGATTACCGATAATAAAACTGGAGATAAATAATAAATAAGAATTAAAAATTAACACCTGAGGATTTTAATGAATTAAGAAATTTCAACTGACCTTTTGTCTTTCCTCTCATTTAACACTTTCTTTTAGTTCTAATTTCTAAATAGTTTAAAGGGTTCGTAATTGTTATTCCAATCCTTATTTAAAGAAAGGTATGTCCCCCAGATTATTGAATTGAATTGATTTGGCTGCTTAAAGAAACCAATTCGACGAATTTAACATAATGTTGAAATATTTAAGACCTACTAACACGAGTTATCTTGCTTTTAGAAAGCTTGCTATTAAACCATTAACCATGTCATTATCTACAATGAGAGCTGTTGTCTACTACGGACCAGGTAAGAAATCATTAGATGAAATCCCAATTCCAAAGATTTTATCACCAAATGATGCTATTGTTAAGTTATCAGCAACTACTATTTGTGGTTCAGATTTACATATTTTAAAAGGTGATGTTCCAGAAACTGATGCTGAAGCAAACACTGAAACTAGTGGCCATAAAGGTATTGTTTTAGGTCATGAAGGTATTGGTACAATTTATCAATTAGGTTCAAATGTTAAGAAGTTTAAAGAAAATGAAAAGGTTTTGATTGCTTGTGTCACTTCTTGTGGTTCATGTTCTTACTGTAAGAGAAACTTACAAAGTCATTGTGTTAATGGTGGTTGGCAATTAGGTCATACAATGGATGGTACTCAAGCGGAATATGTTAGAATTACTTATGCTGATACTTCCTTATATTCAGTTGAACCTTACAGAAATGATATTAAAGATGAAGCTTTATTAATGTGTTCAGATATTTTACCAACTGGTAATGAAATTGGTGTCCTTAATGCTAAAGTTAAAGAAGGTGATGTTGTTGCCATTGTTGGTTGTGGTTCTGTTGGTATTTCAACTTTATTATCTGCAAAAGTTTTTAAACCTGCTCTTATCATTATGATTGATCCAAATGAAGAAAGATTAAAAATGGCAAAAGAAGATTTTGGTGCTGATTTAACTATTAATCCAGCAACTCAAGATGTTAAAGCTAAAATTGCTAAAATCGTGAAGACTCAAAATGTTGGTGCAAGATCTGATTTAGAAGGTGGTGTTGATGTTGCAATTGAATGTGTTGGTATTCCACAAACTTTCCAAACTTGTCAAGATATTATTGCTCCAGGTGGTAGAATTGCTAATGTTGGTGTTCATGGTAAGAAAGTTGATTTACAATTACAAGAATTATGGATCAAGAATATTAGTATTACCACTGGTTTGGTTAATATGTATTCAACTGCATCAATTTTAAAATCAATTGAAAGTAAAAAATTAGATCCAAGTCCATTAGTTACTCATAGATTTAAGTTTAATGATATCTTAAAAGCTTATGAAACTTTTATTAATTCAAATAAAGAAAAATGTATTAAAACATTTATTGAATTTGATTAAGCTACTAAAAGATTTTACAATGAAAACACCAAAGTTAAGAGTTTCACTTTATGCGTTAAATAATATTATTCAAATATAAACATTTTATGACTTCTTAATTCTGTATTTATAGTAGACAATAATTTATATCGATTCTATTTAACAATTAATTCTATGAACAATCGATTTTATTTACCCGATACGTTTATTTTCAACTTCGGTTAAATAAAAGGATCTATTTAAAGAAAATCAAAAAATTAAAATTGGGATAAAATGGTCTAAATTTAAAGAAATCTGGTCTTTTAAATTTAATTGATATTAATTAAGTTGTCTAGTTTATAATGATATAGTTTTAAACATCAAATTCCCAAAATTTTGAAATTCTTACTACTTTTAAGAATTTTTAAATACTATTGAAGGTATTGAGAAAAAGATAAATTTGAAAAACTGCAAAATTTTGAGAAAAAAATGTTCTATATTTCAATAACTAGAAGAGATATTGCTATTAAATAATCACAATAGTTTTCTATATATACATATTAGTACCTAATATTTCAATATTGAAACTATAGAAGAACTACATAACCAATATAAATTTCATGGTCCTTCTAAATTTTCATTTTCTGCCTACAAACTTAGACAGAACCGTTCACCGATAAACTCCATTAAATTAATTCAACCATACAAATTTTAGGAAGGCTCATTGTGAGTAATTTTTTTTAATTTTACATCATAGTTTTATTTAATTTAAATCTTATATAAACCATCAATCATCCTCTCAAATTCATTAATCATCCTCTCAAATTCATTCAACTCCCAATAATCTCATACTTCTCTACATCTTGATCTACTATAGTGTTATTTATTAGTCTTATACCTATCTTCTGTGATTGTTTTGACACCACTATTGGTCCTGTTTGTTTAATGAAATTTTAGGATAATGTCTACTAGTATTAAAGAGAATAACAATGAGTTCGAGTTAAACTCTATTCATAACCTTCCATCAAAAGATAAACAAATGAATGAAGTTACAATACCAATTGATAATAATCTAAACCAAGATCAGAAAGTGGAAGGTGATTTAGAGGATAAATTATTGACACACGATAACTATTTACCTCCTAAACAATTGGCTATAGCTATGGCTTCATTGATATTAACTGTTCATCTAAGTACAGCTGATAACGCTGGTACTGCTTTAGCTGTTTCCTATATTGCTGAAGATTTGAATTGTTCTAAAACTATTCAATGGATGGGGACTGCTTATTGTATTACTCAAACTGTTTTCACTGTTTTATTAGGAAGATTAGCTGATATATTTGGTAGAAGAAACATTTTAATTATTAGTATGATCATTTGTTCAGGTTTTGAATTAGGTTGTGCTTTAGCTCAAACTGGTACACAATTATATATATTTAGAGCATTATTTGGTATAGGTAGTGCAGGTGCAAGTTCTTTAGCTATTTTAGTTGTTACTGATTTAGTTCCATTTTATAAAAGAGCAACTTTTCAAGGTATTTTAGGTATTGGATTAGGTAGTGGTGATTGTCTTGGTCCATTATTAATGGCTGCATTTATTAAACATACAGATGGTACTTGGAGAAATTTTTATTTCTATTTATTCCCATTAATGATAATTTGTGGTATTTCAATTTTCTTTTTTATTCCAAATTCAACATCTGCTTTAACAAAGAAAGAAATATTACAAAATGTTGATTATTTAGGATTCTTTTGCAGTTCTGCATTTTTAGTATTCTTATTAATTCCATTAAATAGTGGTGGTATTTCTTATGCTTGGAATTCTGCAATGATTATTGTATTTTTTATTTTAGCAGGTGTTTTCTTAATAGCTTTTATTATAATTGAATGGAAATTTGCAACAATACCAACAATTCCTTTAAGAACATTTAGATTATGGGGTGTTTCTAATATTTTATTTCAATCATTTTTATATGGTATGGCTTTTCAAAGTACATTATTTTATTTCTCATATTATTATACTTTAGTTAAAAGATATGATATTGTTGATGCAGCTGCAATGTTTTGTTGTTTAGTTTTACCTTTAGGTTTAAATTCTTTTAATGCTGGTAAATTAGTTTCAAGAACAAATAATTATAATAAAATTTTAATATTTGGTTATTTTTGTTGGACTTTAGGTAATGGATTAGTTATGATTTTTAAAGTTGATACACCAGTTGTTGCAAATGTTATTATAATGATTGTTATTGGATTAGGTATTGGATTTTCATTCCAACCTTCAGTTGTTGCAATTCAAGCTCAAGCTTATAAATCTGAGAGATCAATAGTTGTTACATCTCGTAATGTTTTTAGATCATTGGGAAGTTCAATTGGTTTAGCCTTTAGTTCATTAATTTATTCATCAAAATTTGAAAAAACTGTTAATTCTGCTGACTTTTTAACTTCTACACAGAAACAATATTTGTTAGATAATTTAAATAGTATTTCTGATTATTCTTCAATAATACCAAATCTTGAAGCACAACAAGAAGTTACTGAAATTTTTATGAAAGCAATAAAAGATGTTTTCATATTTTGGATTCCTTTAACTGGTGCATGTTTAGTTCTTTCATTTGCAATTAAAGATCGTGGTTTGAAGAGTATTGATGAATTAGAAGAATCAACTGAAAGTTCAAATAATAATAATGATGCTGATGTAGTAAGAGTTGATGATGAAGAGAGAATTATAACGGTATGTAATATTCAAGAAAATGATGATTTAAAATTAAGAAAGAAAATTACATCAAATTAGTTTATGATTGATAAATTCCATTTTATAGAAATTATAAAACTTATAGATTATATAAAGTTTTGATTACAATTTTTTATTTGAAGTTCATTCATTGTATTAATTAAAATTTCATAAAGATATAGAAATACAACTATTAAAAAAAGTATGAATGTAAATATCATTTTATAAAATGGGAATATGAGGAGATATGCAAATGATTTTAATACTTAAAAATTCAAGTATATATGATGAATGTTAATGTCTAAGAGAAAAAATGCTAATTTATTATTATTATGATGATGCTTTTGAAACTGATTCTTGTAAATGTTTTTGTTCATCATATTTCTTTTGTTCAATTCTTTTTAATCTTGCTAAATTTTTAGCATCTCTCTTTGCTTGCATCTTTTCAGTTCTTTTATTAGCCCAATTTCTTAATTTTTCACCATAAATTGTAACAAAGAATGGGAAAGGAATACCTGTTGCAAAAGCAATAAATGCAAAAATTGTACAACCCCAACCATAACCAATATTATTAAACATTGCATTACAGAATAATGGGAATGCAAATCCCATAAATGAACGGAAAATTGAAGCAGCTGCAATACTTGATGCTGCAAATCTTGGATTCATTTCAATTAAATAAGTTTGAATTGTGAAAAAGACAGCTTGTAAACCAAATGCAAACATACCACCTGCAACCATTGGGAACATATATTGTAATTTACGTTGGGCACCCCAACCAAACCAAATTAATGAAACTGGAATTAAAATACCACCACATAATAAGAAAGGTAATTTATATTCAGGTTTACCAACACCACCATTTCTTTCAGTTAAACGATCATAAATTATACCAACAATTTTATTAATAGCGTATAAAGCAATCATATAACCAACCATAAATGATAAATAAGCTAAACCTTGAGCACCAATACTGAAACCATATACATCACCCCAAACTGAAGGGAAAGCAACAATTAAAATATAATAACAACCATAAGAAATAGCCATAAAGACACCTAAACCAAAGACCATTGGATGTGTACATAATAAATAAATTGGTCTTGAAAGATTAACATAAAATTTATCAAATGTTGTTTCACCAGTTGCAACTTCATAAATTGAATGTAAATTTTCATTACCAGTTGATTTTCTTAATTTTGCAGCCTTTCTTGTTAATAAAGTTGGTACATAAGTTTCTTCTAAAGTTAAATTACCTGTAATTGCAATAACACCATTAAAAATACATAAAACCCAGAAACACCATCTCCAACCAGCGTATTGAGTAATATAACCAGCGATTAAAGCAGCAACTGAAGGACCAATTGTTGGACCTGAACTATAAAGAGTTAATGGGAAACCTCTTTCTTCATTTGTGAATAAATCACCTAAAACACCAGCACCGATACAAACTGGAGCACAACCACCAAGACCTGCTAATAATCTAAAAACACACATTTGTGCAATACTTTGTGATAAAGCACAACCTAAATTAAAGAAGAATAAAATCCAAACAGATATATCTAAAACAATTTTACGACCATAAATTTCTGATAATGGAGCCACAAGTGGTGGGAAAAGTGCCCATGATAAAATATAAATTGAAACCATTAAACCAGAGACTGCTTCATTTGTATTACCAAATTCTTCATTAATTGAAGAAATAGCAGGACTTAACATTGTTGATGAGAATGGTGCTAATAATGTATATAAAGTAATTGCAGTAACACTTCTCCATTTTCTAGAAGATTTCCAATTTCTTGGATTATGTGGATCATCATCACCTTCCCAAGTAATTAATTCTGGATCAATATCTTTAAATTCTTCACCATCTTTTAAAGTTGGTAATGGATCATCTTTATCCATTTGGTCATAAATAGATTTAGTACGTTTAATATTATGTTCTTCATCATCACTTGGAGCTAATTCTTCATGAACTCTATTGTCTAAAGTTTCTAAAATTGTCTGTATAGTTTTTGTTCTTTTCAATTCTATTTGATCATCATTTTCATCACCATATATACTTTTCTTTTGATAATTAGAATATCTTTCACTATCTTGATCATCTTCATCTTCATCATTAATACCTTCTAAATTTGTAAGTGAACGTTTTATTGATTGAACTAATGAATTTGAAGCAGAATTTCTTCTACTAACTGGTCTTTTAGACTCTGTTTGAGATGGTGTAAAAGATTGTGGCACTACTGATTCATCAGCGAGTGAGACTTCAGCACTGCTTGTATCTTCTTCAGAACTAGACATCCTTCCTAAAAAGACTTTTTTGTTTTCTCTCTTTTAAAAGTTATTTGAAGAAAAACAAACGTTTTCAATATTTATAATTTTTAATAATTTGGAAATTTTGATGCTTTTTATTTTTTTTTTTTTTTTTTTTTTTTTTTTTTTTTTTTTTTTTTTTTTTTTTTTTTTTTTTTTTTTTTTTTTTTTTTTTTTTTTTTTCGTTTGTTTGAAAATTTTCTTTTTTTTTAATTTTATTGTTTATTTTAGTTGTGAATTTCTTGGGGTAGAGTTGAGGTTTCGAGATTATGATTTCATAGTTATATAGAGAATATTGACAGTAATCATAGTATAAAAAATTAGAGAATTTACACAACTTTTACTACCAGTTATTGACGATTCCGGTTAAATAAAATACTGGAGACACATAAAAAAAGTAGTTAACGCCGTTGGCTCCCGTCGCTTCATCGGTTAAATAAAAAAATAACAATAGAGAAAGAAATCTACAAAACATAATAAATACCCAATTTAATTTAAAAGTTTTATACAAAAACTATATCAATATCCTTTTCCACAATAATATCTGACCAATGTTTCCCAGTTTCCCAACTCTCTTTCATTAAATCATAAGCAACAGGTGCACATCTTAATCCATAATCAATTAATTTTTTAAATCTTTGTTCAAAAAAATTTCTAGTATCTTTATCAACAGCTTCACAACCTGCAGTAAATTGACAATAAATTGTACAAAATGCAGCTGATGATGATTCAGGTAAATATTCTTGAATAATTTTTGACATTTTTAAAACTAATTTTTGAACTGTTGTTGAATTTCTTGAAATCATTAAAATTCTACAATAAATTTGTAAAATACCAGCTAAACAAAATAATTTATTTGTTGCTCTTAAAATTGAATATGATGATAAAACATTATTTAAATGATTTGTTCTATCTTTTAAAATTTCTTTAACAATTTCATCTCTTTCATTTTCAGTTTCTTCTAAATATCCTAATAATGATTCTTTAATATCTAATGATTTTTCAATTATTTCTGGTGATAATCTTGATTCAAGTCCTTTAATCTTGGGGAAATTTAATTCTCTTTCTTTTAATAATGCAATAATACTTGAAAAATGTTTTAAAATTCTAATATCAAAACCCATAAATGGACAAATATCTTTTAAATTATCTTTTTCATGTTGAGTCATTAAAGGTGGATCCCAAATTAAATTATCACCACCATTTAAAACACTTGATGAACATAATGAACCAATAACATCATCATAAGCAAAATCTCTAATAAAAAAATAAGTTGGATCAGATTCTGAACCTCTTTGAAATGTCAATATTTTATTTTTGGAATCTTTTATATCATCTTTACATTTAATTAAATTTCTTTTAAACATAATTTTTTTTGCACCATAATAATGAGATCTCCAATCATATTTTTCACCTCTAAAAATTTCTAATGAAGCTAATAATAAAACAATTGCTAAAGTATAATCAGAATTTGCTTGAGTTTTATCAGTTAATCTTCTATGTAAATCTTTAAAAGTTCTTCTTAATAAATCATCTAAAATACCAGTTGGAATTGGTTCACCTCTTTTTGTACTTAACATTCCAATACCAGCAGCAATTAAAGTACATAATAAACCTTCAGAATCTGCACTTAATGACATACATGGTAAAATACAAGCAAAAGGATTTTCAGTATAATGTTGAGCAGGTGCAGGAACCATAAATTTTGAAGCAACATTAACAAATAAATAATAACTTTCTCTATAATAAGGATTTTGTAATAATAAATCTGGTAAAAATGGTAATGAATAAGAAATTGGATCAAAATTTTGAATATTTTTAGCAAATTTTGAAAAAATAAATGAATTATAAGTATCTTGAATTTTTGCAATTTTTTCTAATTGTTTTTCTTGTGATATAATTTCTTCATCAATATTTTCTAAATTTGTTGTTGAATCATTTAATAATTGAATTGATGTAACTGGTGAAAAAGTTGTAAAATAATTCATTGCAACTTTTAATTCATCATATGGATCATCTGGTGGAGAATCAAAATTAATAAAATTATTATTGTTATTGTTGATATTTGTTGTTGAATTTGTATTAAATAAATCTAAATTATTACCAATTTCAGGTAAAATAAATTTACTAACTGCAACTGAAGAAATTGGTAATTGTGGAATTATATCATTTAATAATTCTTGATAATCAACATTAATTTGATTTAAATCATCTATAGTTGGAGGTGTTATAGATTTAATATTCTTTTCCTTTATATCATTTGGAGTTTGTTGACTTGATAAAATTGGAATTGGAATATTTGGAATTGTTGTTGAAGAATTTGGAGAATTTACATAATTCATCATATTCATATCATGTTCTTGATCTAATGAATCAATAGTTTCCATTAAAGAATTATTATGAATAAAATTATTTGAATCATGAAGTGAAATTAAATTTGAAATTGAATTTAATGGAGTTGATGGAGAAGGAATATTTAAATGTTTTGAATCATCAATTAATGAAGATGGTGATAAAAGTTTTGAAGCAATATCATGTTGAATTTCAATTTTATTTTGATTATCAGGTTTTTTAGATATTGGAGAATTAGATTTCTTTATATCAATAATATTTGTATTAACAATAGGAACTGGAGTTGAAACTATTGGAATTGGCTTTGGTTTTGAAGTTGTTTTTGGAGGAACATTAAGAGTAAAATTTGTTATTTGATTCTTTTGATTATTATTATTTTCATCAGGTTTATTTGAGATGAATACAAATTTCTTTGTATAATCACAAGGTAGATCTAATCTTTTACATAAAGAACATTTTGGTTTTGATTCATCACATTTTAATTTCTTTCTTTTACAATTTTTACAACCATTTCTTGATCTTGTTTTAATTACTCTATTATTATCTAATTTATCTGACGACTGAGCTTTTCTTTTTGGCATGATGATTATAGTTTAACAGTAAAGCAAATGATGATGTATTATAATACGATTCTGACATAAATGGTTTAACAATTGTGGGTTGATATTGATTGTTTGATTTAAACTAAGTATAAACTGGTGATAAAAATTGCTCAATAGTACAGTTAGAAGAGATGAAGTATGTAGAAGAAGTAGAAGTAGAAGAAGTAGAAAGTAATTAAGGGAAAGTAATTAAATTAACATATACCTTTTGTATTATCGTGTTATCCCTACCGCTTTAGGAAGTCGCTTCCCTAGTCATCGGCCTGACTCTCTGCCTAGCGCTAGACGGAGGTTTAGGCAGGGGGAGAATACCAGTTAGGCAGAGCAGATCCACCAATCAGAGAACAGTGTCCGCCTAAATGACACAACGCTAAATTGGTATCAGTATGCGAAACTGTTGAGGTACAATTGTATTCGTATTATTTACTGTTGATGCTACTAATTTTATTTATGGTTGACTCTTTGAATGGCCTAATAGTTCAGTTAAGTGAGCATATAAACATCAACCCACTAATTATACCAACACTATAAAGACAATGATACTCCCATCTAATTCATCTTGACACTCTTGACATCTTATTAATATTTTAACCAAATCAAAACCCTTAAAAACTCGCAAATCTCAATTATCACACCGACAAGTACAACTATACCTTTACTCATTTTTGCTATGTAATATTAACTATAAATAAATATATCACATACAAAACAACAACTACTTACAATCACTCATAATACATTTACTTTTGGTTTCACTATAAATTTTTTTATCAGCACCTGCACCGATAAGAAAAAAGGCCTTCCTCCAAAAAAAAATATTTCAGTGAAAAATTTATCAAATAGGTAATGATAATATTGATTAGAATATTGGTAAAATTTATTAACCATCTTACTGAAAATTCAAATTCAAACGTTAGTATGACCTAATTTAATAATTAATTTTAACAATAAAGATGTCTCTTTTTATCGTTATTCCCCTTTCAATCTTTTTACCACTATTTATACTAGTTACAGCTTAGATAGATAAATAATACTTTATCATTTAAAATTTTAGAAAACTTTAAAAAGATCAACAATTATAAAAGCAACTTAATATCCAACCATTATTTAAATTATTAATATTTAATATTTAATATTTAATATAAATCATTAATATAACCTTTTGTTGACCAAAATCGTTATACATTACACTAAAAAATTCTTTCTTCTTTTCATTCTTAATTTAATTTCATTTTACATCATATATCAAAAAAAGTTTCATTATGAGTGATTCAGAATCAAGATCCTCTATATCAAAAGCTAGACCAATAAATTCTCATATGTCAACTGGTGTTGCATTAGTTGGTTCAAGTAGTCTTCATAATATGACAAGTCCGGTCCAATCTTTAAGAACTGTTACTTCAAGAAAAGCTGGTGTTGTTAATTATATTAATGCTAATGAATTTGATGATCCTGATGCTGTTTTAGCTCAAATTGGTTATAAACAAGAATTAAGAAGAGATTTTTCAACTTTACAAGTCTTTGGTATTGCATTTTCAATTATGGGTTTATTACCTTCAATTGCTTCAACTTTATCAATTTGTTTACCAGGTGGTCCAGTTTCTGTTACTTGGGGTTGGTTAATTGCAAGTATTTTTATTACTCTTATTGGTATTTCAATGTCTGAATTAGCAAGTTCAATTCCAACTTCTGGTGGTTTATATTATTGGACTCATTATTTTGCTCCTCCTTCTTTAAAAGCTCCTTTATCTCATTTAATTGGTGTTACAAATTCTATTGCTTTAGCTGCTGGTGCTTCAAGTATTACTTATGGGTTAGCTCTTCAAATTTTAAGTTGTGTTGTTATGAATAATGAAGATTTCGTTATTACTAATGGTAATACTTATGGTGTTTATGCTGCTATGACTTTATTAGAAATTGTTGTTACTTGTTTTGCAAGTTCTGCAGTTTCAAGATTACAAACTGCTTCAATTATTGCTAATTGTGGATTAATCGTTTTATTTTTAATCGCTTTACCAATTGGTACTGCAAGAAATGCAGAATTTAATGATGCTAAATTTATCTTTACAGAATATGAAGCTTATGGTGGTTGGTCTGCTGGATTTACTTTTATTCTTTGTGGTTTAATGCCAGCAGTTTGGACTATTGGTGCTTTTGATTCTTGTGTTCATATGTCTGAAGAAGCTAAAAATCCTTCAAAATCTGTTCCAATTGGTATTATTGGTTCAATTGTTATTTGTGGTATTCTTGGTTGGATTATTTGTATTGTTGTTTGTGCTTGTATGGATCATAATTATCAAAATGTTATTGATTCAGAATTAGGTCAACCATTAGCTCAAATCTTTTTAGATTCTTTAGGTAAAAGATGGTCAATTGCTTTTATGTCATTATGTTGTGTTTGTCAATTTTTAATGGGTGCTTCAATTATGACTAGTACTTCAAGACAATTATGGAGTTTTGCAAGAGATAATGGTACCCCATTTTCAGGTTTTTTAAAATATGTTAATAAAAAATGGAAAGTTCCATTAAGAGCTACTGTTGCTTCTGGTTTAATCTCTTTAGCTTTAGGTTTATTAATGTTGGCTGGTGAACAAGCTTCAAGTGCTTTATTCTCAATTGGTGTTATTGGTAATTATTTTGCTTGGGCAACTCCTCAAGTTTTAAGATATGTTTCAGGTTCAGATATCTTTGTTCCAGGTCCTTTCTATACTGGTAATGTTTGTTCTTTTATTATTAACTGGGCTGCTATTTTATTCCAAGCTTTCATTATTATCATTGCCATGTTCCCTGCTGAAACTGATGTTAGTGATCCAGCTGATATGAATTATTCAATTGTTATTAATGGTGCTGTTTGGATCTTTTCATTAATCTATTATTACACATTTAAGAGAGGTATTTACATTGGTCCAACTCCAAATATTTCAGAAGAAGAATATTTACATGCAACAGAAGGTCATGATAACTTCATTGATGAAATCATTAACGTTGATCCTGATACTAAAAAGGATTAAAAAAAGAACATCATTTCTGTGTTTTGTTGTTTTCTAAATTTTTCTTCTATCATATTTTCTAATTTATAATATTCCAATATTTCTTTAGTTCTTCAGTTCATTCATTCTTTTCTTTTCTCATTGTACATTAACTTTCATTAGCGTCTTTTATAAATATTTAATATAGACATCGTATTCTTTATTTATTGCTTAATATTTGTAGCTTTTTCCTCTATAAAAATTTTAATGTGGGAAATTTTTTAGGGCTCAGATTTTTTTTAGGGCTGAAAAAATAAATAAAGAAAAAGAATTATCATCACACTCATCACCTCTTCACCTTAGAAGAAAACACAATAGATATAGAATGTCAACACCGCCCACCAAGGATCCCTATTTCAAGATCCATGAAACTGTGAGCATAGCTATATTTACTGTTTGTTCATGGGTGTTTCATTCTAATACAAAGAAATCAGAAACTCTTGATGATATTGTTAATTTGTAAGTTTTTTCTACTCAAATGTCAAAAGATCATTAATCAACTAACAATATATAATTATAGATATGAGATATTCTCAAGACATCATCCAACCCTTGACTTTTTCCCAAGAGATCGTTCTAAAGTTTTAACAAAATTTACAAGAATAAATTCTAAAAAACCAACAAGAGTAATAAGAGATAAACAATATATTGAATCTCTATTAAGTAATGCTAAAGATTTTGTTTCAAAATGTAATGGTACAAATACATATGCAAGTATGGGGCCAAGAACACCAGCTAGTGAATCTTTCTTCGTTGATAGTGAAAATGAGGATGTTGATGATGATGAATCAGATTTTGGTACTTCAATTGATTTAAATTTAATTTTTTGGTATTTTCATTTAAAATATATTTCAAATAGTGATTCAACAGATTGTAATAATTATTATTTAGCAAATTTACTTGAATATTTAGAAAATGAAAAATTTACTGAATCTAGTAAATCATTAATGAGATGTTCATATATTATTGATTCTTATGGAATTCATTATGATAATAGAAATTTTTTTTATACTTTTAATGAAAGATCTGGTATTGTTAGAATTCTTGATAAAACTATTATTTTTCAATTAAATGATCCTTCACAAATCCATAGAACTACTAATGTCAAGAATTTTGTTGAAAGATTAAATTCAGGTAATATTGATGAAGATGATGTACCTTTAAGAGAAGCTAATAATGTTGAAAATAATGACCAACCTATTAATGAATATCATGAACAACCTATTAATGAACATCATGAACAACAAATACAACAACAAGAAGAAGAGACTGAAGAAGAACCAGAAAGAGAATCTGAAATAGAATTACAATATCCACATCAAAGACAAAAGATACGACAACGTCGTGGTGAAACTACAGAACCAGAGACTGATTCAGATGATGAACCTATTTTACTTCATGATCAAGTTGAAAATGATACTACTGAAGATGAACCAGAAGAAAATGAGATTGCTCAACCTCTTCAAGAAATTCAACAACAAGATTTACCAATAATGACACCTAATAATGATTTAGAAGTAATATTGACTAAAGCTCAAGAAACATTAACCTTATTACAAAAAGGTTCTGCTGAGTTGAATACAAAATTATCAATAAATAGAGTGAATGATTCTCAACTTGAACAAGAATTAATATCAAAAGAAAAGGAAATTAGAGATTTAGGTCTTGAAAAATATAGATTAACTTTGGAACTTGATAATAAGACTCATCAAATAAATCTTTTAACCAATGAACTTTCAAAATTAAGAAATGATGATTTAAAAAACACAAGAGATTTAAATGATAAAGATAGAGAAGTTAAATTATTGAATCATGAAATTGCACAATTAAATAATGAAAATTCTAAATTAACTATGAATTTAAATGCTAAAGAGACAGAAATTGGATTATCAAATATATCAAAAACAAAGACTGAATCAGAATTAAGTAATAAAGTCATGGAAGTTCATTCATTAACACAAGAAAATAAACAATTAATTAGTGATAATCAACAATTAATGAATGATAATCTTAAATTTACTATGGAGAGCAATAAACAAGATTTAAAAATACAAAATTTAGAATCTAGAATATCTATGTTAAATGAACAATTATCATATCAACAAATGAATTATCATGAACCAACTCAAATGACTCCATCAAATTCAAATAGGTATGTTAATTATGGTCCACAAATGTCTTTACTAACTGATTTTGTAAAGAATATTATGACACCTGATAGACATGAACGTATTAATGAAAATGAGAGATATGATAGAATGGAAAAGTTAAATTCAAACAATCAAAGATATAATAATGGTGACCATTCTCAAATCCGAAATAATTCACCTCAACCTCCACAAACTACACAAACACCCAAGAACAATAATAGAAAACCTCCCAACAATGTTAGACCTAATGGGCCTAAAGCTCAAAGGGTTCAAAATGAACAAGGAATTCAAAATATTATAATAAAAGACGTTCCAAATGTTCCAAGTGTTCCAAATGGTAATAATAATGGTAATAATAATGTGAATAATGAAGAACCAGAAACTACAAATAATTCTGGAAGGGAACCAAAGAAAGATAATAAGAAAACACCAAATAAGAAAACTCCAAACAAAAGAAAGAATAAAGATCAAGACAATTATATGAATCATGATTATGATAATCGTTATGACATTGATAATTTTATTGGAAATGATGTTGGAAATGATAAAGGTGATACTGAATCAATGAATAATTCTCAAAATACTCCAAAACAGGGAAATAATTATCCACCAACGAAGAAACCAAAAGGTAATAATGAAACTGGACAGCATAAGAGATTTAATTAGAATCTCTGTAAGTAATAAATATCAAGATAGACTAGATTAATTGAAAAGCGGTGTAGTAGTAATTAGTCACCAGAAAATATTCTGCCAGACGAAATATAAAAAAAAAGTTCTGTAGAGTTTTTTGACTTTTTTCACCATAAAAGAAAACCCATAATAAGAACTAAACAACTCAATGAATCATATGTTATTGGTTACTAGTAGAGTTCAACCATATAGATTGGTTAGATTATACTCTACTAATAAACCGGGTTCACTTGATTTTCTTGATAAAATTTTAGAGAAGGCAAAGAATTCACAAAAGGCTCAACAAGCTGAACAACCAGATGTTAAGAGTAATGACAGTATAAGTAGTGATAGTATCAATAAGTTTGATTTAAAGGGACTTTTAGAAAGAACATCTAATTCTCAATTTACTAGAGAAAATCACCAAAAAACCTTACAAAATGAGAATAGAAATAATTTCAAAAATGATCGTTTTAATAAAAAAGATTTCAAGAATTCTAAAAGTTTTGAACATAGATCTGATATTCAAGATTTTGATAGATTTACTTTGGATAAATTTGGTAGACCAACTTGGAAGGCTAATACTGAAGCTGTTGATATTGAATTTCAAAAAGTTTTAAATGAAGTTTATGCATCAAATTCAGGTAATATACGATTGATTAATCGTGAAGAACAACCAGAATCATCTACACTTGCTGAAATGTTAAAAAATATGAAAGAAGATGAACTTATTAGAGTTGTACAAAGAACTGAAAATGATTTTGTATTACGTTATGCTCCAGCAAAGGATGTTATTAAAAAATTAAAGGAAAAGATATCAGCTGAATTAACTGAAATGTATGGTAGAACCAAAACTAAATCTTCAACAGTAAAACAAAAGACTTATAATATAAATTTCAAAATAGATCCAAATAGATTTAAAGGTATTCTTGAAAATGTTATTGAAAATTTACAAAAAGGTAATCAAGTTCTTATTAATTTCTCTGCAAAAACTGGTCCAAAAATAAAGATGCTTGAAGAATTGAATGAAGAAGGTGAAACTGTTCTGGTAAAAAAGAAGATTCCAATCAAACCAAAAGAATTAAAAGAGAGAGAAGAGATGGTTTCATCAGCCAAATTATTAATTGAAGAACATTGTCAATCTATTACAGAATCTGGTGAGTGTGAAAATGAACTTTCATTAGCATGTAATGCAAAGAAAATACCTATCAATCAAAAGAAAGATGAATCTTCAGATAATACAAAGAGATCAAAGGATAAGAAGAACAAGAAGTCTAAATCCAAGAAAGAAAAACCTAAAATCCAATTAGATGATTATGAACTTAAATAATACTTTTTATGTCAAGAAATAAGACTTTGTATATAAAATTGGCATATTGATAATGATTTACATGCCCTAACTGCTTTTACCTTTTTATTATTATATAGACTGATGAAAGAATGACCATTAACTGAATTACTTTAAATCTTGTAGATATTTTCTCATAGTTAAAGAATTTTTTGTTCACGTTGTTGTGACAGCATTATTTTTTTTTTTTATTTTTTTTTCTTTGTGCAGCAGATGAAGTTTATAACACTAACAACTTATAAAATAATCCAATACAAATCTACAAAGAGGAAGAGAGAATGACTGAACCATTGTTGCCTCAGTATGTACCATTATCTATCATTTAACCACATCAACAAATAATCACTGAATTGGGGTTTACTAACAATCAATAATAACTAAAGTTTTATAATTATAATATGTGGGATAACGAGTCTGGTTTCAATCATAATTTCAACTCTAGGTATATTTCTTCAATTTAAAAATTATAGAAAACCATTTGAACAAAGACTTAATGTTAGAATTCAATTGATTGTTCCATTATTTGCCATTTCATGTTTTGTATCATTAAGATGGTTCCCAATATCAAAATTTATTGTACCCATTAGAGAAATTTATGAAGCATTTGTAATTTATACATTTTTTTCATTATTAACACTTTTATTAGGAGGTGAAAGAAATATAGTTGTTAGAATGTCAGGAAGAGAACCTGTTCAACATCCATATCCTTTTAGTAAGATTTTTTCACCTGTTGATATATCTGATCCATATACTTTATTAATGATTAAAAGAGGAATTTTACAATATGTTTGGTTAAAACCTTTTATTTGTCTTTCATATGCTATAGTTGAATTCTTTGATCTATATCAACCTGAAAAGACTGGGATGTTTAATTTATATTTTTTAATTAATTTAGTTTATAATTTAAGTGTTTCAATGTCACTTTATGATTTAGCATTATTTTGGAAATGTTTATATAATGATTTAAAACCATTTAATCCATGGGGGAAATTTCTTTGTGTTAAATTAATTATTTTTGCAAGTTATTGGCAAGGTGTTATATTAGGATTATTAAATTGGTTTGGAATTATTAAAAATCCAGAAATTGGTGATCCAAATAATACATTAGGTTATGCAATTCAAAATGCTTTATTATGTGTTGAAATGATTGGATTTGCAATTGGTCATTGGTATTCATTTAGTTATATTCCATATTCAATGAAATCATTACCAAATTGTTCAAGATTTAAAGTTTTTACAGCTATAAAAGATAGTTTTAGTATTGGTGATTTAATTTGGGATTTTAAAACTACATTTAATGGTGATAGATATGATTATAGACAATTTGATTCAGTAGAGGCATTAATTGCACATCCTACATCAAGATCAAGAATGGCAAGATTTAATGATGGATTAAGATATACTGATTCAGGGAAATCCAAATATTGGTTACCAAATTCAAAAAATAATTCAAGTTCAACACCAAATAGTAGAACTCCACTATTACAATCAAACAATAATCCACAAAAGAAAAGAGCACCATCAGTAAGTTCATCCAAAGCTTCAATAAAAGGTATTTATCCAGCAAATTCAATATTAACTGTTGATTCTGGGAAATCAAAATATATTGGTGATACTTTAGAAACTGTTGAAACTTCTGCTTCAATTAATGGTAATATTGGTACAAGTGTTGGAAATAATTATAATACAATTTTGGAAGATAATCAAGAAGAAGAAGATTTTGGAGTTAATCTGGATGAATATTTTATAGATGATCAAACATTTTTAAGAGCTAAACATGAAAGACCATATGGTGATAAAAATTATCCAGTTATTTATGATACCAAATCCTATGCATATTCTCCAAATTTACAAAGGTTACGAGAAGAAGCAATGGCAAGACAAAACTTATAATTTTAAATTAATGAACCCCTAAAGAAAGGCAAAATCAACATGATTATACTTTTATTTTGCATTCAGCTAGTTATGATTTTTTTCAATATTCAATTTTATTTAATGATAATGTTAACTTTTTAAGTTTTTTTTAATATTGTAGATTTTAACACTATACTATCAAGTCTTGACTACAATGATTTAACCATAATACTACTTCAATAATAATATACACTAGATCATTCTGAAAAGCTGTAATTGAGGATAAATTTGAAAAACAAAATTTTAACTCTCTCTTCTTTTAGAAATTTATCAATTCAAGATGGATCAAAATTTACTTATTGAACGGGCTAAACGTGAAAGAAGAAGTGCTACTAGCCAGTTGTTATGGAATTGCTCATCTTCAGCAACAAAGGTTTCGTTTTTATTAACTAATAATTCAATTAATGAGGAAGATTCTATTAGAAAAAAATCACGAAAAAACAAAAAAAAAATTACAAAAAGAATTAAAAAATACTGTTCAAAATATCAAAGAAATACAAAATAAGATCAATATCAAGATGGATGATGCTGAATTAAATGCTATTAGAGCTGCTCGTTTACAAGAATTACAAAGAAATGCTGGACAATCTTCAGGTGGTGAAGGTGGTAAAGGTGGTAGTGGAGCTTTATCATCAGCTTTAGATCAAATATTAGAACCTGAAGCAAGAGAAAGATTATCAAGAGTGAATTTAGTTAGACCAGATAGAGCTAAAGCAGTTGAACAATATATAATAAGGTTAGGACAAAGTGGTCAAATTAGACAAAAATTAACTGAAGATGATGTTAAACAAATGTTAGATGGTATTGCAAGAGATGAACAAAAACAAAATCAAACAAAGATTGTTTTCTCTAGAAAAGAATTTGCTAATACAAGTGATGATGAAGATGATGATTTCTTTGATTAGAAGGTAATTAAGTCTATGTAATATATGAAGTAAGTTAATAAATTGTTTGTAGTTTCTTTAGTTGTTAGTTGTTAGTTGTTAGTGGCGTAGAAAAGAAGCCCTAAAAGCCCTAATGTTCACCAACTGAAAAAATATTAGTTATACGAATACAATAGGTTCAAACTACTAAAACCATTGTAATGTTTCCAAGATGACTACTAGCACTAGTCATAGCAAAGAACTACTACTACCACACTACCAACTACCAACTACCAACCACACCGTCTAACACAACCAAATCAAGTAATGTTAACAGGCGTTATGTCAACCAAATTGGGACACCACTTCCGAAACCTGTGAAAACAACAAAAAGTCAAAAAAGACACATTCAGCTATCGATATCCTTTCTGTTTTAGGTTAGAAGAGGCACAATCGTACTATCATATAACACTACCCAATCAGGTTCTACTATGCCATCATTAGAGTAAGGGGTCCTTTTAGGATTTCTCTATAAATAATGGTACAAACCCCCAATCTCTATATACCAAATATCTTGTTTTATTACCCATATATCAATCAATATATTACAATGTCAAATACATTACATCCTTTTGATCCAATATCTGAATCAGAAATTCAGTTAACTGCTAAATTAATTAAAAATGCTAATCCAAATGATAAAGTTCATTTTACTCAAATTGATAGAGTTGATCCACCAAAGAATGAAATGATTAAATATTTAGATGCTGAAAGATCAAATTCAAAATTACCATTTATTCCAAGAAGAGGTTATGTTTATTATTATTTAAATGATAAAATGCCATGTTATAAAGCTTTAGTTAATTTAAGTTATTCTCATATAATTACTGCTCAACCATGTCCTGATAAAACTGTTGGTCCATTATTACCAGAAGATTTATTAGAAATGGAAGAAATTACTTGTAATCATCCAAGAGTATTAGAAGAAGTTGCTAAATTAAAATTACCTGAAGGTTATGAATTATGTGTTGATCCTTGGATGTATGGTACTGATTCTGATGATGTTACTGAACCTTTAATTCAAGTTTATTGTCATTTAAAAGTTAATCATCCTGATGCTAATCATTATTCAATTCCATTAAAATTTTCTCCAGTTTTTAAATTATTAACAAAAGAATTTTTAAGAATGGATTATTTACCATCTGGTTTAGATGAAAAAACTTCTCAAACTGAACCTTGGAAACAAGTTAAATCTGTTGAATATCATCCAGATTTAAATGGTGAATCAAAATTAAGAGATATTAAACCTTTAATTGTTCAACAACCTGAAGGTGCTTCTTTCACTATTGAAGGTACTAAAGTTGAATGGCAAGGTTGGGAATTTAGAGTTTCAACAAATAATAGAGAAGGTTTTGTTTTATATGATGTTTGGTTTAAAGGTCGTTCATTATTTTATAGAATTGCTTTAAATGAAATGACTGTTCCATATGGTGATCCAAGAGCTCCATTCCATAGAAAACAAGCTTTTGATTTAGGTGATTGTGGTTTTGGTGCAAATGCTAATCAATTAAGTTTAGGTTGTGATTGTTTAGGTGTTATTAAATATTTAGATACTTTAAGATGTGATGGTGAAGGTAATGTTGTTAGAATGGTTAATACAATTTGTATGCATGAACAAGATTATGGTATTTTATTTAAACATGTTAATTATAGAAATAATCATTCAATTGTTACAAGAAGAAGAGAATTTGTTATTCAAACTGTTGCTACTGTTGGTAATTATGAATATATCATTAATATAATTCTTGATCAAGTTGGTGCTATTACTGTTCAAGTTAGAGCTACAGGTATTTTATCAACTATGCCAATTGATGAAGGTATTACTGTTCCATGGGGTACAAATATTGGTCCAGGTGTTATGGCTGCTTTCCATCAACATTTATTATCTTTTAGATTTGATACAAGAATTGATGGTGATAAAAATACTGTTTGTTATGATGATTATGTTCCAATGGAAGTTGATGAAAAATTAAATCCATATGGTGTTGGTTATGTTCAAAAAAGAACAATTTTAGAAAAATCTGGTCATGTTG
This sequence comes from Ruyongia namnaoensis, assembly GCA_030563805.1. NCBI lineage: Eukaryota > Fungi > Ascomycota > Saccharomycetes > Phaffomycetales > Wickerhamomycetaceae > Ruyongia > Ruyongia namnaoensis. The sequence goes on from JAJMKA010000003.1 coordinate 310,465, forward strand.
AACAATCACCATTTACAAATAGAACTTATAAAGTTATTAATGAAAATAGTATTAATCCAGTTACAATGAAACCTGTTGCTTATAAATTTGAAATGCCAGCAAAACAAATGATTATTGCATCTCCAAATTCATATAATGTTAAAAGAGCTAAATATGCTACAAAACAATTTTGGGTTTCAAAATATGGTGAAGATCAATTATATGCCGCTGGTGAACATACTAATCAATCATTAACTGATACTGGTTTATCTAAATGGGCTGATGGTTCAGATGATGTTAGAAATACAGATGTTGTTGTTTGGCCAACATTAGCTTTAACCCATCCTCCATCAACAGAACAATTCCCTGTTATGCCATCAGATTTTATGCAATTTATGGTTTCACCTGCTTCATTCTTTGAAAGAAATCCAGCTTTAGATGTTCCATTAGCTACAAATTCATTTAATAAATCTAAATATTTTGATGATTCTAATGTTTCTTCAAAAGATCAAGTTGAAATTTCTTGTTGTAACAAGAATAAATTATAAATTTAATTCATAATATTCATATTTAATTAAAAATCTCATTTCATTTCATGTTTATATATATCTATACTTTGCATTTTAATTAATTCAATTTAATTTAATTTATCTAATAACAATATATCATTTTCATCATATAGAACTAAATTAATTTTTCTCAATTGTAGTTTGTTAGTACTTTTGATCATTTAAAGCGAGCAATAAATTTGTCATTATCCTCAAAAACAATTAAAGAGCTCATTTGACACATTTTATACCTTAAGCTGATGGATTAGAGGTGATGGATCTTCTTATCAAGACCATTGTACTATTTCTGAAGTTATTGTTTGAATATGCATCATGTGACTTTTGACAGGTGACAGGCGAGGCTGAAATTTTTCAAATCGCTAGGTAAAATGTCAAAGATGAGAGGTGAAAAAAGTTGAAAAGTAACGGGTCTTGAAAGGATATTAGGTCCCTGTCTGGTAACAAAGAGTCTGTCAAAACTTCAACCTTCCTGAATTTGCAACTCAGCGCATTAATCTCTGTTGTTAATTAGCGAAATGCTGAAAATAACTGAGAAAAGATAGAAGAAATCTTCAAAGCGATGTCTCTTTCTGTTACAGAGTTAAATAACCCAATTGGGAAATTCCGATTAGATATCAAGAACCAAGATCAAAATCAATCTGACATTCATTATAATTATATAAAGAAAGGTATATAACCTTCATTTCATATAGCTTTACTACTACTTTCTAGTTTTTTTTTTGGTTGTTGTTTTATTCCTTAAATACAATTATGTCTCTACACCCTTTTGATGCCATCACTGATGGTGAAATCAGTATCATTACTCAATTAATCAAGGATCACTGTGGTGATGCCAAAGTTCATTTCACTCAATTAGATAGATTAGACCCTCCAAAGAAGGATATGATCAAATATTTAAATGCTGAAAGATATGGTGGTGAACTTCCTTCAATTCCAAGAAGAGCTTTTGCTTACTATTATTTAAACAGTACAATGCCATGTTACAAAGCTTTAGTCAATATTACTTATGGTCATATTATTACTATTCAAAAATTAGATGAACAAGTTGTTGGTCCATTATTACCAGATGATATGCTTGCTATTGAACAATTTGCTTGTAGTCATCCTGCTGTTGTTGCTGAATTTAAAAAGTTAAAAGCACCAGAAAATGTTTCTCTATGTATTGATCCATGGATGTATGGTACTGATTCAGCTGATGTTACTGAACCATTGATTCAATGTTACTGTTATTTAAAAGTTAATCATCCAGATGCTAATCATTATTCTATTCCTGTTAAATTCTCACCAGTTTTCACTTTATTAACAAAGAAATTTATTAGAATGGATTACTTACCAGGTGGTGCTGATGAAAAGACAGTCTTAACTCATCCTTGGGTTCAAGTTCCAGCTGTTGAATATCATCCAGATTTAAATGGTGAAGCTACTTTAAGAGCTATCAAACCATTAATCGTTCAACAACCAGATGGTGTTTCATTCACAATTGAAGGTTCAAAAGTTAAATGGCAAGGTTGGGAATTTAGAGCTGCTACTAATGTTAGAGAAGGTGTTGTTTTATATGATGTTTGGTTTAAAGGTCGTTCATTATTCTATAGAATTGCCTTAAATGAAATGACAGTTCCATATGGTGATCCAAGAGCTCCATATCACAGAAAGCAGGCTTTCGATTTAGGTGATTGTGGTTTTGGTGTTAATGCTAATCAATTAAACTTAGGTTGTGATTGTTTAGGTGTTATTAAATACTTAGATACTAGAAGAGTTAATCGTGATGGTGAATCTGTCTTATTATCTAACACTGTTTGTATGCATGAACAAGATTATGGTATTTTATTCAAACATGTTAATTACAGAAATGGTAATGCTATTGTTACAAGAAGAAGAGAATTCGTTATTCAAACTATTGCTACTGTTGGTAACTACGAATATATTATCAACTTTGTTTTAGATCAAGTTGGGGCCATCACTGTTCAAGTTAGAGCTACTGGTATTTTATCAACTATGCCAATTGATGAAGGTGTTGTTGTCCCATGGGGTACTAATGTTGGTCCAGGTGTTATGGCTGCCTTCCATCAACATTTATTATCATTCAGATTCGATGCTAGAATTGATGGTGATCAAAACACTGTTTGTTATGATGATTATGTTCCAATGGAAGAAAACACTGAATTAAATCCTTATAATGTTGGTTATGTTCAAAAGAGAACTATTTTAGAAAAATCTGGTCATATTGACCAATCACCATTCACCAACAGAACTTATAAGATTATCAACGAAAATGTTATTAATCCAGTCACAATGAAACCAGTTGCTTATAAATTTGAAATGCCAGCTAAACAAATGATGATTGCTTCTCCACATTCTTACAACATGAAGAGAGCTAAGTTTGCTACTAAACAATTCTGGGTTTCAAAGTATGGTGATGATCAGTTATATGCTGCTGGTGAATTTACAAATCAATCATTAACTGATACTGGTTTAGCTAAATGGACTGATGGTTCAGATGCTGTTAGAAACACAGATGTTGTTGTTTGGCCAACATTAGCTTTGACTCATCCTCCAGTCACTGAACAATTCCCAGTTATGCCATCAGATTTCATGCAATTCGTTGTATCTCCAGCTTCATTCTTTGAAAGAAATCCAGCTTTAGATGTCCCATTAGCTACAAACTCCTTCAACAAGTCTAAATACTTTGAAGATTCTTCATCTTCAAATGTCACTTCTTCTGAAGCTTCTGCCTCATGTTGCAAGAAATCTTTATAAAAACAAACCCTTGATATAAATTAAATATTCTTTATTAATAATTAACTAATATATTTAAATACCGTGTTTATAAATCTTCTGACTATATCTATTGTAGCTACGTTAAAATTAAATTTATAAGCATGAGAAATGTTTGTTTTTATAAGTCTATACATCAGATAGTAATACATGAATTGAAAAATGTCTTGAGAGTGTCAATAAAAATGGAATAAATCTATAAAACTTGTTCATAATAAATCATATAAACAGCTGTTTGTTCCTTTAACACATCAGATTTTTTAACTTCTGTTATTTGGGTATCAGAAATTCTCCAATAAGGAGTCTTTGCAACAGAGCTAATCTTTTTAAATCTTTTATCAGTTGGACTACCATCTTCTTTGATTTTTAGATTTTCAATACTTGCTTCTAAATCTTCATCTGGTGGATTTGAAATAGGAGTAGCAACTGATGCTCGTCTTTGAGATGGACTATTTGAATTAGAAGAACGACGTGATACTATACTTCCAATTCTACTTCTGAATTTTGAAAATTGTTTAGATTCATCATCTGTAGTTTCTTCACCAAAATCTGAACCACGAGAAGCACTTTCTGAATTTAAAACTGGTGATGATGGAACTGTACTCTTTTTAGAAAGTTTACCAACTGATGAAAATCTTCTTGTTGGTGTTGAGATACCATTTTCTGGAACTTGTAATAAATCAGTTGCTGGTGAAATTGGATCTTCTTTGTCAACTTCATCTAATGAAGCATCAAAATCAATTGAAGGTGAGGAATTCACAACACGATCATTTATGGTATCTTTAAAAAGAGCAGGTTTATGACGATAACATTCATAATGACCAGCATTATGAGTACCTTGATGTCTAATAACAGCACGTAATCTATATTTTATCTTTGTCTTTGCAGCTGAATTTAATTCTGTTGGACCTAATGAATCAACACTATCAATAGAATCTGCACTATCATCATCAACTTCAATATCTTGTGTATCATCTTCATCATTAGTAGTGGTTTCAATATGAGATGATTTACTTTCATTAAGATTTTCAATTAAAGCTTCTTCAACATGTTCTAATTCACTAGCCTTTTTCTCTGCTTCATCTTCCGTTGTTAAAACAGTGGAATGCATTTTAGCTAATTGTTCAGGTTCAAGACGTTTTTCATCATAACCTGTAATTTTATTCATAATTTCATCATCATCAACTTCAACATCATCATCATCTAATTCATCTTCACCATTTTTACCTTTCTTTTGTTTAGCTTCTTTCTTTAATTTTTCTTTTAATTCCTTTTGAGCTTCTTTATATGATCTTGCTAATTTACCATCAATTTCAATTAATAAACTATCAGCAAAATCAACTCTACATGAATTTCTTGTAACATGATTAGCAACATACAATGATCTTGATAAATGAACTGTTAATAATTTTGGTGATTTAACAACAAGGGTCTTTTTAACAATGGTTGATTTTAAATTTTCTGACTTATAACCTTGATATGAAAAGTTTTTAACAAATTCTTCTAATTCTTTTGGAAGATCATCATTAATGAATAATCTATCGTTCATTTCTTTTAATTCTCCAATTTTAATTGATTCTTCATCAGAGAGTTCAACATTTTGTTCATCAACAATTTTTAAAATAGCTTTAATTCTACATCTTAAACAGTTATAACCTTGAATTGTTTCAACTTCTGAATTTTTAACCATTTCATCAAGTGTAACATATTTTGTGTTTGGAACTGGTAATGATAATACTGAAAATGGATGGAAATTTGGTTTTGAAGAATTAAGGCATGAAGTACAAGTAAATTGATCTGCAATTAAACCATTGAAAGGTAATTCTGGAACAATGATATTCAATGAATGCTGTTTAATAAATTTCTTTAACTTGACTGATTCATTATCAAGGGATTCTAATATAAGTTGAACTAATTCATGTGCATCATTTTGATTTGTTGATATTTTAGCATTGAATATTTTTTCAAATACATGTAGGAATGGCCATACAGAAATATTCTTTTGTTTTGTAATCAATTCTTGTAATTGTTGTAGAATGACAGCTAAAGCTTCATGTAAAGGGATTTGTGGAATTGGGTCTTCAGTTTCTAATTGTAAATTAGATAATAATCTATGTTGTTTCATAAAATCATTTAAATAAACATTTAAACCTGGTAATGAAGCAAAAGCTTGAATTGAAGAATTAGCAAAACAATCATTTCTAGTATTAATAAGACCAATAGTATATTTATCTTCTCTCTTTGAACTAAACATTTTCTTTCTTTCTTCTTCAGTTATGAAATAATTGTAGTAAATACTTGGAGACACAATATAAATTGCTAATGCTCCAAAAAGTGCTGTTAAAATGATGTTTCTTCTGGCGTAAGGTGAGTTATATTTCCAATACTTCAAGTAAGCGTAATGGAATGAATTGCTTGAAATTAATTGAAGATATTGATCCTTTGTAAGTCTTGTTTTCTCTGTAAATATGTAGTTGAATAGCGAATTGGATTGTTCTTTAAGTGTATTTAACAAAAAGGACATGGGAAGTCTGTTGAAGTTTCCTGGAAAAGTGTCTGCTAATTCAATTAAAGGAGCGAGGAATAAACTAACAAAATGTAACGCTCAACTATTGAAAATCAGCTATACTTCAGTTGTTTACAGGATGACTACCTCCTCTATTTATCGTTTGTTTATCCTTATGGAAAAATTTTGCTGCAGGCCTCTGGAGACTCCATTTTAGAACATCCGAACACCTTTTCGGCAAACTTTTTTTGTTTTGATTTCGTAAAAAAAAAATTATAAAAAGTTGTTCCAGGTGATGCTGGTGAAGTTGAGAGTTCAAGTTCAAGTTCAACAAGATGGATCCCACACAGACTAATCCACTGATAGCGAGAATGCAGCAGCAGTTACAGAACAGGGGGAGAACGCCCATGACTGCTTCAGCTGCAAGAAGAATACCTATGGTGTCTCCAACTTCTCAGCCATCGCTTTCATCTGCTAGAAGACCTCCAACATTATCTGCTCCTCCAATAAATACTGCATCTTCAAATGAAGTGCCTATGTTTCCTTCTCCAAATTCATTTCAAAGAGCTAGTGGTAGTAGTGCTGCTGCTAATTCAAGACAAAAAGTACACCTTGAACCTGGACATTCACCCTTAGATTGGGCTAGCTTAAATTCAAGTGGCAAAAACTTAAGAGGTATTGACCCTAGACAACTACCAATGAAAGTATCAAAAGAACTATTAAAACAGCATAATACAGAAGATGATTGTTGGACTGCGCTGAAAGGTAAAGTTTACAATATAACGCCCTACTTAAAGTTTCATCCAGGTGGTGTTGCTGAATTAATGAAATGTGCTGGTAGAGATGGTACTTCTTTATTTAATAAATATCATGCTTGGGTTAATTTTGAAAGAATGTTGGATGGTTGTTGGGTTGGATTCTACGTTGGTTGAACTTCATTAAGGACCACATAATACCCTGAATCTTGAGTCATCTATATAATTTATCTATTTATTTATTGTTTGTTTATTTAATGCATTTAACTTATTCATAATTATTTTATCAATACTCAAGATACATGTAGACAAAACTACCCATTCAATACTACAAAACTAATGTATTATAAAAATAAAATTAGACATATATGAAAACTTCAAACAAAACAAATTAATTAAAAATAGAAAAATGATGAAATAAAAATATCTCTTTATAGCAAATAAAAACACTCTATGTAGCAAATTAAAATCAATAATTTGATAAAAAACACACACAATATTATCAAAATATCAGAAAAGAAAAAACACACATAAAGAAGTCCACACTATAATTATAATAATCTATGATTTCTTTCACCTCTAGAAATAAATAGGACATTAACTTAATTCAATACGAGAACAAACTTTTTATTGAATAACAACAACTAAATCACCTGATTCAACCATATCACCATTGACATGGACAACCTTCAAGACTTTACCATCTTTTGGAGCACCAACAGTCATTTCTGTCTTCATAGCTTCAATAGAAATTAATGGTTGATCTTTCTTAACAACATCACCAACATTAACAAATGATTTCCAGAATCTACCATTGTATTCAGAATAAACCATTTCAGCATCATCTGGGAATTTTTCAGTTTCTTCTAATTTTGGACCAGAACTATTAGCCAATTCTTCATTAGAAGCTTGGATTAATTTAGCAAATTCAGCAGCTTTTTCACCATCTTGGTTAGCAGCAAAAGCATCAATAGATTCTTTATTAGCTTCAATCCATTTTAAGTATTCACCATTGTCAAAGACTGATTCTTCAACTTTAACAGCAAAATGACCATGGGAAGCTTCTTCTGAGAATCTATCTAAATCAGCTTCTGAAACTTCATAAAATTCAACTTGATCAAATGGAGTTAATAACCATGGATGTTCAGTACTGTGAGCACCTAATTTTAATTTATCCCAAATTGGAATGGTACGACCAACTAATTGATAACCACCTGGAGAGTCCATAGCATAAATACACATGTACATACCACCAATACCAACAACACCGTTATTAGTAAATGATCTTGAAGGATTATACTTAGTACCTAAAAATCTTTGACGTGGATCTAATGGAATAGCACATGGAGCACCTAGGTAAACATCACCTAAACCTAAAACTAAGAATCTAGCAGAGTATAACATATCTTTAACAGCAGTACGTTCAATACCATTAACATCAGCAATGAAATCAACATTGTTTGGTAACCATGGAGCAGTTGAACGAATAGTTTCTTGGTAACGAGTAACATCACCTAAAGTCTTAGAATCTTCAAAAGCCATTGGTAATTTAATAACCTTTGATTTAACCTTCCAGTTTTGAGAGAATTTAATTTCCTTTTCATAAGCATATAAAGTCTTTAATAATTGAGATTGAGAAATCTTATAACCATCAAATTCAATTAAAACAGATCTAACACCTTGTGACATTTCAACAATACCAACAGTGTTGTAATACTTAACCTTTTCAATTAATCTATTAATTCTGTAGGCCATGTTGAAATCCATTAAACCAGTACCATATTCAACTAAGATATAACGATCACCAGATTGTCTGAAAGTAACTAATGGAGATGATTCAGTTGGTTCAATAACGTGAAGAGATGGATTTTGTGGTTCAGCTAAAGTGTATTTAGAAACATCTGGATAAGCAGCATCAAAAGTGTTAACAGATTGATCTAATGATTGTTTTAATTCTCTAGCGGAATCATAACTGATTGGAACAAAAGTGATTAAATCACCTGGTTTAACTTGTCCAATCTTCCATAATTCAGCTTCACAAATAACAGCTTGACAAACGAAACCACCTAAAGAAGGACCATCAACACCAATAATAACTGGTTCATCACCAGTGAAGTTAATAGCACCTAATGAATAAACATAATCATGTTGGTTAGAAGGATGTAAACCAGCTTGACCACCATCTAATCTTGCCCATGTTGGTTTTGGACCAATTAATCTAACACCAAATCTATTGGAGTTATAATGAATCTTCCATTGAGAAGAGAAGAAATCTTTAATAGCTTCTTGAGTAAAGAAATCTGGTGAACCATGAGGACCACAAGTAACACCAACAGTCCATTCCTTAGTTTCTAATTTTGGAATTAATGAAGATGGTAAAGCCTTTGGTTCAGCAGCAGCAAATTCATCAGTTAAGAAAATAACATCACCTAATTTCAAATTTCTACCATTGTAACCACCTAAGTTACCAGCAGCAAAAGTTGATCTTGAACCTAAATATTCAGCAATATCTAAACCACCTCTAATACTTAAGTATGATCTACAACCTTTACTTAATTTACCAATGGCAACAGTATCACCTCTCTTAATAGAGATTGGTTCATTTTGAGCAACAACTTCATCATTAACCTTAACTTCAACTTCACCACCAGTAACAGCAATAACAGTTGGTGAATGGAAAACAATAGTTGGACCATTTAAGGTAATTTCTAAACCTGGAGCATTATCAGCATTACCAACAATCTTATTACCATATCTAAATGATAAAGCATCCATTGGACCTGAAGGTGGAACACCAATTTTCCAATAACCAGTTCTACCTGGATAATCTTGAATAGAAGTTAAAGCACCAGGTTTTAAAATTTCAATAGCATTTGGTTGATAATCATAAGAATCTAAAATTTTAGTATGCATCTTTGATTCTTTAAACATTTCAGAAGTACAAACAGATTTTAAATAATCAATGTTTGTAACAACACCATAAACTGAAGTTTCATCTAAAGCCTTCTTTAATAAAGCTAAAGTTTCTTCACGAGTAGAACCATGAACAATAATCTTAGCTAAAGTTGGATCATATTCAGCAGAAACAACAGTACCTTTCTTAACCCAAGTATCAACTCTTGCCCAAGATGGGAAATCAACTTCAACCAATTCACCAGGAGAAGGTCTAAAATCTTTAACTGGGTTTTCAGCATATAATCTTGCTTCCATTGACCAACCATTAATCTTTAAGTTCTTTCTATAATAATCAAAATCTGGTGGATTACCTGAACAAATTAATAACATCCATTCAACTAAATCTAAACCAGTAACAGCTTCAGTAATTGGATGTTCAACTTGTAATCTAGCATTAACTTCTAAAAAGAAAAATTCATCATTCTTTGGATCATAAATAAATTCAACAGTACCAGCACCTCTATATTTAATAGAACTACCTAAATGTTCAGCAGCTTCAATCATTTTAGCTCTTGTAGCAGCTGGGAATAATGGAGCAGGAGTTTCTTCAATAATCTTTTGGTTACGACGTTGTAAAGAACAATCACGTTCACCAAGAGCAATACAACCACCTAATCCATCACCAAACATTTGAATTTCAACATGTCTTGAATTTTCAACAAATCTTTCCATAAAGACACCTGAATCACCAAAATATGATTCACCTTGATGTCTAACAGTTTCATAAATCTTTGGTAAATCAATCAATTTATCAACTTTTTGTAAACCAATACCACCACCACCAGCGGTTGATTTTAACATAACTTTTCTTGAAGTTGAATCATCATCAGTTAAACCTAATTTCTTAGCAATTTCAATAGCTTCTTCAACAGTTTCAATTAAACCTGAACCTGGAACTAATGGAACATTAGCATTTTCAGCAATTTCTCTAGCAGAATGTTTTAAACCTAAATTTCTAATAGCATCACCTTTTGGACCAACAAAGATTATACCTTCACTTTCACAACGATCACTAAAATCAGCATTTTCTGAAAGGAAACCATAACCTGGAACAATAGCATCAGCTTTAGATTCTTTAGCAGCATTTAAAACTTTTTCAATATCAATATAAGTTTGAGCTGCTGAAACACCATTTAATGGAATTGCTAAATCTGATTCTAAAACATGTTGAGCATATTTATCAGGATCAGAATAAATTGAAATAGCAAAAATGCCTAATTTTTTTAAAGTTTTAATAATTCTAACAGCAATTTCACCACGATTAGCAACTAAAACTCTTTTAAACATTGGAGCATTTGATGAAGAAGATCTTAAAACAGTTTTTTTAGAATCAATTTTTGGTTCAGAATCAATATAATTTCTCCAACCACCAAAATTACTAATTTCCTTAGCATTTGAATAACCATATTCTTCACAAATAAATGATTTAACATAAGAACCATCAATTAATTCAACAGAACCAATACCTAATGGTTGAGGAATAAATTTCATAAAAGTACCAAAAGTTTCAATTGGAATTGAATAAACTTCTAATTCAACTTCAAATTTTGGTTCTTCATTAGTTAAACATCTTTTTAAACCAGGTTTTCTAATTGGACCACCATTTGATGGTAATTCAAAAATTCTATAATTTTTAGAAGTCTTTGTAGCTTTAATAAATTTAGCATTAACAGCTTTTAATTGCCAATTTAAAGCCATACCTGATAAATGAGCACCAACAACTGCAACTTCTAAAGAATCTTTTAAATTTAATTCAGAACCTAATAAAATATCTAATGAATCATTAAAAATTTTTTGTGAATTACCTAATTTTCTACCATTTTCAAAATTAATTGATAAAATTTGTTTTGCAAAATCTAATAAAGCTAAATCATTATCTCTTTTTGAAATTAAAGTAATACCTTGTGGTAAATCATCTGATCTAAAACCTGATGGAATTGCTAAAGCTGATAAATCTGATAAATTAACAAAATTTGTCCAATGACCTTGAGCAGAATTAACTAAAATTTTTTCAGCATCAACTTCTGCTAAAGTTGGATTTAATGGAGCAGTTGGAACAATTAAAATATCAATTTCATCAAAGATCTTTTTAATAGTTTGTAAATAACCTTGTCTTCTATATTCAAATTCAAAACAATCAACAGCAGAATATTTAGTAGCTTGTTTAACAATTGACATAACTGTTGGATCTAAAGTTGATTCTGGAGGATTTGTTGCTAAGAATTTTTCAAGTGAATGATATCTTTCACCAACCCAAGGACCAGCATATAATAATTTAGCTAAATCTAACATTGGTTGACAATCAATTTCAATAATATCAAAAGTTTTTCTTAATTTATTAATAATATTTTGATAAACAATTGGATTTAATTTTTCATTATACCAATCTATTATTTTTGGGATTGCTAATTTTGGTTTATAAAAAGAATTTAAAGGATTTTTTGGGAAATGTCTTGAATATTCATCTTCAATATCAAATTGATTCATAACTTTAAAAGTAATTTCTGCATCACTTAAAGTTTGAGCAAAGATTGAAACACAATCTAAAGATTTACAAGCTTTAACAACACCTTTAGCACTAAAAAGACCTAAACTTGGTTTTAATCCAATAATGTTATTTAAAGCAGCTGGAACTCTACCAGAACCAGCAGTATCGGTACCTAAGGCAATTGGAACAATACCTCTACCAACAACTGAAGCAGAACCTGATGAGGACCCACCAGAGACATATTTTGAATTAAAAACATTTGGAACAGCACCATATGGAGATCTAGTACCAACTAAACCAGTAGCGAATTGATCTAAATTAGTTTTACCAATAACGATAGCACCTTGAGCTCTTAAATGTTTAACGACAGTTGAATCGTGTTCTGGAAGATAAGAAAATGAAGGACACGCAGCAGTTGTTGGTAATAATTGAAAATCAATATTATCTTTAACAGCAATTGGAACACCATATAATTTCAAAGTTTCTGGAGAAGCATTTGGAATGGAGTTGATGATTGTCCATTGATCTTCTAGTTGTTGTTGAGAGATCAAAGAGATCCAAGCAACATCAGTAGTTGATTGTTGTGATAAAAGAGTTGTTAAAGTATCTAAAGATTCTTTTTCAGAATGAGTAGCGTGAAAAGAGAGCCAGTCCTTTACGGTCCAAGCAGCAGTATCCACCATTGTATATATATGTAATGAATTGAATTGAGTAGAGATCTAATAGTGTGTGTGTGTTTATAGATGGTCTATTAATTGAACTGAAAAGAAGAGAGAAAGGTTGAATAAAGTAGAAATATCATTACTATTTATTTGGTTTTGAATCGATCTCATCTCTCTCAAAGTTAGTTGATAAAAAATTTCGGCGGTCTGCACTCGCCGTCGGATTAATCTGGAGGGGCAACGGAAATGGCCCCCTGCCTAGCTTCTCTGTCTAGCTTTCTAGCTCTAAGGGCTGACTTCGGCGATTTACTGAGAGCTGCTAGACAGTCTTTCAGGCTACTGATGATGTCAATTGGTGAGGTCATGTGACTTGTGAAGGTCGGAATTCATATTGGTGCTCGGATGTCATCTCAGCTATATTAGATAGGTATTTTATTTGGAATCACACTTCTCCATTAATTAGATACGTTATAACGGTATATATTATCTTCCACTATTATCTATGGACTATGACACTATTATCTATAGCACTATTGACTGGTTCGTCGTTTGTATGCTTTATAGTTTATACCGTTTAGATCATATACGGAGGAAATACAATGGAATATATATATGTAATAATCAACAGTCAAACGACTAAAAAAGTAATTACATAACTATTTAGATTTCTGAATTAACATAAATAGTACTAGCATCAGCTTTAAATCCATTGAATGGTGATGCTGCAGCTGCTGTATAAGCACCTAAACTTGGGAAATAAATCCAATCACCAACTGCTACATTATGAGTTAAATAAGTCTCTGCAGCAACACAATCTAAACCATCACAAGTAGGACCCCATAATGAAACTTTATGAATAGGTTTTAAATCTGAATTATAATAAAATTTACCTCTATGAGTTAAAACATGAGCTTCAGGTTGTTGATGATCAAATAAAATACAATTCATATTACCATAAACACCATCATTTAAATAAATCATTGGTGGATTTGATGATGTTGAAACAACTGAAGATGATGATGGTAATGATGAATTTTCATTATCAAAAACACCACCTCTTTTAGCCATAACATGTGTAGCTAAAGTAAAAGCATCAGCAACAAAATAACGACCTGGTTCAGCAATAATTGAAACTTTTGATTCTGTTGACAATGGGAAATATTTATCTAATGCAAGATTTAAACATTTTGATGCATTTTCAAAACTTTCAAATGAAAATCCTCCACCAACATCTAATAAATTCATATTAAAACCTAATTCACGACCTTGTAAAAATACATCTTTAGCATCTTTAACAGCTTTAATTAATGATGATGAATCATTAGTGCCTGAACCAACATGGAAAGAAACACCAACAATATTTAAATTTAATTCTTTTGCTAATTTTAATAAATTTAAAACATTTGATAATGGAGCACCATATTTTGTACTTAATCTACATTGTGCATTTTCATCATCTGTTATAATTCTTAATAATAAATTACATTTTGGATGAAATTTTGCAATTTTATATAATTCATCAGAATTATCAAAAGTTGTTAAATTAACTTTATTCTTATTTGCAAATCTTAAAAATGAACTAACTTTACATGGATGAGCATAAACAATTCTTGAAGAATCAATACCTAATGATAAAACTTGTTCAATTTCTCCCTTTGATGCACAATCAAAATTTGTACCTAATGAAGCTAATAATTTTAAAACTTCATTATTTGGATTACATTTAACAGCATAAAATGGTTGAACTCTTGGTAAATTTTTTTGCCAAATTTTAAATAATCTTTCAACTTTACCCAAATCACAAACAAAGAAAGAATCTTCAGCACCTGGTTCACAAGTATCTGGATTAATTGATTTAATTTGATCTTTTAAAGCATTTTCAATTAATTTTTCAGAAATATCATTAATTAATTCAATTTTTTCATTTTGTTGATTTGATTTAATTTCAAATGAAGAAATTGATTCTTTTAATGCTTCAATATTAAAAGTTGATGATCTAACATTATTTAATAAAAAATTATTAACAGGTGATGATGATAAACTTGAATTAGTTGATGGAGAAGTAATAACAGTAGTAGTAGTGGTCATATTTGAATTTGGAGTTGATGAAATTGATCTAGTTGTTGTATTTGAAGAAATTCTAGTTGAACTAGTTGATTCAACTAGACGAATAAAATTGGTAGTTTTAGTAGACAGTTTGACTTAATTTAAATTTTTTGAAATTTTGATCTAATTGAAAAATAAAGAATTCAATAGTTCAAAATGATAAATAAATAAATTTAATAGTTGGAGATAAATAGATTGAATATAGTTGTTTTTTTGAGTAATTTGATATTAGATATTTGATCTAATATTTGATTTCACCTAAAAATAATAACAAGAAAAATAGTATGGTGAAAAAAAAAAATCCAGAAGCGACAATTAATTATAGATTTAAATAAATAATTGAAACTTGAAATAATAATTAAAAAAAGATGTAGTAGTACTTTAGAAATAGTTCTGTTGAAGAATGTCAGGTACCACTTTGTACTTCTGGAATGTGTTGAACGATAGAGACAAAGAGTCTAGTTGATTGTGGAATGATGGCTAAATTGAATTTATTATAGTTAAAAAAGAATAAAAACTTTTTCACTATAGTAAATTCTGTATTTGTTGAAGGGTTCTATGAGATATAAGGAGGGTTTCTAAGCTTTGGTGGACTTTAGAATCTCAATTTCACAGTGAATATTTCTTTGAATGAAATGTAACTTTGTTGTTGTTTAAAAATTTATAAAAAGGTTAAGATTTTTTATTTTGATTTTTTCATAAATTTTTAAAAGAGTCAAAATTAAAAAAAAAAAAAAAAACTGACACGTGACTCAATTTCGGATTTAGGAATTAAGTCGGATTTAAGTTTGAGAATTCGGAGTTAATAATTCTTCGTTTTTGGAAGAAAAGAAAACAAAAAGAAAATATCAACAACAAAAATAAAGGAGTAGAAATTTTTTATCTTTCTTTTCTAACTTTAGTTTACAAAATGTTCAGTTTAACTCTATAAGTCTACAAATGGTCCAGTTCATTATTAATTAGTATTACATTTATTTAAAGAAGATATATAAAAGTTAAAAGAGCCCATGATATGAAACCAAATATTATAAAAAAAGAAGAATCACAAATTAAAATTAAAACATAGAAGAAAAGAAGATAAAATAAAATAAAATACAACTCTATTAAGAGAAGAGCACAAAAGATAAATCCACCAAAACAAATTAAATTCCAAATTATTAAAGAATAAAACCCACATATAAAAAACCAATCATTAAAAACACATCACAAATACCAAAATCTATTTAGCAGCTGGTTTTTCTTGAACTTCAACTTCTGTGCTACAACGCAAACATTTATAACCCATATGTGAATGACCATTTGCATCAGTGAATAATGATTGACCTCTACTCTTAATAACTGCCCATTCACCTTTAGCTGGAATTCTTGAACAACTTTTATTCATACATCTTGCCATTGTCTTTTTATATCTTAAACCACATGAATTACATAATTGTCCAGCAGATGTACTCCAACTTGGTCTCCAACATGGTGATTGATCTGATCCACATGAGATACATTTTCTTGTATAATGTTGATGATGATGAATAGTATATGAATGATTTGGTCCTTTATGAGGTTGACTATGAGCAAATCCCTTTTTAGTATTTGAACTTGGTGATGATGATACACTATTAGCTGAGGTTGGTGTTTCAATTGAATTAGTTGATGAAATTGGTGATGAATTAGTATCAATATGATTATGATTATTAGTTCCAGAAATTGATGCTCTAAATTTATAAGTACCATTTAATGATTTATTATTGTTGTTATAAGATTGATATTTGGTTTGTTGTTGATCTTCATGAACCTTAATTGAAACACTTGGTGATGGAGGAGTTTGATGAACAAATGGTCTTTTATAAGTATAATTGGATTCATAATTATAACCATTATTATGATTATGTGAATGATTATGATTTGAAGAAGTTGATGAATGTGGTTGATAATATTGTAATGGTGAACTTGAACCATTCATTGGAGATTCATCATCTGAATGTTCATTTGTTAATCTATAATTACCAGTAACTGACATTTTTTTAGAAATTTTAGAATTAAAATTTGGTGTTTTATTCCAATTTGATTCATTATTTTGAGTGAAATTTTGTTGAATAATTCTATCATTATCTAATTTTTCTTTTAATTCAGTTAAAATAATTGCATCATTTAATAATTCAAAACCTGGTTTATCATATCTTAATAAATTTTTTAAATTATTAAATTTTTCAGGAAAATTTCTTTCAATCCATAATTCTAAATTTAATCTCCAATCATCATTATTAACACAAGTATCTGGATAATCTAAAGAATGATGAGTATTACCATATCTATCATTTTTATTTAAATATTTGAAATCATTCATTGAAGATTTTGGAACTAATGGTGGTAATTTAATATTATTTGAATTTTCTTCAATTGGTTTTGCAATTTCATTTAATGGAGAATTTGTTGGTGTAACTAAAGGATTATTATTACCGGTAGTTGATGATATTAGTGTATTGAAATGTGGTAATGAAGTAGTATTGTTATTATTTGAAGCTAAAGTTGCTGAAGAAGGAGTTGGAGATAATGATAATCTTCTATTACTTGATGATAATAATGAATTTGAATCTAAAGCTGAAGAAGAATTAGTTCTTGCTCTTTTATTTGAAGATGAATCTAAGATATCTAAATCATCAAGGTATCTCTTTCTTGATTCAGTTACAGGAGTTGTAACACCTGCATTATTAGATTGTTGATGAACGAATGGACGTAACAAGTTTGAAGATGGCATTGGTTTTGATATAATATTCATAGTCTTATTAGTTGATGATGTTGAATGAAATGAGTATGAATTAGAGTCTGTTATATTGAAAGATTTTTATTTGATGTAATATTTTAATTGAAGAGGTAACCACGGTAACCAAAATTGAAAAGCTGTCAAATTAAAAAAAATGAGGAAGATATAACTAGGATTAATCAAGTAAGAACTTAAAGAAGGTAGAATAAGCACAAGATTTTATTTTGAGTTTTGATATAGCAATAAAGATAGTTGAAAGTTATATCAAATAAGAAGTTCTTCAGTTAATATTAATTATTATTATAACTGAGATCTGATGAATTAAGAAAAAAATGATCCTTTTGATTAGCAAAAATTGAGATAATATTAATGAAGATAACAGTTGTTTATTGAGTAAATGTTATCTGATGAATGTATTATAGGAATATTTGAAGCTTTGATATTATCGGTTGATGATTTGAAACGATTTCTTTTGACGATAATTGACAGCAATTAATGAAATTGATTGTTTGAGATCTAATTGATTTAAGGATTTTAAATTTGTTCTTTTTCTGGTCGTTTTCTGGTTGGTGCAACAGTCAGTATGTCTCGATTTGGTAAAGTATGAGAGATTCTAATGGGAGACACAAAAAAGAGTAAAGAATGAATAATTAGTTGATTAATTCAAAGAGTGACTAAAGTTAAATGAACTTGAAGAAATGAGTGAATGAACGAAAGTGTACTTGAAATAAAGTAATTTGTTTAAGAGAGCAAAAGTTTAAAAGAAAGAAAGTCTAAATAAGATTTATAAAGACTAGAGAGTCTTTGATCAAGTATTTATAAGATTTCAGTAAATTGACTTATCTGATCTGATCCATGCTGGTTTGGTTGTAAAACTTCTTAATGCGGGAGAGCTACATCGATCTGAAATTAATCATTTTAAACTATATGAATCTGTCACTATGTAATATTTTCCTGTCACAAATCAGGACCAGCTTTTAACAATTTTAGCCCAAAAAAGTATAACTCCAAGATCTAAATCTGATCTTCTGTGCCACAACCTGATCCGAATGAAGATGAAATATATCCAATATAGGAAATAAATGGCTGGCTAATATATATTTTAAACAAAGAGATGTTAAATTTTGTAGAAATGAATTCAAGTTTTGGGAAATTTATGGCTGGTTGAATTTCAAAAAATGCTGGCTACAAAAAATTATCAGAGAGAAAAATTATTTCAGTCCGAAAACAGTAATTACTCAGTGTGGAATGGGGTGTTGCGCGTACCGTTTAATGGATTTTTTGGAAAAGAAAATTTATAGCATCAAAAGGCAAGAACGAAATTGTATTTTTGATTACACATTACACGCAACTAACAACATGGCTGATACAGGTAAGTAATCTAACAATCCTCTTATATTCTTTTTATTTTGTTCCATCTTTATTCTCTTTTTCACTCTCTTCTTCCTTTCTTGATTTTATTCTTAGATCCTAAAAGTAACAGATCTACTTATTTAAACATTTATTTAGTGATTGATTTGCTTCTAAAAATTATATGGAACATGAGTTATTCAAATATTTAAAAAGAAATAGAAAAGTAATAGATCTAAGCATGAAGACAAGCTGCTAACAATATTATTTTTGGTTTTAAAATAGGTACACAATTAGCTACATATATTAAAGAAATATTTAAAACATTAGATAAACAATATTCACCAAATACTGAACATCTAGATGCTTATAAATCATCCTTTTTACCACAACTTAAACAATCAGCTCCAATTATTTTAGATGGAAATCCATTAGGTGGTAAACAATCATTCCAAGAAGCATGGTTAAAATTTCCAAATAGTCAACATAGTATAACATCAATAGATTATCATGTGATACCTGGAACAGGTTCTTTAGTTATGAATCTATCAGGTAAAGTAAGATTTGATGAAAATGGTAAAACAAAATTAGGTGAAACAGCAGATTTACAACCTAATAATAATAATACATTAAATAATGGATTTGTATTACCAACAGGTCCAAGTTCTTCAAGAAATTTATGGGGTTCATGGTTTGGTTTTAATTGTAATTTAATAGTGGATGAAAATTTTGCAAATAATAATGAAACAATAAGTTCAATGAATTGGAAAATAGTTTATAAACCTGATGATGCATTATTATCAATTTAAAGAATTCTTTTTTAGGTGAATTTTGAAATTAAAAAAAGTTAAGAAATATATAAATGACTAGTTATTTACTCTTATTTGGTTTCATTTATTAAACAACTTGTATGTAAATTATTAATAACGCAGTATCGATATGTATTCTTCTAAAAAATAATCATAAAAGTATATATTTAAAAAATTGAATAAAGACGTATAAAAATTCAATGTGTAGAGTATCTGTTTTGAAGAATAAATGGAACTTTTTCTTCAGATACCTTCTTCTTCTTCTTTGATTTAGTTGAACCACAACAAACTGCAAATACAGTTGTAATAGAAGCTAAAAATGCACAAATTGTACCAGCCCAAATAAACCCATAAAAATGATTATTTCCTGAAGTTATTGCAATACCAAAATAACTTACTGTATCTTTAGAATAATTATTCAGTTTTTTAACAGTTGCAGTACAAGCAGCAGCTGCAATAAGTAAAGAAATTGAAGAAATAATAGAAAATAGTAGAGCTATTGAACTTATCAAATGTGAACAGAATGAAAAACATGATAAAATAAATACTAAAAATGCAGAAATACAACCAATTATCAATGTAATATATATAAGTTTTGCAACTTTATGAGAAGTATTCATAAAATTAGTAAATTCAGTTGGTAAAGTAATATCATCTTTAGTAATATTATGTTTCTTTAGTAAAGCATCATCTATAATAATTGAAACTGGATCAAATGCAAACATTGGTTTTGGTGTTGTACAATTAGTTACTTCAATATCAGTAATATTTGCTTCTTTACCTTCACAATAACCCCATAAACCAACGTTATAAACTTCTGATAATCCCAATTCCGCTGTTGTAAGAGTAATGTTAGGAAATATATATGAAGTATTTAAACTTGCAATATCTAATCTAAATAAATAGATTTCATCAGTAGGTTTTTTATTCTTTGTACAACCACCAAAAGCTATACCTGATAAAATTAATGAAGCTAGTGAGAAGAAGATTGGGATAAGAACAATAAACACTCTAAAACATGAAACCATTTTGTTAAATAGACACACCTTTTTCGATCTATTATTAATTCCAATTGATTATAACTTGAATTTTGTGAGCAGTTGAAGTTTAATTTGAATTTGATGGTATTACAAAAACTTCAATAGATCAAATATTTGCTTTATATCGAGTTAACAGAATATAAAGAATAATAATGTAAACAAAAAGACATTATCCTTTAGAGTTGTTTATATATTCCTAAAAGTAAGAATCAAAATCTGGCACTGTCGGTTCATTAGTTCGTTATAATAGTTTATAGTTGAACTAATTAATTTTGTCGGCTTCATGAAAAACAAAAACTACAACAATGATCATTATTGATAATGATTGTTGTGATAATATTTATACATTGTTAAATAAATTAGTTGTGTATATTATCAATTGTTTAAACCAAAGTTGTTTCACTCTTCACCACGGTTATAA
Source organism: Ruyongia namnaoensis (assembly GCA_030563805.1). Lineage (NCBI taxonomy): Eukaryota > Fungi > Ascomycota > Saccharomycetes > Phaffomycetales > Wickerhamomycetaceae > Ruyongia > Ruyongia namnaoensis. The sequence goes on from JAJMKA010000003.1 coordinate 331,638, forward strand.
TTTCTAATTCTTCAACATTAGAAATATTTTGTTCAGCTTTTGAAATATTCCTTATGAATAATCTGAAAAATGAACCAAATAATGAGCAACAAAACCCTGTCCATGTTAAGGCGTAGAAAGCATTATTTCCACTTGAAACTATAAGACCAATCATTTCACTAGTGTCATTCGCAAAATATTTAAGTTTTCCAAGAAGACTGGATGCACAAGATGCTCCAATTAATAGAAAACTTATTGTTAGACAAGATATTATTTGATCAATAAAAGTTAATATCTTGGTATATGAAGAAGATTTTAAAGTGATATAAGAGGAAAACATTGCAGTTAAAAGATTTATGAAAGCTAAAATACAACCAATCAACAGAGTTACAAAAGTTACTCTTGCAAGACTTTCACAAAGTCCTCTATTTAAACCATAAGTTGGAACATAAACACCATATATTCTAGCACTAGATTCCTCAAATACATAACTATCCATAATTACAGCTTCTGGATTAAAAACATACATTGGCGTTGGAGTTGAACAATAAAGAGTTTGTATAAGGTTATTTTCACAATAACCCCATAACCCAATTCTTAGTTCAGGATATAAACCTAGTTGTTCAATAGTTGTAAAATTAGTTTTAGGAACCATAGATGAAATTGATAAGTCATATGTAAAGAATTTAAATAGGTAAATGTTGTCCATACCCGTTGTATTTGTAGAACCAGATAATGCTATAGATGGAAGAATTAGGGCACATAAAGGAAGGAAAATTGGAAGAAAATCAATGAAAAATGCTGAACATGCCCCTGGTTCTTCTGGAGCGTTGGTATTTGCTTCTCTAGTTTGATTTGTACGATGTTGATTTGACATTATTGTCTTTGAACTTAGTATTTTGAATGAAAATATCAATATATTTCAGCTAGCTTAAAATAAGAGACTTCTTCTCGTTATTTATATGTTTAACATAATTGTATATTAGTGAACTTTATGTAGTGACTAGTCCCTATAGATCAAACTATAGTAATATTAATAGTACAAAAATAGCTTATCAGATTTATAATTGGCTTCTTCAAGAGCTGTTTTTCTTGAAAAGACTAATTGTCTTTTTAGTATAAGTTTAGTTTGCCGCTAGCAATTAAAAATGACTGCGCATCTGAAAGCCCTAAAGAAGCCCTAATATTTTATAATTTATCTGCTTGAAAGTAAACTATTAAACCTATCTTTGTTTAATCAAGTACTACATTTTATATTTTTTGTTCATTTAAGTCATTATAAGATACATTCAATTAATTATAATTCACGGTTTACAGGAAAAAGTTATTGATTATTGGCGTTATTTATTATTTCTAAATAATAGTTTCTATAAATTTAATATCAGTCCTAATAGTTTCATAAAAAGTTATAATATTGGTAGTAATTGTGTTTGTAAATCCAGATCTTCTTAATTTAATTATTATGCAAGTGTTGCTGATGTGTCAATCTTAGAGATGGATACAATTTCAAACTCATCAGGAGTTTTCTCTTTTGAAGGCTCTGTGATGACCATTACTTTTATGAAAGCAGAAACAGCAGCACAAGCAAAACCAACCCAGGCTAATATATAGAAACATTTATTACCAGAGGAAATATTGAGACCAAGGTAACGATTTGATTCATAAGCAAAATAGTCAACTTTTTTAAGAAGACTAGATGCACAAGCAGATGGAATCAATATAAAAATTGCAGTCATAACAGTGACAATGGTATCAATCAAATACATTTTAGCAGAATATGTTGAAAAAAATGAAGTGATAACATTAATGAAAGCAAAAATACAACCAATAAGCAAAGTTACAAAAACAACTCTTGCAAGGTTATCAACAAGGTTTATGTCAATAAATTCTGTTGGTACATAAACACCTTTTGAAGTTGAAGTTGAATTTTTATAACCAGAAGTTTCCTTAATAACAGCTGCTGGATCAAAGACATACATTGGCTTTGGTGATGAACAAAAATATGTGGTTTCATAATCCTCTTCACAATAACCCCATAAACCAACAGTAATTTCAGGAGCTAAACCTAATTGAGAAATACTTGTATAACTAGTGTTAGGAACAACATATGAAACATCTAAACCATATGTATCTATTTTAAAAAGATAAATATTACTCATTCCTTTAGTATTTGTAGAACCAGAAAGTGCTATTGCTGGAAGAATCAAATATACTAATGATAATATTATTGGAAGATAATAAAGAAAAAATCTTGAAGATTTAGAATTGTCAGTTTGAGTTTTGTTGTTAGTCATCTCTTGTATTTCAAATTTGTAATGTTAATTGTGATTCAAATATTAAATAAATTGTAGAGTTAATTGTTAAGATCTTGATAATGTTAAATGTGATTTGGTATCTTGATTAAAGAGTAAAGATAGAAAAATGACATAGTTAAAAATATGAGTGCTGGAACTAAAGTATTTATATTTTAATAATTGGTTGTTCAAAACATCTATTACAGTGGCAGAGTCATCAGTAATCAGTATTGTTATCATCCCATTGTGATATAAATCAATGATATTAATAGCATTAGAATGTTTTATCTCTACTGATATTGAACTACAAAGGCTGTAAAGTAAACTAGTCTTTTTTTAGTTCATTTTTATGGGCAATTCTAAAATTGGTACACACCACATAATAGTAAGCCCTAATATTTAAAAATATTTATCAAATAATGAAGCTAATAAGGTTTTACACAAGATTGATCTTAATATTTAAAAGTTATAACTGTTTATTGTTTGTAAGTAGAGAGTAAATCTATATAAAAGATGAAGAGTTTTAAAATGTCTCTATAAAAGTAGAAAATTCTCATTCAAACATCACACAATTGATCTTGAGGTTCCTCTCTTTGAAATGTTTACAATTTCAAATCCATGTTTATTCGATCTATTATTTGTTGTTAAAGGGGTTGAAAAGAAAATTCATAAATTGTAGTTGAACAGTACTTTCCCCTAAAAGTCGCATCAACTGAAATGACAATAGTATTGTTTTAGAGATAAGATTATTTAAAAGTTAAAACAATTGTTTTTTAGTTATTGATTATCAACTGGAAGTTTCAGTAATAACTATTACATTTATGAAAGCACCAATTATAGCAAGAACGGTACCAGCCCAAGCTAATCCATAAAACCCATTATTTCCAGAGGAAAGTCCAAGATTGAGATAACGCTCAGATTCAGTAGCGTAATACTTAAGTTTTTTAATAAGGCTTGATGCACAAGCTGATGCAATCAATAGAGCAATTGCACTAAAAACAGATAATATAGTATTAAGCAATGCTAACTTAGGAGAACATGATAGAAGTGATGAAGTGATAATATTAAAAAAAGCAAAGATACACCCAATAACCATTGCAATAAAGACAACTTTTGTGAGATTTTTAGCAAGATTCATGTCTAAAAATTCAGTTGGAATATAAATACCTTTTGAAGTTGAAGTTGAATTTTTATAACCAGAAGTTTCTGAAATAATAGCTTCAGGATCAAAAACATACATTGGCTTTGGATATGAACAATGTTTGCTAGACTCTGTATAATTCATTTGACAGTAACCCCATAAACCAACTCTATAGTAAGGATCGAGGCCTAATTCTTCTATAGTTGTAAAATTGGTATTTGGAACTATGTAATCAACATCCATATAACTTGTATCCAATTTAAATAGATAGATATTATACATGGATTTTGAATTTTTAGTACCTGCAAGTGCAATAGCAGGAAGAACCAAAGCTGCAAGTGCACAAAATAGTGGAATAAGAATCAATAATAACTTTGAAGATGATTTTGACTTTCTTGAAGATCTTCTCTTATTTGCTCTGCTTTTGTCAAGTAGTGGATCAGATTGCATGACTATTAAATTCAATTAGTTTATAGTTATATTGAAAGGTATTTGGACTTTGGTGAATGATGATTGATTATTCTCAAAAATGTATAAAAACAAGATATTTTTGAAATTAGTGATTAAGAATGGATATTTATATTTTCATATTTGCTCTGTTATCAATGTGTAATACCCAATCCATGAACAATATTGGTACTTGGCAGATCTAATTCAGTTGAGTTATTGGACATTTCGCATTTCATGAATTACAGTTCATCTCTCTGATCTGTTAATAATTCGTTCAAAATTCATGATTTGGAAAGGCTATTAAAAATAATTAGTACAAGTTTAGTACAAAAAAGTTTAATTGTTAGGAGCAACAAAATAAGAAGCCCTAATATAGCCCTAAGAAATTTTACAATAGTTCATAAACTTATTAAATAATGATGTGTATAAAAAAGGTATTTATAAATAAAATTTATGATAAATAATGTCTGAAATAGATAATGATCACCAGATAAATGAATAAACTGTTAACATTGAAAAGCGATCAAATCAATCTGATACTAATGTGTCTGGTTTGGTCAAAGGCATTAACTCAGAGTCTTCAGTTGGAGATGTATATGTTAGTTTGTCATAATGATTTATAATTATAGCTAAATTGATGAAAGCATTTATTATAGCACAGCAAAAACCACCCCAGCCTAACCCATAGAAACAATGATTACCAGCTGAAGAAGATGAACCAAGATAACGAGTAGATTCATAAGTAAAATAATTGACTTTTGCAAGAAGACTACTTGCACATGCCATACCAATTAATAAAAAAGTTGCAGTAGCACATGAGATACCTGTGTCAACTAAACGACATTTATGGGAAAGAGTTGAAAAATATGAAGTAAAAATACCAATGAATCCAAAGATACAACCAATAAGCAACATAACAAAACTAACTCTTGCAAGATTTTCAACCAAACTCAAATTTATGAACTCATCTGGAAAAATATCAATACCACTTCTAGTACCATTCACCTTTTTATAACCATCAGCTTCCATGATAATAGAAACAGGATCAAAGACATACATTGGCTTTGGTGTTGAACAACCTGAAGCTCTGGTACCATTATTATAACAATGACCCCATAATCCAACTCTATATTCAGGATATATTCCCAATTCTGCTATAGTTGTATAATTAGTTTGGCGAACTACATCTTGAACAGACAATTGAGATGTCTCTAATTGAAATAGATAAATATTACCAGTAGTTTTAATATTTGTAGAACCAGAAAGTGCTAAAGCAGAAAGTACCAAAGCACCAATGGCACAGAATAGAGGAAATAAAACTCCAAATCTTAACTTTGATGAATGTTTTTTCTCTTTTGGTAATGTAGAAGCAACTTCAATGTCTTTCTCAAATTGACTTTGCATATCTTAATATCTTAATTTTGTATGAGTTGATGATTGGTGTTAGAGACTTAGAGTATTGGGTTTGGGTTTAATGAATAATGTTCAATGAATTTATAACTAACTTCAAGTAATGGTCTTTATGAATATTTTAAGAATGGTGGTTAATGCAGTGTATTTATATCTAGTCTAATCTAATTTAAATATTCATCAGCTAGACATGTGTTTAGCGATGGCTCTAATATTAACCAAAAATTCCATGATAATAATAGCACAATCATTAGAAAATCATCTCAAATTGCTGTACAACGGCTGAAGTCTGGATTCTTGAAAGGCTAGTAAATTAGTAGTTTAAATTTTAGTTTAAAAATTTGGGCTATATTTTAATTGATTGATATGCGCAACAGTGTAGCCCTAATAAAGCCCTAATATTAACATTTTTACTTCTACTTCTACAAATAAGAACTAAGGAAATCATATATAGGAATTAATTAATTTTGAAAAAGGGGTATAAGTAGTGATTATATAGAATACTCAGTATTCAAAAATCGTCTATTTTGAATGATTTCTCAAGTTACAAACAATTTGGTAAAAGCAACTATTAAAGCAAAGACAGTAGCTATCCACATTAAAGCATAAAAACCATGATTACCACCAGAAATGAAAACAGTAATAATAAGATCAGTTTCATCAGCAAAACTTTCAAGTTTTTTAAGAAGACTAGTAGCACATGCAGTAGGGATCAACATAAAAATTGCAGTAATAATGGAAACAAAGGTATCAATCAAATGCATCTTATAAGAAACTAATGAGAAACATGAAGTAATAATACTTATGAATGAAAGAATACAACCAATAAGTAAAGTTGCAAAACAAACTTTTGCAAGATTTTGAACCAACCTCAAGTTTAAAAATTCTTCAGGTATATAAACACTTTTGTTAGTGGTTGTCATATTTTTAAAACCTGAAGTTTCCAAAATAATTGATTCAGGATCAAAAACAAACATTGGAGTTGGAGATGAACAACTTGAACTAGAAATTACTTGATTTGAAGTATAATTATATTGACAATAACCCCATAATCCAACTCTAAATTCAGGATCTAAACCTAATTGTTCAATAGTTGTATAATTATTGTTATTAACAATAAATCCAACATTTAGTTGACTTGTTTCTAGTTTAAAAAGATATATATCATCCATATTCTTAACATTTGTAGAACCAGCAAGTGATATAGATGAAAGTAACAAAGTTATTATTGATAAAATAAGTGTACAAATAATCATTATAGACTTTGAGGAATTGGAAGTGCTTTGTTTTGTTAAATAGTCATCATCAATATTTTGATTCTTTCTGAAGTCAAGATCATAATATTCTGGTGCTTTTGTTCCAACGGTATACATTTTAAATTAAAGTTTTGGTTTGGAGATTGGTATCTGGTATCTGGTATAAATCAATTCAATAATTCAATTTTCAGTATTCAATGTTGAAGTAGAGAAATAGATAGTTGTAATTAAGAGTTTTAGAACTCATAAATTCAAATTAATGATCTTCAATGAGTATTTATATTTTGGTTCATCAACTATTAGTGGTCATTGCCAGAGCTAATATTACTAGAGAACATTTATTAAATAATAAATTATAAATACTAATGTCGATCTAGATACTCATTGTTTACTATGGATAGTTTAGAGAATGGTGAAGTTAATTATAGCCTTCAAAATTTTTAGTTCAAATTCTGGGGTTAAAAATTCATTAATTGGTTTGCGCAACATCAATACAGCCCTAGGAAGCCCTAATAATCAATATTTAAGTTTTGAACTCCAATTACTTTTGATGACAATATTACTTTATAACTTAATGTTTAAGAAATTATATAATTTAATTATAATTTGTTATTAATTCTTCTACCAGTTTATAGTCAAACTCGAGATCTACAACAACAAAAAGTTTTAAAAAAGATAAAATCAAAAATGTCTAATAAGCGAGTGATAAACATGAATGCAAAATAGTAAAAGAAAATAATAACCATAAAATAACGTAATAAGAAAATGAAAAAAATGAATTGATAATTTGTATAAAAAAACTTTTTGTAAAAAAAACTCCTAATAATTGTTCCCATAAGTGTGTAAGATAATAATAATAATAATTTGTAAGTGTATAAATAAGTTAATAAAGTAACATAATATAAAAAAATGAGTAATAGCTAATGTGCTATTGAAAAATGTAAGTTAAGTTTGAATAATAAAAAATTTTATTTGTTTCAGTAATATTTTTGTGTTTTTTGTTTGTTCTATTTGATTTGAATTTTTGAATTTTGGTAACTAAAGTAGTTTATTGATTTAAACTGATCTTTGTTCATAAGCCATGAATGGTTGTTTTTCTTCAACAATGACTTTTCTAGATTGAGTTGAACCACAACAGATAGCTAACATATTTGTAATAGCAGCTAAGATGGCACAAGCAGCACCAGCCCAAATTAAAGCATAGTAATGATAATTACTTAAACTAACTGAAATACCATAATCTGAAACAGCATCATTGAAATATTTCTTGATTAATGAATAAACACCAGTTGCAGCAGCTGCAGCTAAGACTAGAGCAACAGAACTGATGACTGAGAAGAACATAGCAATACAACTCATAACGTGAGAACAGAATGAGAAGAAAGTAATGACAAAGACAAGGAATGAACAAGCAGCACCAATAATAGTTGTAATAAAAATTAATTTAGAAACAATTTTAGCAGTACTAATATAGTTTTCAACATCATCTGGTAAACTAATATCATCTTCAGAGATACCATAAGTTGAAGCAGTTGAATTGAAAGCACTCATTAAGATAGCAACTGGATCAAAAACATACATTGGAGTTGGACTTGAACAATAAGTAGCATTCATTTTGTTGTCAACGATATCACCTGAGCAGTAACCCCATAAACCAACGGTGTAAATATCACTTAAACCTAATTCAGAAGCAGTAACTGAAGCAGTTATATTTGGTAATACAGATGAAATATCAATTTCTGTCATGTTTAATCTAATTAAATAGATATCTTCAACAGGTTGAGCATCTTTAGTTGAACCAGCACAAGCTAGAGCTGATAAGATTAAAGCACCTAATGAGAAGATGACTGGGATTAAAACAAAACAAGCTCTGAAGCAAGAGACCATTTTTTCTATTGTTATTATTTGTTTGTTTTTATAAAGTTATTGATTTGAGTTTTAAAATTTGAATATTCAAGCTTTAAAATTTAGTTGATTTGTAGTTTGTAGTAGTGTTAATTGAAGTGTATAATTTGAAGTATACTAGCAACAGGTGAACAAGTTGAGAATTTTGAGGATGACGAAGGGTGAATATATAGGTTTAATGAAATCTGGCAGTGTTGATGGTTTATATTTGATTCTTTGTTTATTGATTCTAATTAAAAACTAAATTTAGAACCAGCCACCTCTCATCTGGTACGGGACACACTCTTATAGCCTAAATTTGAGACGCGACACGAAAAATTAAAATTAAAATTCCAAAGAAATCAAGTTTCAGGAACAGTTTTGAGAGTGGTTGTTTTGCAATTCTTGTGTGATCTATGTTCTTCTTCAGGTCATAGTGTCACTAGTATCACATATGTATCTATCTACTAACCTTTTCTTGCAACCACATATGAGCTTTATTCTTTCAAATTGCATTGTTATTCGTTATTCATGAATTCCAAATAAGCCAATATTGCAGGCCCGAGTAGTAAAAATATTAAGAAGAACAGAACATCAGAATTCAGAACATAAAAATAGGAGTTGAGTTAATGACGTTGGTAATGCTCTATTTGTCAAGTATGAAGCTTCAAGATTCAAGTCCTGGTAGTTGGTAGTTAGTCAGTTGGTCATATATTGTAGTTTGTAGTTTATCAGCCTTATAAATGGAACTAAATACTAAAAATAATAACACTATTGATGATTGTTCTGCCAATTTTGCTAACAAAAGAAAATGGCAATGAGTTTCTCCTAGGCTTACTCTAGGCAGAAGGCACTAGGCAGCTTCTCAGTTCTCTCTAGCTCTCCCTACAGGTTCTAGGCAGAAACCGCTCTTACCGTAGGCAGATGAAATGTTTAAACACTAAACAGATCATCCTTTTCAACCCCTCCGCCTACAAGGTCTTATTCTCTGCCTAAAAATTAGACAGAAGGACAGGTCGGCTAGGCAGAGAATTTAGGCAGAAAAATTCAACTCCTACCGATTTGAAGATAATTTCTCTTTTGGGAAAAAAAAATACAAAGGAGAAAAAAACTAGAAAAAAAATTTACACAGAGAAGAATTTTAACTTGAACAACTACCATATTCTTTAACGTGAAAGCTATTGATCTATCACACTTATTTATTTCCCTAGACATCAAATCATATACAATGTCATTCAAAAGATCCCAAATCCAAGCTATCCCTCAACCTTCTGCTTCAGAATCTTCATATGCTGATGAAATAAGACAAACTTCAATGAAGGCAAGATATTACGTTGGTAATGGTTATCAAAATAATCCAACTCCTTTACTACCTGCAAACACAGTACCATCTTTCTCAAGACAAGAATTACCAGCTCATGTAAATATCCCAATGTTAAGCACAACAACTACTTCAGTATCGAATCTTGATGAATGGGAAAAGAATTTAGATAATCGTTTATTACAAATTGATGATCAAAGTTTACAAAAAGATTTTGGTGTTAACAATACAATCAAAAGAAGTTTTTCTGAACTAGAGAATGGCTGGTAGATATTTGTTGAGTTTTATGTTTTATGTTGTTCTTTATTATGCCACTGTCAATAGTGGAGATGTATTTTATTAATGTGGTCTTTAACACAAAAATTATTGCAAGTTAGATAGTCATCATCCTCTTTTTTTTA